>OY744532.1:94239221-94551464 GCA_963556195.1 Sepiola atlantica
TCTGACACATCTACATTCAAAGTCTGATGCTTCATGATTTACGTCATCAGAAGAACCCTGATCATCACTCGTCACATTTTCGTTCTTACATTATCATTTATAGCATCACCACTATTTTCACTTAGGGTCTCTTCATATTCTTGACAAGACATTAATTGCTCATCATGGGTAACTATCTTATTGCCCTCTCTGCATATCAATGCCGTGTTGTGCCCTTTTTGTATTAGGTAATTGCTGCCATTTCAGGTTCTTTTATATTCAAAACGCCATTTTGTTATGATGTTCAAAGTAGCTGGTTCACTTAGCAGACAGGCTAATGGGGGGGGGGGGGCAGATTATTGTATGCAGGCTACTTATAGATGATGAAGCCCGGCTATGCTAATTACTGTATTAGCCAAGCCAACCACATTACATATATAAGATTGGGAGAGGTAGTAGGGTGGAAGTATAGAGGGAGAGAATATGTCGGGATCAGCATTTTGTAGTAAAGGTTACTGCATAGATATCCATCATTCTAACCTCGTTGGATATGAAGAAAAACATGTTACCATAGTTTGGTTATTAGGACAAACTTCTTCTACGAGTTAAATCAATTTTATTCAAACAGTTTCATCAACACAACAAATGGTCTTGAAAGAGTTCTGAAAACAGGAATACGAAATATGTCGAGTCCGTAGACATGTATGTACTATACAAAAAAGGTTGAGTCCTGCTCTTTTATCGCGTCTTTAACCCAAGTCGTTGCAAGAAAGGAAATATGACGTCTGGTCACGTAGACTGTTCATAAATTGTGGGAAAAGGTTTGGGCGGAAGCTAAAGTTGCCTCCTACGCAAGCCGTGTTCTTATTGAACAACATATATATATCACTCCACGAGTGAGACATGCAAGTGTGTTCTTACCGAACCATGTATTAATCACTCTGCGAGTGAGAACATGCTAATGTCAAAGAAAATAGTTTGTAATTATGTAACTGTTACAGAAGTAAGTCTTTGAGAGGGGGGTGTAAAATGAAGGGAATGCGTTAGATGGGAGTGAACGTTGGGTATAGTTGTAAGTATGGTGGTGGGAATGTTAAAAAGTGATTGGTGGAAGCTTAAGTAGTGACTGTGTAAAGGCAGGGGGTCGAATCAATAAATATTTATTCTATGAAAAAGTTTTATAATTGAAACGAAAGATTGAATCAATATAGGCATGTTTTTGTGTTAATTTTTCCTGTTCTAACTCGTATATTTTTTGCTAATTATCTTATTTCTCTGTCAGAAATTTATTTTATCCTTTAAACAAACGGTGCTTCTCTATGCTTACACCATATGAAATATTGCACTTATAAATAAATTAACAAGATAATTTGATGAAATACTTACTTTCTATTGAAAAATATAAGCGTACACTAAAATTTATGGAAAATTATCCAGTAGATGTTTAATAAAAAAAGTAATTACTTATTAATACTAGCATGTTTGTTTTTCTGGTTTGACGCCATTTTAAATCTCTATTTATGAAGAGGTATATTAAGGGAAGTTAAACAGTGACGAAATTCATAATGACAGTGAAAATGGCGGCTAAATTCCGGCCACGGATAAAAGTAGAATTTTGTAAATAAAAATAAAACTGCTGGATAAATTTCCCTAAATTTTGGTGAACGGTATTCTTTATCCATCACAAGTAAGTACTGCATAAAGGTTTATTGTTATTTTCTTTTTAACAGCAATATTTCATATGGGTGTAACCATGGAGGAGCACCAAACAAACTTCCACATCTATAATTATCAAATTTTCCTAAATATCTCATCAGATAAACCCTAAAAATACATTTGTAAATTCATTCTTCTATCATTGTTTTTTAATTCATCCAGTTTATTCTTAAAATGATTTACATTCGATTTTTAACCTGATTAGGCATTTTTGTAAAAAATATATAATTCATGGTAAAAAATATAATTCTATAAAATTTTGTTTTTTAATCTTTCTTGCCAATAAATTAGCAGTGCAAGGAGATATTTAAAAAATGTCTTACATATTTAGAAATCCCATGAATTATTTCAAGGTCTTAATAAAGTTCAGTAAAGTAGTAAAACCTAAGGTTCCAACCTATCTTCATAATTGAGATCCTTTAACCCTTCTATTTGTTCAGTCACTTTTCACCGTGGAAGAGTCAGGTAGCTGTGCCGTCTCGTGGCTAAAGAAGGGTAGATAGTGGTGAACACTGTCTTTCATAACCTCCAAGACCTATCTCGGCTCGTACTAGAGTTTGCTTCTGATTGGCCAAATCAGAAACTAACTTAAATGTTTGCACCAATCAGTGCCCAGCTTAGAAGTCAAGTTGATTTTCAAAACACTGTTAATGGCGGCTTGTTGTCGCAGTAGTTGCTACTACTACAGACTTACAGCTGCTGTTTTCATCTATATGGAATATTTTTATTACGTACACATTTCTGAAACAATTTTAAAACACTGTTGATAAAACACTCATTTATTGACAAAGACGTTGATATGTTTGGATGGAGATTTAATACTTTTCATTATCGAACATTTCGCCGCATACTGCTGAATAGGATCTATCATATTTCTGATTTTTTAGATGAGGATTGATAATTTGTATAATTTTGGTTATTCGGACTACATTTCTCATCTTGAGTGTTATCATCACAACGTTTCGGCCGATGTAACCTCCGGACTTCTTGCGAATTACTGAAGACTTCTCCCAGTCATAGCTGATGGAACAAGAGCATGCTACCCCCGTGGATTAAATAAAGGGGACCGTTCGAAATTACGTCCAGATTCCCGAGTTCGATAAAAATATTCCCAAGTTCGAAGAGATACACCTGAAGAAGGCCGGAGGTTACAGCGGCCGAAACGTTGTGATGATAACACTCAAGATGAGAAATGTAGTCCAAATAACCGAAATTATACAAACGATCTATCATGTCTTAACTGACTCTCACTTCATTGTTTAGTTAGCTGACTAATTCATTTGGAAGTCCTGAAACATGTCATCTTCTCCGTGGATTGCCTATTCTTCTGCACCTTTCCACCATACATTCTAGACATACCTTACCCACACCGACTATTGATCTTGATGCAAGTCCATACAATCTTTCTGTTGAACTACACAGAATGTGAGTTTCGTCTTTACTAAAACATTGCTTATTCTAATGTGATTCATTAACTTCGATGTACGCATTTCTCTCGTTATGTTCTTTTGAAAGACATTGAATTTTGCTATTGTTTTGAATGTCCATTTGACACACGCAAGACTATAGAGCACAACTGGCAGTGCATGTGTGTTGATAATCTCAGCTTTCATCTGATATGATATGTAGTTCAAAGTGAGAACTGGCCTGTTTTCGTAATGCTTTATCAGAGCCATTTGTAGCAGAAATCACATGTCCTAAACAGCTAAATGTATCAAGTGACACGATTTTTCTTTTCTAATCTTTTGTTAGCTTCAGAGTTCTGTCGATTTTGTCTGGAGTCATTTGATCTTTGAACAGTTGATTTTCTTCTTTTTCCTCTTCTCTTCTCCCCCTCTCTCTCTCTCTCTCTCTCTCTCTCTCTCTCTCTCTCTTTCAACTGCCCTTTTTTTTCTATTCCCTTTCTCAATTCTTTTTGTTCTTCTTCTACTCTCTTTCTCTCTCTTTTTCTCAACTGTCTTTTGTCTTCTTCTTTCTCTTCTTCCTCTTTTCTCAACTGTTGTTCTTACTCTTCATCTTCTCTCTCTTTCTAAACTGCTTTTTTTTTAATTTTATTTTAATTTTTTTTAACATAGTTCACCCCAAACAAGGCAGGCCGTCGCCACTGTAGACGTAAGGGGCTACTGAGAAAAAGAAAAGGGGAGAAGGTAGGGGTTGGGGGGTGGATGGGTCAACCTAAATTGGGATCTGCGCAGCGAGATGTCTTATAATTTTTCTCTCTCTCTTTCTTTCTTTCTATCTCTCTCTAACTCTCTCTCTCTCTCTCTCTCTCTCTCTCTCTCTCTCTCTCTCCCTGTCTCTCTCAATTGTCATTTTTCCTCCTTCTCCTCATCTTTCTCTTCTTTTCTCTCTCAACTGTTCTTCTCTTCCTCATTTGGATTTTTCTATTTCTTTCTCTTCTCTCACTTAACTGTCTCTTTTCTTCTTCTTCTTCTTCTTCTTTTTCTTCTTCTTCTTCTTCTTCTTCTTCTTCTATTCCTTCTTTCTTTCTCAACTGTTGTTCATTTTCATTTTCTCCTCTTATTTTTTATTTCTCTCTTTCAACTGTTATTCTTCTTCTTCTTCTTTCTCTCTCAACTGCCTCTTCCCTTTCCTCCTCTTCTTTAATTTCCGTTTCTTCATAAACAAGCCAGTCATCTTCTCTTTTACTCCCGGGCAGCGCCAGCTAGTTAATTATAGAATCAATTGTTAATTAAACACCCACACTGTGCAAAACATTTAATTACACCAAATGAAAAATAATCACACATTAACATTATTATAGCTAAGGCTGTAGTAGCCAATGAAAAGGGAGCCTTTTGGGTCAACCACTACTTTATTTTATTTTTTTAAGGTTTCCTACCTGGCATAGCGACTGCCACTCGTATAAATAAAATGGAAAATTCAATTAAAAACTGGATTTTTTTTTTAAATTTATTTATTATTTTTTTTTTTTTCAGAGTCTTTCTTAATGATGAGCTTTATGGAGAAATTTGTACCAACAGCCACAGCAATAAACATGGCTACCAATTCCTTATCACAGATCTCTCCTTATACCAAGCATATAAAGTCTTTGTTAAGGTAGATTTTTTTATTTGTATTTTTTAAAGTACTGAAATTAAAATTGTATGATTGGTCGCCCGATTTATAAAATCGGGGGACTTATGTTTTGAGGCATGTCCGTCCGTCCGTCCGGATTTACTCCGCAACAATCAATTGAATTTCTCTGAAATTTTGCATGAAGTTGTAACTTTGGTCAGGTTAGAAAGTGACATTCTCCGATTTTTGAAAAAGAATCTGGTTAGCCCCCCAGGGGGTCGAAAGGCCCTGAAATGGCAAAAAATGACATAACTTTTCATCCATCCATTCAATTTCTCTGAAACTTGGCCAAAATGTGGAGGCAGTTGTTCCTAATAGAAAATAAGTATCGCTGAACTTGGAAAAAATCTAGTTCGCGCCCCCAGGGGGTCAAAAGCCCCCAAAATGGCAAAAAATGACCCTTTTCTCCCATAGCGTTTGATTCATACATTCAATTTTTTCTGAAACTTGGCCAAAATGTAAAGACAATTGTTCTGGATATCAAATGAGCATCCTTGACCTCAGAAAAATTCTGGTTCGCGTCCCCAGGAGGTCAAAGGGGGGGGGTGTAAAAAATGCCCCAAATTGCTCAAATTTATTGCATTTTACACTCGCCACATCGAGTCACATACAGAGGGAGACCACGCACGCGCGGCTTGTTCTATCTTGTTCCTCCATCTTGGAGTTTTCATAGTTTTTTTGTTGTTTTTTTTTTACAAATGAGACACCACTTATCAAGGCCTAAAGGCTACTCGAGGATAAGGGTTATTGGGTTGGACAGGTAGACGATAAGATACCGGGAGGATTTGTAACAATAGTTGAAACTCGTAGAGAAATTGATTATTTAAGAGAAAGGCTCAGCAAGAATTTGTTTACATTGGACTTGAAAACGGCAATATTATAGTCAGCCAGGAAGCAGCCCCATGATACTGTGTTCCACAGCAGGCAGTTCTAGGAAATAAACTTTGCTCATGGAAGTACCGCTTACTTCTATGTAGACAGAGGAAGAAAGGGAATTTATTGACTGGTTGAAGCTAAACGAGTTTTTGTTGTGAATGTTTTATGGGGGGAGGGGGGGCATAGAATGAAGCTCAGTCGAACACCTGCAATAAAAGTCACATTAGAGTAGAGAAAGACTAGCAACATTTCTTCTGTGAGAAAGAGGCTGTAGGGTGGAGAAGAGGACATTGCCCACTGGATTTCAGAGTCGGTTTTGTAGTCTGTCAAGGCAGGAAAGGGTGCTTTGGGCGGCACCTCCCCAGTTAGATTTCGTCATTTTACTAAAAAATATGAAGCAGTACTAAAAGTCAAATTAGAATTTTTACCTCAAAATATAAGAAATAAATTTTAATAAAATTAAAGCAGTGAATGTTTCAGATTTGTAAATACCTTTTTCTTATTAAGTCTTTAGTTTCTTGATAAAATGTTTCTTTCAATTGCTTTATTTAAGGCTGTACATATGATATTCACAGACATGGCAGAAGTAGACACACCACAAAGAATTGTTCATACATGTTTTAAATTTGAAGTATTGATCGTCATTTTCTTGTGATTATCCCATAAAGTGGGACGTACACGATTTTTTCTCTCTATCATACACGGCCAAAGGCTTGGTCAGGATTAAGTCCGACCATTTTGAGATCTTATCGTAGGGTATCCAACCACCTCTGTTTTTGGTCATCTTCTCGGCCTTTTCCCTAACCCTGAATCTCATTCTCATAATGGTGTCGTCGTTTGTGTGCTTTATACGATTTTTCCCTCATTTTGTCTGAGATCAACATGGTTGAGTCTGGTCAAACGTGAAGTTTAAGTTTGTGTTTTTGTGAATCTCATCATCATTATCATTTAGTCCTCTATAAGAGGGTGGAGTCTGTCTGTCAGTCTTGATCAAAGTCTTCCTTTGTAGGCTCGGCGGTCGCGAGGATCAAAGTTCGCAATCCACAGGACCGCACGGTCGTGTTTACACAGCTCATCACAAGAGAGCTTTGGTCTTCCAGCCTGCCGATTTGAACTGATTTATTCTTGAAATGAAAACGATCTGATCTTTCTTTTTCCAGTCAGTTTGTGGCCAGAAAGATACCTACTCTGGTTCAAATCATGTGTGTCTAATGAGTGACAGTGTCCTTTCGAACATATTGTGGATCAAAGCTTCAAACAATCAAAAATCTCCAAAGTTATTCATTAAGAAAATGAGCCCCGAGGGAATTGATATCGGTTGGACAGACCAACAAAATGCAGAAAATAATATTGAAGTAAGTTTTATTTTTAATAAAATCCTTTTTTTTTCATTTATTGTCATCTGTTATTTCTCTGATTACCACTAAACTATTATAAATATATTTTTCCCCAAAATAATATAAATATTTTAAAGTATTGAACATGAAACCTGAAAAAATGTTTATGTATCTTAATTATAGGCCAAATTCCTGTTCTGAAGCTGTGTTAGATTGTGGCAGTCCTGAAGAAAATGCTTTACTATGATAAATTATATGCTCTAATATAGAACTTGGTGTACATATGACATTTGAGTCTACAAGCTGTTCGTAAAGTTTAGACACATAGAGTAATTGGATATTCGCCAGTTGTCATAGCAGCCTTGGTGCACCTTTACAGTTTTCATTTCTCTCTCACTTGATCAAATCTAAATGTACTTACATCTAGTATCTTTGTCACACTTTTGGTCATGTATTATACATACATGCATATATACCTTTCATTTCCTAAAGGAGAGTTGTCTGTGTGTGTATGTTTGTATGTCCAGCTATAACTTTAAAAATATGCGACAGATACCTACAAAGTTGAAATTTTCGAAACTGTCCATCTTTCGGTCGTATAATATGCAAAGATTGGAAAAAAACATCCATTCCTTCACGTAGAACCGACACAAAATCTTTTGTGTTATTCATTTGTAATTTTATTGTCCTATTTTCTTCTATATATATATGCAATAGTTCTGTCAATATTAACAGTAATTAAACTGATTTAATAAATAAAACAAAAAGATAAATTACTAAAAATCTTTCTTAGATTAAACTAACATCACTCGCTAGAAAGAAAGATATCGATGAGGGAGAAGAGAAAAGAGAGGGAGGTGGCTTATTTTTT
The DNA here is from genome assembly GCA_963556195.1 of Sepiola atlantica. Classification (NCBI taxonomy): domain Eukaryota; kingdom Metazoa; phylum Mollusca; class Cephalopoda; order Sepiida; family Sepiolidae; genus Sepiola; species Sepiola atlantica. Next base: position 94,247,079 of record OY744532.1, read on the forward strand.
TTAAAAGACCACCCCACACACACCATTGCTCAGGAAAATTGATTTCTTTCTTTTGATTTCATTACAGTCTTATTTAAAAGATAAATAAATTTGTATCAACATTATAAAAATGTTAATGTTTATCTATGTATGCGAATAAATGCGCAAGTTTTAGTCTCGTGTTTACAAGAAACTTATGGATGAAATGTTTATTATTTAAAATTTTGGTTTCAAGTATTTCAAGTAGAAAACTTTGCAAAGTGATAGCAAACGGGCAGAGCTAGCTCATATATATATATATATATATATATGCTTGATGTATATATGCTCGTATATATATATATATATATATATATATATATATATATATATATATATATATATATATATATATGCTTGACGTATACCTGTCCCATGATAATAAAATTAATTCCCCTAAAAGAACAGTTTTGCACCACTTGAATGTCCCCTTATGAAGATTAAAATCAAGATATAATGATACTAAACCTTATGTCTAGAATCCTTATTCCAATGTTGATCAAAATCCATTACATGATTTTGATTATAGAAAATGTCTAAAATGTAAGGCTTAAACTTAAGGGGTCTTAGGAAGAAATTCAAATTCAGAGAATCTTTCTTAATTAATGTCTAATAACTATGGATTAAATTCAATGCAAATCTGAAATATTTGAATTTTCAAATGTGGGGTTGCACCCATATTATGCCCCCTCCCCCTAAAACCCTTTGAAATACTTTAAAGAAACTGAAATCTTGTGAATATTTATTAATTGGTGCCTATTGTTAAAATTTCACAAAAATCGGAGGTATCTGAATTTTCACAAAGGACTTCCACCCCCTTTTTACCCTCCCCCATTGCATAAAACTAAATTAAACTAAATATAGCCTGCATTTTGACCATTTACACTTAGCAGCTGTGTTTCAAAATTTATAATGATCAGTTAATTAGTTTAGGAGTGAACCCTGTACATAAATTATAACAAATATATAAACATATCTAACTATATATATATCATAGACGGCGGCACCGGGGGGCAGGGGGGTCTCAAGCCTCCTCACGTCTTCACTTTATGGTCATCAATAATGAAGTTGATATGCATGTGTTTAACTGCCCTCCCCCCACACTTTTAAGGAGAAGCCCCCCCCCCCACTTTTATAACTGTCCCGCCGGCCCTGTATATATATATATATATATAGTGTGTGGGTGTGTGTGAAGATGTCATGTTAATGTAGGTAGGTAATGACAATAGTATTGAAAAATATGAATATTGAAAATTCTTATTCCATCAAAATAGGCAGCATGTGGTTATGGAATCCAAATGAGGTGCCAAAAAGTATTTTGTGCATACTTGAAAAGTACACATGTACAAGAAGATATGATAAAGAATCCTGGTTAATAAAATATATGTTTGCTAATAGTTTGTCTTAACAAATTATAACAAACCAGAAATACGACGCGCACCATAGATTACACATATATAATAAATACATTGGTCCCAAATACAATTGAATGCACATGTTATTAATACAAGATATAAGAAAGATGTGCTAAGAACACAAGCAAAATTTACAGCAGCCTCATAGGATTTTTGTCTGGATGGAACGTGTCCGAACTGCAGGTCTGTTCAGCTCAATGACCAGTGAGCAAAAGAGAAAGGATTAAGGTCTCAATTCTTGACCACAGAAAGTTGCCACAATGTTTTGTGTAGTCACTAGATTTGGGGGATTCCTCTTATTACAAAAGGGGCTTGTAAACCAGACTTCTTCCAAAAGCGAAATAATTTTGTCATCCCAACCATATCAATACATAGAGTAGATTTTTTTTTAATGGATGATGAACTTTTTTTTTAATGAATGATGAACTTTTTTTTAATGAATGATGAACTTTTTTTTTTAATGAATGATAAACTTTTTTTTTAATGAATGATAAACTTTTTTTTTAATGAATGATAAACTTTTTTTTTAATGAATGATGAACTTTTTTTTTAATGAATGATAAACTTATTTTTAATGAATGATAAACTTTTTTTTTAATGAATGATGAACTTTTTTTTTAATGAATGATAAACTTTTTTTTTTTAATGAATGATGAACTTTTTTTTTAATGAATGATAAACTTTTTTTAATGAATGATAAACTTTTTTTTAATGAATGATGAACTTTTTTTTTAATGAATGATGAACTTTTTTTTTAATGAATGATAAACTTTTTTTTTTAATGAATGATGAATTTTTTTTTTAATGAATGATGAACTTTTTTTTTAATGAATGATAAACTTTTTTTTTAATGAATGATAAACTTTTTTTTTTAATGAATGATAAACTTTTTTTTAATGAATGATGAACTTTTTTTTAATGAATGATGAACTTTTTTTTAATGAATGATAAACTTTTTGTTTAATGAATGATGAATTTTTTTTTTAATGAATGATAAACTTTTTTTTTAATGAATGATGAACTTTTTTTTTAATGAATGATGAACTTTTTTTTAATGAATGATAAACTTTTTTTAATGAATGATAAACTTTTTTTAATGAATGATAAACTTTTTTTTTAATGAATGATAAACTTTTTTTTTTAATGAATGATAAACTTTTTTTTAATGAATGATAAACTTTTTTTTTAATGAATGATGAACTTTTTTTTTAATGAATGATGAACTTTTTTTTTAATGAATGATGAACTTTTTTTTTAATGAATGATAAACTTTTTTTTAATGAATGATAAACTTTTTTTAATGAATGATAAACTTTTTTTTTTAATGAATGATAAACTTTTTTTTAATGAATGATAAACTTTTTTTTAAATGAATGATGAACTTTTTTTTTAATGAATGATGAACTTTTTTTTAATGAATGATAAACTTTTTTTTTAATGAATGATGAACTTTTTTTTTTAATGAATGATAAACTTTTTTTTTAATGAATGATAAACTTTTTTTTTTAATGAATGATGAACTTTTTTTTTTAATGAATGATGAACTTTTTTTTTAATCCATTAAATAATAAGAAAACAAAATGATAGAAAAATGGCAATCTGTGTATTCATCCATTTTAAAATTTTTTTTAGAGATACCAAATACTCAAGAATGGTCAGGCTTATGGTGGTATGATTCCGGTGGATATCACAGATTTGCAACTCCGCGATGTAACTCTTGGAGAGCGGCTGAATTTACAACTTATAGCTTGTAAGGTTTCCCAGAAAGTCACATCAACTGAAAGAAATGAACGACATGGAGACTCTGAAAATATGGAATATCTCAAGACAGGTGATAACAATATTTTTTTTATATATTCTAATTGGTTTCGATAGTTTCTCCTATATTTGTGAAACAAAAAATCCAATAATACAATACCTTAATACTTATACTTTTAGAATATACCTGTACACTTTTATACTATGCTAGTAGAATGAGTGTATTGATTTACTCCTCTCCAGGAGTTAGGCACAAGGCCAGTTTTTATCTTACTCCCACAAGTAAGATGTGACCCAAGGTCGGGTCGGGAAAGTGGGGTTTAAAAATTGCCTGGGCAGCCCCGTCGGCATTCCCCGGTAGGGGCGCCTCAGGCAGTAAGCAATAAACTTACTCCTCCCCAAAGAGGGGAGGCGAAGCCTGGGAGGATGGACCTCCTAAAACTGCACAGGACAGACCCATAGACCGGCGTAAATCAAGCCCCGAAGGCCAAGACAATACCAGTCTATGGGGTGCAGTATCCATCGGAACAGATACTACACTTTGATCTTAGCCAAAAGGCCAAGAAGTACATGCTAGTAAAATGAGTGTAGCATTAGTTTTAAATTTTAATGTTTTTTTCATTCAATGGAGGGGGAGGTGTGTATGGTATGGTTTCAGTGGCACCCAAATGGTAAAGTTACAAAAAAATAATAATGATGTGCTCACATTACTAACCGTTTTGCCTAGTATACATATTCCATAATTCAAAATGATAAGTTCAATAGTTTAGGATTTTACTAAGCACGTACATATTATTGATAGTCACACACATGCACCAATCCTTTTAAAAATTTATTACTTAATATAACTCACAAGTTGATGTTGAGCAATTCTTTTTTCTATTAAATTTTTTGTATCTAACTTATTTTAAAAGTTTTTTTGGGAGAGGGTGCGAGTTTGGGTGAGCACACCTCCTAAATGGTAAAATTTACAAAAAAACATAATGTATCTATGTTACTCACGGTGTTGTCAAGAATATATATTCAAACATTCATAATGTTTTTTTTGTTTTTTTTCATTTTACTTCAGTGGAAGTTTTTAGAAATAAAGGGGCCCCTTCCTGGGGCTAACACTTGATCTCTATATTGACCAGTTGATTATGTTATCTTTCTTTTGGTCCTACCGTATTCGAGGACAACAATTCATCTGGTCTGGTGGAGTATCCAGCTAAGTGTTGTTACTTGAGGTAACAGCACTAGGAGGTGCACCATCCTCCATGTGAGCCAGTGCATAACTGTGTCGAGGGAATCTTATTTGGGTTTCGAATACTATGTTATTTTAAATATTTGGTCAGGGACTAGACGTACCCGTGACCAATATGTATCTGAATTCATCTTAAGATACATCGATACCAGTCGAGGATACGTCCTTGGACGGTCAGTCCGACAAAGGATGGGCTACTGGTCCTGCTGTCAGGGTTAAGGTATTTTTTCTGAGTAGTTCTAAGGTCCATCATCCCATGTTTTACCTTCTCCCTTTGAGAAGGGGTTAGTTCATGGCTAACCACCTGAGGCACCCCTATCGGAGAATGCTGACAAGACTGTTGGGGCATTTTTTGCAGGACCATAGTGCACTACCTCTTGTGTGCTGGCCTACCATCCCCACCTTCCTACCCCTAACGCTAACCCCAACCCTTAACCCTAACCTTCTGGCCTTGTGCCACATCTTTCTATGGTGAGAGAGAAGTAGATACCGTATACAAGTGAAACCAGAAAACTGTGTTTTTCAGTAAAACCGCCCATCTTTACTGTCCATTGTCTGAAGGAATTGTCGGTTACCTGACGGTTCTGTCCATTATCTGAAGGTCTTGTCTCTTTCCTGAATGTCCGGTTTGTTTGATAGTCCAATTCAAGTGAAAGTCAGGGGTCATTCGGTACCCCTTCTTCTACATTCTCTATGATAAATTAATCTAACTAGGACTCCCAATCATCCAAAATACATCACACACCATAAAAATATTACTAACAACATGAAATGCACAAACATTAGACCCTCACCTAATGCTGATATATATTCAATTCCATGCAAAGAATGTGACAAAACCTACATTGATGAACCTCGATAAGAGAATATGCAAGCACTGCTGTGCCATTAAACTAAACAATCACTAAATCTCTCACATGTTAGATTTCAACCATGCATTTAATTTCATTCAAGCCACACTAATAAAATCATCTCAGAATCTAAACACCCCATAAAATAATTAATCGATTCGGTCACATCATACCTATTTTAACTAAAGAAAATGATATAAAGTTAGACAATGGTTAAAAAATTCTGTAACTACACATTTATTTTTCTAAAATAAAACAAATTTGTTTTTCCTTTTAATGCCTCTACACTTTCAACTTCCTTTTCCCCTTTACCTAAATGCTTTGCTTTTCTCACAATACAGAAATATTAAATACATTGTGTTTCTCTGTTAATGTCACTTGTTTGTCATTTCCAGTTATTTTCTAAACAAATGAACAGTAAAAATGGTTTTCCTATGGGCTCACCTGGTGCCTTTCCCCCCTTTCTACCTCCTAATTACAGACAGGCATGCGAAAATGCATAAAATTTGCCCCTTTTATTTTTTTTGTCTTCTCTTTTTTTTCTTCTATTTTTCTTTACCCATATCACTGTGTAGGATTGAAAATAACATGAAATCCTTCTGTGTCTTTTTTACTTCTTTCTTTTGTCTTTTAGTGCTATTCTTTTTCTGCTTTCTCCTCCCATTATCTCTCATGTGTATGTCAATTTTTGCAAAAAAAATAAAATAAAAAATAACATCTTCGCTCTGAGGAAGTTTTTTGATATTGAAAATGAAATATTAAAAATCCCACCATATGAGTTAATTTCATTGTTTTTGTCCATCTGCTTTTTCCATTCATCTCTAACCATATATTTGTGTTACATTTCTCTTTCACAGGCATAAAAACCTATGAAAACTGTGAAGCAGGAGCACAACTCATTATTAATTTTACACACTTGGCTCAACCTCCTTCCAAAGTTTGGTGTGAAAAGGTTACAGGTCATTCAGCCCTCATTGTGTGGAAGAAAGGTCAGAGTTTGAAAATCTATAAATCCTGTCATGAAATGGTTTGTAGTTGGAGATTTTAAATCCAAGCCTGAAGTTATAAAAATTCTTTGTTTAATCCGTTTTTCATTATTCAACTTTGTTAGAATTTTTGAAACGAAGGAACAAATTAATTGAACAGGTGGTCCAATTTGCAGTTCCAGACTGTTATTAATTAAGATTGAATAGGTGGTTCAGTTTGTGGTTCCTAGAGTATAACCAATGAAGGGAAGACATTATTTATTGTTTGATAAGCAAAGATGGACCACCTGGAACAAATTAATTAAATAGGTGGTTCAATTTGCGGTTCCCAGACTGTCACCAATTAAGGTTGAATAGGTGGTCCAGTTTGTGGTTCCTAGAGTATAACCAATGAAGGGATTATTTACATTATTTATAGTTTGATAAGTAAATATGGACCACCTGGAACAAATTAATTAAATAGGTGGTCTAATTTGCGGTTCCTAGAGTATCACTAATGAAGATTGAACGGGTTGTCTAATTTGCAGTTCCCAAGACTGTCACTAATTACAATTGAATAGTCTGTCGAATTTGAGGTTTCCAGATTGTCACAAATTAAGAATGAATAGGTGGTCCAGTTTGTGGTTCCCCGAGTGTCACCAATTAAAATTGAATAGGTGGTATAGTTTGCGGTTCCCAATTAAGAGTAATAAGTGGTCCAGTATGTGGTTTTCAGAGTGTCACCAATTAACATTGAATCGGTGGTACAGTTGGAGGTCCCCATATTGTCACCAATTAAGATTGAATAGGTAGTCCACTTTGTGATTCAAGAGTATCATCAATTAACCTTTAACCCCGAATGAAGACCTTAGGATAAAGTGTCCAAAACTATTTAGCGGTAATAAAAACTAGAATAAAAATACCAGGCTGACTAGAAAGTAAATTGATATCCTTATTTGAATGATGCAAATTCTTTGCTTTTTAGCAAAATTCTCCTTTTTTTTTACAGTAAAAGTGGATGTCTGCTTAAATTGCTAGATCCTCCCATGGATCTTCAAAATATGCTTTATTTTTTGTTCAAATAAGTAAAAGCTGATTTCTGCAAAATCGCTAGGGCCTTACCTCCTTAATTTTTTGTCGCTATTTGGCTGGATTTTATTTTTATTTCTCTCTTTTGCTTCATTTTTCTTTCTCTTTTCCTATTTTTCCTCTCTTCCTCTCTCTGTTTTGTCTTGCCATGCCTTATTTTTACGTCTTATGACAGTTTTCTCTGAAAACTGAAAATGTTTATTTTCCGTGAAGGCTCAGACTTTAAACGATTCATAAAGAAGATAGGGGAGTTAGATGACTTTTGTTTCATCAAAGAATGACTTCCTGTCTCCTTCCCTCCACATACGCACTCAGTGTCTTTCTCTTAATTTTGACTTACTTAGTTGAAACTGATTGAAATTGATTAGAAAAACCAAGCAAAAAAAAAAAAAAAATTTGAAAAAAAAAAGATTGACCTTTCGTCAGCTCAATTAATCCGATGATTAACTTACTTATAAATTTGTCGTTTTTTTTTTTTTTTGTTTACCAAAATTGATATTTCACTAATTAAACATTTTTCAAATTATTTTAAATATGTTTTTACGACTTATCACTGGCACATCATCCAGGTTGTTTTTAGTTGTTATTTTTTATGCTGCTCTCTCTACAACACACACACAAACACACAGAGGGGAGGTTGTGGCTCCCCAGGTTGAGAAATTCATCTCAATTTCAGCTGTTTTCGCCATTGGCTATTCACATCCCTGTTATTTTATTCATAACAAGATGAAATATCCATCTTCATCATCATTATTAGGGTTTTTGATCCCTCCTGGAGAAGAAATCCCTCCCTGGTTTCCTTCCACCTTGTTTTATCCCTGGCGATGCATGGCAGTGTAGGACCCAGTTGACTGTCGAGATCGTCTCTTCACCGGGTTTTTAGCATTACTCTAGGACTTTTCCATTGCCTCGGAGTCATGGCCATCCCTACTACAGGCCAGGCAATCGTGCAACTGGGGTCTTTTACTGGGGGCCATGTGAATTTTCTTAAATATTCGATATAGAAGTTGCAAACTATATCATCAACTGGTGCGGATCCTTTTTTTCTTTTTAACCACAATATACAAGTAATGATCTTTTGACATAAGTACAAAATCTCTAAAAAAAAATCTAACATTGAAATAAAAATTCTTCATTGAAATATGCATTTGGCTTTGTTTATTCAAAACTACCTGTCTCTTCATTTATAGGAATTTGTCAATTGTAAAATTTATTAATTAGCTCATTGTGGTTCTTATTATTTGGTATGTAAAACACATAAAAAACATCAAACTAATCTCACAGAGGAATTTTACCTTTGTTTGCAACTTCTATATCGAATATTTTTAAAAATTCACATGGCCCCCAGTAAAAGACCCCAGTTGCACGATTGCCTGGCCTGTAGTAGGGATGGCCATGCTCGGAGTCCATTCTGTCGCTTTATATCTCCACCTGTTGTCGGTATATCTCGAAAGGTGATCTGCCCATCTATGTTTTGCCGTTCATATGGTGGTGATTGTGTCGTTTACTCCAGTTTGCTGTCTGATACAGGTATTTCTTTTTCTTTCATGTAGACCGATGCCATTCTATTTTGCATTGTGCTACTCTTAGCTTTTCTTCTTGGCCTTTTGGCTAAGATCAAAGTGTAGTATCTGTTCCGATGGATACTGCACCCTATAGACCGGTATTGTCTTGGCCTTCGGGTCTTGATTTACGCCGGTCAATGGGTCTGTCCTGTGCAGTTCTAGGAGGTCCACCCTCCCAGGCTTCGCCTCCCCTCTTTGGGGAGGAGTAAGTTTATTGCTTACTGCCTGAGGCGCCCCTACCGGGGAATGCCGACGGGGCTGCCCAGGCAATTTTTAAACCCCACTTTCCCGACCCGATCTTGGGTCACATCTTACTTGTGGGAGTAAGATAAAAACTGGCCTTGTGCCTAACTCCTGGAGAGGAGTAAATCAATACTCTTAGCTTTTCTATTGCTGCCAGATGAAATATTAAATGATGGTAATTCTATGATCATGGAGAATGTGAGATAGAAGCGCTAAACCATTCCTGGTGTGGAAATTTCTAGACGTTTTTCTAAGTAAGTCAACGGTTACTTCCCTTTGTTGAAAGGTCAGGGGGGGCCTACGTGCAGGTCGAAGGTCATATGGATATTGCGTAGGTGTTAAGCGGTGAAGGCCATGTGTCACGTGATTTCTATTTTTAGCAATGATGCAATTTGTCGTGTCTGGATATATCGGCGCAAAATTTAATCAGAACAGAGTTGGTCGTTGAACTCGACGCATGTTAAAACTGTTTCTCCGTCCACGAGGGGACGTTAAATTCAAGAACAGATTTGAACGTTGGGCAGGAAAGAACTGCGTACTGTTTCTCCGTCCACGTGGGGACGTTAAATTTGCAAGAATTCTACTTGAAGAAATTTAAGAGATATGGTATCTCTTGGATGAATTACATGTTGTGTATGTAATATTTCCCCTCGGTCAAGAATTGTCCTTGGGAAGTTGTTTCAAGCCAGAGACTTGAAATAAGGAGATTGGAGTATGTGAACGAGACAAGAACTCCATGCAAGAAATTGCCTATGTTGAAGAGATTAGCTCCCGAGAAGTGAAATACTTTGCTGTCGAGAAGATTCTAATCAGAGATTAAGAATCATAGAGATTGATCGTCTTTGCACACAGATCGATTTGAGATGATATTCAACTGTGCCAGTTGAATCAGTCACATACGCGCGTGTTCACCATTCAAGACGAACGATGAAAATAGTGAGTATTGTGTTTATTTGAAATGTGTACTGTTCTTGTGCCATACATATTGCGTCGGATTTGCTAAAAGAAAATATTGAAAAAAGAGGAAGAAAAGAACTTTCTGACGGACGTTTGATAAAATAAAAAAAGAGTTAATTTTATCGTGGAAATTATGTTGGACTTCGGCACGGTTTGTTAATTTTATTTCTTTTGATTGTAACTTTGGTGAAAAGAAAAAAAGAGACTTTTGATTGATTTGTAAGAATACGGACTTTATAGTAAGTTCATGTTTTAAAAGGATTTATTCCTTAATTTAGATTGTGTCAATTTTTGTTGTATCTACCTTAATGTTCAGAGATACTGATGTTGTATTTTTTTGATTCTTATTTTTTTTGTATGTTATCCAGGAATAATTTATTTATTCCAGCTTTGGAAAAAAAAGCAGTCCAGGCTATCTTTTTTTTGTAAATAAAACTATATTTTAACTTTTACGAACATCTTGTATTGTCCCATTCCTTATCTCTTGTTATAATTTTTTATGATAATTGTCCTAGATAACATGACCATCGTTTAGAGCGGTTTTTCGTTAACGACACGAAAATTCCGACATTCTGCTTTTTTCTGGGTACCATTTTCGTTTTACAATGGACGTATTGAAACGATATACTGGAATAATATCTATTTCTTTCTATTAAAAGCATTCTGCTTTTGCTATCCTAGATTCATTTGGGTGAACGCATTCAGATGATGTGCTGGGAATAATATAATTAATTTTCTTTCTATTAAAAGCATTCTACTTCTTGTTTCATATTTCGCGTGTTGGAAAAAATACTCGAAAATGTGCTACTAATTTGGATTGGGTTTCTTCTATTGCTATTTTTTGGTACTACGTCAATGAAGGAACTTACTTCAAGTTATAATCTCCTTTCTCCCTTTGGCGCCAAGTTGCGTGTGACAGACGTGTTGCCCGGAATTCGGCAGCCCATCATTACAATTAAAACGTAGTCAAATGCGAGATGTTCAGGTTTTAATACTGTTTTAAGCTGACTGCTTTTTTTCTTTTTCTTTTATGTATTTTATGTGAAAATTGCATTTTTTAAGAGTCTGAGCGCCATTTTTGTCCGCCACGTGGAGTCATTTTTGTGAATTTCCCGCGTATTCTAAGTCGCCATTTTTGTGAACTGTTGAATGTTGGATATTAAATGATTTTTGTGTAATTATTTTTCCCTTGAGAATTTTGCTTTGACTGACAAGTGGAATTGTTAGAATTACATTTGAACGACTTTGGTTAACTATGGTACAGCCTTTTTCCATTTTTTTGTAGGAATCTTACTTAGATAATTTTACGTTGTCATTTTCCCGCCATTAAGAAGACGTTTGGCGCCTATTTTAGGTTAGCCCACACCTGATCGCCATATTGTATTTTGTTCATAATGGCGTCTACCCCCACTGTTAATCTCCTTGTAGAAAGGCGAGATATTGTAAAAATTAAAATTGATACTATTATTGATGTTCTTGGGGGTGGCGAGGGGGAGAACCGGGAATTTGTTTCTTCCCAGAAGGTTAGGGTTAAGGAACTCTTTGCGTCCATTGATTCGCTCAATGAGCAGATCACAAGTGCCTATATTGAGAGTGAGTCTCGCGAAGAGATGTCTGAGAACTGTCGGAGTGAAACGTTATATCGTATCCATGTGGATCGACGTTTCAGCGAATTGGAGAGCATGTGGAAGGATGAGGGCTCCCCACATAATAGAGAAGGGGAGAAGTCTAAAGCGTCCCTTTGTGGTGTGACACCAAAACTTGTCTGTCCTGTTTTCGACCCCATGAGTTTGGAACGCGACAGATTGGCGTATCTCAACTTCTCGAAGGAGTTCGAAAATTGCGTGTCAAATATACCCAGTGAGTCCACGAGGTTGATTATTCTGAAAAATCACCTCAGGGGCTATGCCCACCGAATAGTGGGACATCTTTCCATTTCAGATGCCAACTTTGAGGCAGCGATGGAGATCCTAGATAGAGAATTTTTAGATAAAAAGTTTATTGTAAACTCTATTTTTAAAGATCTCCATAGTGCTAAGCCTCTTGGGGATTCAGATACTAACTCGGTGAAGAGCTTTCTAACTAAGGTGAAAGCTCAAATATACGAGCTGAAAAACTCCTTTGGTATGGATTTTCTAGAGGAGGAGGCCCCCGGCAATCTGTTGCTAAGTAGCATTATTTTTGAAAAACTTCCTTTTTCTGTGAGACGGGAACTGATTCATACCGTTAATGGTAATTACCCATCTCTGGGAGATATCCTGGATAATTATTCTGAGGTGTTGCGCACGTTGGACATCGTCAAACCCAGGATGGTTAAAACGGTAAAGCCCGTCGCCAAACCGTGTTCGTCTGGTTCCTTTAGATTCAGGCCTGCTAGTGCTGTTAAGAAGCCTTCCACTTTGGAGAACTTTTTTGTAAAAACTGAACCCAGTCGACATAAGTGCTTCCTTTGCAGTAGTGACTGCCATATTGCTTACTATTGCGGGAAGTATCCCTCTCTAAGGGATCGGTTACAACGATGCCAATTGGCTAAGTTATGCACCCGTTGTACTAGCCCGTTCCATAACGCCGAGGCGTGCCCCGGTAAAAGTGGTCGTCTCCGCCCCTGTTGGAAATGTAAAAGTTGCGAACATGCAGGTGCGTTATGCCCTGACTTTGACAAGTCTCGGCTGGATACTAACCCCTGTCTCCAGGTGGGAGAAGTGAATCTTCTCCTGCCTATAATTAAAATTGACGTGGTCAATAATGGAGTTGTAAAATCTTTCAATTGTCTGTTGGATTCAGGAAGCCAGCGCTCCTATTTGTCTGATGTAGTTCTGGACCTATTGAATTGCCGTTCTATGCCTGTAAGGAGAAGGGACTTCTTTATTAAGACTTTTCTCGGAACGGCCAGAAGGAGCCTAAATGAACTCGAGTTGCGGGTCAAAGTGCCGAACTCTGAGTGTGTTATACCCTTTTTGGTGGACGAAGGCTTGGACCTTCAGTTTCACGTCAGGGGTCTGTCTACTGCTATTGAAAGTATTATTGCGGGTGGGGAGAAATTGGCTGCTGACTTTTCAAATGTTGAAAATGATTGTATTACTGTACATGGTTTGGTAGGTGTTGACCTACTGATGTATTTGGGACCCATGAAGTTGTCTCCCTTCATGAATGGGTCTGTTTTTGAGTTTCCTCGAGGAATTGTGCCTTTTGGAGATATGTCCAATTTTGTGAGTCCTGTTATGAAGAAAACGGATACCTCCGTTGTTGGCGCGAATTACAGCCAAGTTGTGTCCGAACACTCACGGTGTCTTATGACACATGTTTATTTTGTGCTTGAGCCGAAGTCTCAATATTTCGACCCTTTCGATAGTTTTGTTGATTCTTCTGTGGAAAGAGCCGTGGACAAGCTCTTTAGTTTGGAAACACTGGGAGTTACTGAGAACTCTGTAAGTGATTATGACAAGAATAAAATTGATGCCTTTCGCAGTTCGATCTCGTACCGAGACAGTTGCTACTATGTTAGTTTGCCATGGGACGAGGGAAAGTTGCCTTCTGTTCCTTCCAACCATCAAGTGTCGTTGAATATGCTTGATAAGGTTGTCACTCGTTTGACGAGGCAGGGTCTATATGAGGACTACTGCCAGGTTTTCTTAGAGCAGGAGAGGGAGGATATTATTGAGAGAGTGGAAGTGAATCCAGAGGATTTCACTCATTATACTTGGATTCTTCACCGTCCGGTTATTAAGGCTAATGGTCAGAGTACCACAAAGATAAGGCCGGTGTTCAACTGTTCGTTGCGAACAGGTGGACATCCCTCTCTAAATGATTGTGTCTATCCGGGAATTAACCTTTTCACGGATATGCTAGAGTTATTGTTGAAGTTTCGTATGGACCGTTATGTCCTGTTGGCTGACGTCCGTAAGACCTTTCTCATGATTCGGTTGGAAACCGAAAGAGATAAGAATCGGTTTTGCTTTTTTGTGAAATTGAATGACAAACTGGTATGTTATCGTTACAAAACATTGATTCTTGGGTTTGTGGCCAGCCCATTTATTCTCAACTTCGTCATTAGACATCATGTTGAAAAATACCCTCATAGTTTATGTAGGGATATGCTTATGGAAAATTTTTGTGTGGATAATCTTATAAAAACTCACAATTCACAGAAAACTTTGTTGGACCTATACCTGAATGCAATGAGTATCATGCAGGATGGTAATTTTTCATTAAGGTCCTGTAATTCCAATAGTGATGTTTTGACCATTCGAATGAAAGCTGACAAAAATTTTGTCACCCATGATTCTCCTCTGGAGAGGGTGTTGGGTTATGAGTATGATCCTGTGCAGGATAATTTGCATGTGGCGGTCGGTTCCTTGGATGTGCCGGCTGATACAAAAAGGGGCATCCTATCGCAGAACTCTTCCATATTCGACCCTTTGGGGCTTGTTTTGCCTGTGACTATCAAGGGAAGGGTAATACTCAGTGAGATATGGAAAACTCAGGTGTCATGGGATCAGAAGATACCGGAGAGTTTGCAGCTCACTTGGAACAAGTTGTTTCCTGAGCTGATTAATCTGCATAGTGTGAGGATCCCCAGATGTGCTGTTGATTCCTCTGCGCCTGCCACGTTAATAATCTTTTGTGATGCTTCACAACAAGCCTTTGGCTTTGCGGCTTACATTTTCCAGTATGGAGCTGCTAAATTAATATTTTCCAAGGCCAAGTGGCCAAAATTTATTTGATTAAGTTGGAGCAGTCCTTGCTTCTTCCCAGGGAAAAGTCCTTTTTGTTGAACCCCTCCAACCGTGAGATTCCTCCGTTGGTGGCGAAGTTGGATCTTTACCTGGATGATAAAAGTTTGATAAGGTCTGGGGGAAGGATTGGTAAAGCCAGCCTTTACCCTCCGGAAATTTTACATCCGATTTTGTTACCTCGAGGCAGTCATATAACTGATTTGATTGTTATGGACTGTCATCTCAAATGTAAGCATTTGGGTATTGCAGCTACCCTCAGCAAACTCCGTTTGTCAGGTTTCTGGATACATAAATCCAGGCAGGCAGTGAAGTCGGTTATCTCTGCCTGTGCTCTGTGTAAAAGATACAATGCCGTATCTTTCAAATACCCCAAGGTAACCAATTTACCTAAGCACAGAGTTAATTTTGTGAAGCCCTTCAACCATACCGGGATAGACTTTACTGGTCCCTTGTGGGTTGAAGATGAAAGGGGACCGCAAAAAATGTATATATTACTTTTTACGTGCTTCAATGTGAGGGCGGTTCATTTGGAGTTGGTGGGTGACATGTCTACCCACTCAGTGATATTATCATTGGTGAGATTTTTTAACATTTATGGGGTGCCTTCCCATATATACTCAGACAATGCTAAATCATTCGTTGCTGGATGCGGTTTGATTAAGCAAGTGCTGGTGTCTGACGAGTTCGAAGAGAAGTTTAGTACCTTTGACATCAAGCACCAGACGATACCTTTATATTCTGCTTGGTTCGGCAGTGTTTGGGAGCGTCTTGTTAAGACGGTGAAGGTTTGTCTTTATAAGTTAGTGAGTCGGCAGAAGTTGGGTTATTTTGAACTTCTTTCTGTGTTGTCTGATATACAGAATGCTATTAACTCACGTCCTCTAACTTATAGATGTTCTGGAGATGATGGTTTGGATATTATATCTCCAAACGCGTTTATTCGCCCGTATTGTAATAGTGCTGTTTTTATAAATTCTGAAGAATGTTTTCTTGAGAATTCTCCTCCTTCTAGGAGTGACCTTTTAGAGAAGCTGAAACAAAGGGATCTTCTCTTAAAGAAATTTAAGGTTTTATGGTACGAAGAATACCTGCTCGGCTTGAGAGAACTGAGTGGTGATCTGTACCAATCTGATTTTGGTGATGTCATCGCGATAGGCGATGTGGTTCTTGTTAAGAACCCAGCCAAAGCTCGCCCATATTGGTCCTTGGGTAGAGTGATAGGTTTGACTCCAGGTGATGATTCTCATATTAGATCTGCCCTGATTAAGAAGGCAGATGGTTCCTCTCAGGAACATTCTTTGAGACACCTTTTTCCGATGGAGTTGTCGGTTACTCATTCCCATCAAGCCTCGGAGGTTCCCGAAGAGCCTTGTGGTTCAGAGGTTCCTGATGTGGTCCAGCCGGATGTTGCTGGAGGAGATCATTCCTCGACTTTCAATTCTAGACCCATTCGAACTCGCAAGAAGGTGAGTGAACAGGATGATGATTATTTGTGGTATTGATGTGTACATGAGACATGTATAAACATTGTACATTTTTTTCTTTGTCGGGAGAGTGTGGAAATTTCTAGACGTTTTTCTAAGTAAGTCAACGGTTACTTCCCTTTGTTGAAAGGTCAGGGGGGGCCTACGTGCAGGTCGAAGGTCATATGGATATTGCGTAGGTGTTAAGCGGTGAAGGCCATGTGTCACGTGATTTCTATTTTTAGCAATGATGCAATTTGTCGTGTCTGGATATATCGGCGCAAAATTTAATCAGAACAGAGTTGGTCGTTGAACTCGACGCATGTTAAAACTGTTTCTCCGTCCACGAGGGGACGTTAAATTCAAGAACAGATTTGAACGTTGGGCAGGAAAGAACTGCGTACTGTTTCTCCGTCCACGTGGGGACGTTAAATTTGCAAGAATTCTACTTGAAGAAATTTAAGAGATATGGTATCTCTTGGATGAATTACATGTTGTGTATGTAATATTTCCCCTCGGTCAAGAATTGTCCTTGGGAAGTTGTTTCAAGCCAGAGACTTGAAATAAGGAGATTGGAGTATGTGAACGAGACAAGAACTCCATGCAAGAAATTGCCTATGTTGAAGAGATTAGCTCCCGAGAAGTGAAATACTTTGCTGTCGAGAAGATTCTAATCAGAGATTAAGAATCATAGAGATTGATCGTCTTTGCACACAGATCGATTTGAGATGATATTCAACTGTGCCAGTTGAATCAGTCACATACGCGTGTGTTCACCATTCAAGACGAACGATGAAAATAGTGAGTATTGTGTTTATTTGAAATGTGTACTGTTCTTGTGCCATACATATTGCGTCGGATTTGCTAAAAGAAAATATTGAAAAAAGAGGAAGAAAAGAACTTTCTGACGGACGTTTGATAAAATAAAAAAAGAGTTAATTTTATCGTGGAAATTATGTTGGACTTCGGCACGGTTTGTTAATTTTATTTCTTTTGATTGTAACTTTGGTGAAAAGAAAAAAAGAGACTTTTGATTGATTTGTAAGAATACGGACTTTATAGTAAGTTCATGTTTTAAAAGGATTTATTCCTTAATTTAGATTGTGTCAATTTTTGTTGTATCTACCTTAATGTTCAGAGATACTGATGTTGTATTTTTTTGATTCTTATTTTTTTTGTATGTTATCCAGGAATAATTTATTTATTCCAGCTTTGGAAAAAAAAGCAGTCCAGGCTATCTTTTTTTTGTAAATAAAACTATATTTTAACTTTTACGAACATCTTGTATTGTCCCATTCCTTATCTCTTGTTATAATTTTTTATGATAATTGTCCTAGATAACATGACCATCGTTTAGAGCGGTTTTTCGTTAACGACACGAAAATTCCGACACTGGAGGTGTCCCAGATTTATATCTATCAATACGCAATTTTTTTGTATGCAAAAATAACTTAAGGTGAAAGCTTTTTATGACAAATAGCTGCAGAACCCATTGGAGAGATAATAATCTTAGCAATGACATCCCCTATCTTTCTTCATATAGCTTCACTCAACTGTATCTTAACCACCATTTCTTTCTTTTTTTTTATATAAAATAAATGTGTGATACTTTTTTTCCTGTAAAGTAAAGAATGTTGATTAATAATTTATTATGTGAATCAGCATTTTTTTATTGAAAAAAAAAACAATTTGGAAAATGCTAATCTTTTTAAGAATGACGAACAGAAATTTTGTGAACCTGTTTTAACAGAAAATTGAACAGGAAAGCACCAGCTCACTCTGCAAGTCTCATTCTGTTTAGCTAAAATCATCCTAGGGACATGGAAATTCATAATTTCTAGATGACTCGAGAGTTTACATGGTAATGGGTGTTTTTGAAACCTGAGCAGGCAGACAACTTTAGTATTTTTGACAGCATACAATGCACTATTAAGAAAAATCCTTGAGTGTGGAAACCAACCGACTTAGCCAGATGAAGCTGACCAATCAGAGTAAAGTTGACTCAGGCCTGTTTTTATAAATCTCTCACTAGAAATGACTAACGAGTAAGAAAAAAATTACTTTGTTTTTAGCCTATGAAATATTAATCTTGTCTTTATTCTATTGTCATCTGAACATTTTATTGCTATTGTAATTTTTAAAAAAATATTATTATATATAATATTACTATTGTAATTTTAAAAAATAATTATTATATATAATATTACTATTATAATTTTTAAAAATAATTATTATATATAATATTACTATTGTAATTAAAAAAAATAATTATTATATATAATATTACTATTGTAATTTTAAAAAAAATATTATTATATATAATATAACTATTGTAATTTTAAAATAATATTATTATATATAATATTACTATTGTAATTTAAAAAAATAATTATTATATATAGTATTACTATTGTAATTTAAAAAAATAATTATTATACATATTATTATTGTAATTTTTAAAAATAATTATTATATATAATATTACTATTTTAATTTTAAAAAAATAATTATTATATATAATATTACTATTGTAATTCAAAAAAATAATTATTATATATAATATTACTATTGTAATTTTAAAAAATAATTATTATATATAATATTACTATTGTAATTTTTATAAAATAATTATTATATCTGATATTACTATTGTAATTTTTTTAAATAATTATTATATATAATATTACTATTGTAATTTAAAAAAAAATATTATTATATATAATATTACTATTGTAATTTTTTTTTAAATAATTATTATACATAATATTACTATTGTAATTTAAAAAAATAATTATAATATATAACATTACTATTGTAATTTTAAAAAATAATTATTATACATATTACTATTGTAATTTAAAAAAATTATTATTATATATAATATTACTATTGTAATTTAAAAAAAATAGTATTATATATAATATTACTATTGTAATTTTAAAAAAAAAATATTATATATAATATTACTATTGTAATTTTTTTTAAAATAATTATTATATATAATATTACTATTGTAATTTTAAAAAATAATTATAATATATAACATTACTATAGTAATTTAAAAAAATTATTATTATACATATTACTATTGTAATTTTAAAAAATAATTATTATATATAATATTACTACTGTAATTTTTAAAAAAAATTATTATATCTGATATTACTATTGTAATTTTTTTAAATAATTATTATATATAATATTACTATTGTAATTTAAAAAAAAATATTATATATAATATTACTATTGTCATTTTTTAAAAATAATTATTATATATAATATTACTGTTGTTATTTAAAAAATAATTATTATATATAATATTACTATTGTAATTTAAAAAATAATTATTATATATAATATTACTATTGTAATTTTAAAAAAATATTATATAAAATATTACTATTGTAATTAAAAAAAAATTATTATTATATATAATATTACTATTGTAATTTAAAAAAAAAAATTATATATAATATTACTATTGTAATTTAAAAAAAAAATTATATATAATATTACTATTGTAATTTTTTTTTAAATAATTATTATATATAATATTACTATTGTAATTTTAAAAAATAATTATAATATATAACATTACTATTGTAATTTAAAAAAATAATTATTATACATATTACTATTGTAATTTAAAAAAATAATTATTATATATAATATTACTATTGTAATTTAAAAAAATAATTATTATATATAATATTACTATTGTAATTTAAAAAAAAATATTATATATAATATTACTATTGTCATTTTTTAAAAATAATTATTATATATAATATTACTGTTGTTATTTAAAAAATAATTATTATATATAATATTACTATTGTAATTTAAAAAATAATTATTATATATAATATTACTATTGTAATTTAAAAAAAATATTATATAAAATATTACTATTGTAATTTAAAAAAAAATATTATTATATATAATATTACTATTGTAATTTTTTTTAAATAATTATTATATATAATATTACTATTGTAATTTTTAAAAGTAATTATTATATATAATATTACGATTGTAATTTAAAAAAATAATTATTATATATAATATTACTATTGTAATTTAAAAAAAATATTATTATATATAATATTATTATTGTAATTTAAAAAAATAATTATTATATATAATATTACTATTGTAATTTAAAAAAATAATTATTATATATAATATTACTATTGTAATTTTTAAAAATAATTATTATATATGATATTACTATTGTAATTTTTACAAATAATTATTATATATAATATTACTATTGTAATTTAAAAAAAATATTGTTATATATAATATTACTATTGTAATTTTTAAAAAATAATTATTATATATAATATTACTATTGTAATTTAAAAAATAATTATTATATATAATATTACTATTGTAATTTAAAAAAATAATTATAATATATAATATTACTATTTTAATTTTTTTTAAATCATTATTATATATAATATTACTATTGTAATTTTAAAAAAAATATTATTATATATAATATTACTATTGTAATTTAAAAAAATATTATTATATATAATATTACTATTGTAATTTTTAAAGATAATTATTATATATAACATTACTATTGCAATTTAAAAAAATTATTATTAATAATAATATAACTATTGTAATTTTTAAAAATAATTATTATATATAATATTACTATTGTAATTTTTAAAAAATAATTATTATATATAATATTATTATTGTAATTTTTAAAAATAATTATTATACATAACATTACTATTGTAATTTTAAAAAATTATTATTATATATAATATTATTATTGTAATTTTTAAAAATAATTATTATATATAATATTACTATTGTAATTTTTAAAAATAATTTTTATATATCATATTACTATTGTAATTTTAAAAAAATATTATTATATATAATATTACTATTGTAATTTAAAAAAAAAATTATAATATATAACATTACTATTGTAATTTAAAAAAATAATTATTATACATAATATTACTATTGTAATTTAAAAAAATAATTATAATATATAACATTACTATTGTAATTTAAAAAAATAATTATTATACATATTACTATTGTAATTTAAAAAAATTATTATTATATATAATATTACTATTGTAATTTAAAAAAAAAATTATTATATATAATATTACTATTGTAATTTTAAAAAAAAATTATTATATATAATATTACTATTGTAATTTTTTTTAAATAATTATTATATATAATATTACTATTGTAATTTTAAAAAATAATTATAATATATAACATTACTATTGTAATTTTAAAAAATAATTATTATACATATTACTATTGTAATTTTAAAAATAATTATTATATATAATATTACTATTGTAATTTAAAAAAATAATTATTATATATAATATTACTATTGTAATTTTAAAAAAAATATTATATATAATATTACTATTGTCATTTTTTAAAAATAATTATTATATATAATATTACTGTTGTAATTTAAAAAACAATTATTATATATAATATTACTATTGTAATTTAAAAAATAATTATTATATATAATATTACTATTGTAATTTTAAAAAAATATTATGTAAAATATTACTATTGTAATTTTTAAAAAAATATTATTATATATAATATTACTATTGTAATTTTATTTAAATAATTATTATATATAATATTACTATTGTAATTTTTTAAAGTAATTATTATATATAATATTACGATTGTAATTTAAAAAAATAATTATTATATATAATATTACTATTGTAATTTTAAAAAAATATTATTATATATAATATTATTATTGTAATTTAAAAAAATAATTATTATATATAATATTACTATTGTAATTTTAAAAAATAATTATTATATATAATATTACTATTGTAATTTTTAAAAATAATTATTATATATGATATTACTATTGTAATTTTTACAAATAATTATTATATATAATATTACTATTGTAATTTAAAAAAAAATATTGTTATATATAATATTACTATTGTAATTTTAAAAAAATAATTATTATATATAATATTACTATTGTAATTTAAAAAATAATTATTATATATAATATTACTATTGTAATTTAAAAAAATAATTATAATATATAATATTACTATTGTAATTTTTTTTTAATAATTATTATATATAATATTACTATTGTAATTTTTAAAAATAATTATTATATATAATATTACTATTGTAATTTTTAAAAATAATTATTATACATATTATTATTGTAATTTAAAAAAATAATTATTATATATAATATTACTATTGTAATTTTAAAAAAATAATTATTATATATAATATTACTATTGTAATTTTAAAAAATAATTATTATATATAATATTACTATTGTAATTTAAAAAAATAATTATTTTATATAATATTACTATTGTAATTTTTTAAAATAATTATTATATATAATATTACTATTGTAATTTTTTAAAATAATTATTATATATAATATTACTATTGTAATTTAAAAAAAATATTGTTATATATAATATTACTATTGTAATTTAAAAAAAAATTATTATTATATATAATATTACTATTGTAATTTTTTTAAAAAATTATTATATATAATATTACTATTGTAATTTTTAAAAATTAGTATTATATATAATATTACTATTGTAATTTTTTAAAAAATAATTATTATATATAATATTACTATTGTAATTTAAAAAAAAAATATTATTATATATAATATTACTATTGTAATTTTTAAAAAATAATTATTATATATAATATTACTATTGTAATTTTTTAAAATAATTATTATATATAATATTACTATTGTAACTTTAAAAAAATAATTATTATATATAATATTACTATTGTAATTTAAAAAAATAATTATTATACATAATATTATTGTAATTTTTAAAAAATAATTATTATATATAATATTATTGTAATTTTAAAAAAATAATTATTATATATAATATTACTATTGTTTATTTTAAAAAAATTATTATTATACATATTATTATTGTAATTTTTAAAAATAATGAGTATATATAATATTACTATTGTTAACGAGAGTGTATTTTGCATAACGATGTCTAGCTCTGTTTCTCTTTCATATTTTTATAAAAGAATTGTTTTCATATTCACAGATGAAAAGCTGAAAGAGCATTTCATACATCCTGAAACTTACGTTATTAGTTGGTGGCCTTCAAACAAAAAGGATAGAAATGTCAGAATGGATCACACAACAGGTAAACTGTGCAAAATCATCTTTTCACTGCTTCCCATTGATATTCATTTAGCTTTCTTTTTTTTATATTAATGGGTCACCATTTATCAAGGCCAAAAGCTACTCGAGGATGAGAGTTAATGAAGTGGATGGATTGTTAGTTGAATCATGAAAAATATAGTACTAGATGATGGTGAATAGAATGAAACAAAGTTTGATTAACACATCACTCTAAAAAGTATATATGAGTTTTCTAAAGTACTAACCTTCAAATGGCACGTGTCAAAAGTTGAACCTAATCGGATTATTAGTTTAAAAATTACAGTTATTTAAGCAAAGCTACTGTTGCAAATTTTCAAAACAATGGAAAAATCTGAATTTCATGGGTTGATAAAGCATTGCTTTCTGATGGGAAAAATACTGTTCAAGTAAAGCAATGGTTTGATAAGTTTTATTCGGACTCTGCTCCATCGGAAACAACGGTTAAGAGGTGGTATACTGACTTTAAATGTGGTTGTACAGACATAAATGATGCTGAATGTGTAAGACCATGTGCGTCCCTCTCGACGACCCCAACGCTGTGTGTGCTATGGTTTTCTTTTCCTTCATTCTCGTTATGGCCATGTCGTCTATTCTGCTGACCAATTGTCGATGGCACAAGCACTGGTTTACAAGTTGAGAAAGACAAAATAATGCAGACTCACAAGAAAAAACACAAACTCAGATACATTATGTACAGGTTCTGGAGTCCTGGGTGAGTGGGTGATACCGTCGCAGAAAAAGACCTTCATTCACTAACATCCACATCTTTGTTAAGTTTCAGTGTACCAGCCAAGACCCAACTGAGATAATTTGTCTGTCAAGGCAACACTGTCGCTTGGTTGGAGTCAGCTCATCTTGAGTCTGTGCCGATCTGCTCTCGCCCACTTTTGATTCCAATCTGATTGTCTTCTCTCCGAGTCACAAACTGCCACACTCCAACATCAACTGTCCTAAACTAAACTGCCATGAAACTCAACTATCGCAAATAACTCTGACTCGCAAGCATATTTAGTCATATCGGAAATCCTATGTCCGGTCTTTTGTCTCCTCGTCCACTCCCCAGCTGACTACCCATCCTATTTTCCGATCGGCTTTGTGCGACTTGGTGAATCATTTCCTTAGTATCACAAATGCTCAGGTTGCCCAAATTCGTCAGTTGTCCTGGAAAACATCAAAATGTCTACAAACTCATTAGACCAGTCATAAGTTGTATGAGATAGCAGAGGAGTTGAAAATATCAGAAGGCAGTGTATTCACGATTTTACATGAACATTTGTAAACGAAAAAGCTGTGTTCAAAGTGGGTGCTGTGTTTGCTCACAGTTAATCGAAAACAATAACTCGTCGATGATTCAGAGTATTGTTTGCAACTGTTCGACGTTAGAAAAAGGCGTTTTGCATCAAATGTGACAATGGTTGAAACGTGGATCACCACTTCACTCTGGAGTTAAATCAGCAGTCAGCTGAGTTGACAGCAACATATGAAATCCGTCCAAAGCGACCAAAGATGCAAACATGAGCAGGCAAGGTTTTGGCTCCGTATTTTGAGATGCGCAAGATATTTTGACCATCAATTATCTTGAGAAAGGAAGAACTGTCAATAGCAAATATTATATAGCATTTATTGGCGCATTTGAAGGAAGAAATTAACAAAAAATGGCCACAAATGAAGAAGAAAAAATTGCTCTTTCACCAAGACAATGCACCGTGTCATAAGTCGATAGCAACGATGGCAAAACTGCATGAATTTCACTTTGAATTGCTTCTGCACCCACCCTATTCTCCAGATTTGGCCTCCAGTGACGACTAGCTATTTGTAGACTTCAAAAGAATGCTCCAAGGAAAGAGATTTGGCTTTAATGAAGAAGTGATATCAGAAAAAGGGGCGTATTTTGAGGCCAAAGACAAATTCTTCTACAAAAAAGGCATCGAATTGTTAGAGAATCGTGTATTATCCTAAAAGGAAACTATTTTTATGAATAAAATCGAATTTTGCCTAAAAGTTGTTTTATTAGTTAGGCCCGGGACTTATTGAGTGATGTGTTACTTATGGGGACGGTTTATGACAAGTATTTGTTGATGAATTTGAAGACGACCCTATACGGAAGCAGTCCCGTGGTAATGTGTTCCACAGACAAGAAGTTCTTGGAGAGAAACTTAGTCCATGAAAATTCCGCTTGATGCTAAGTATACGGAGGAAGAAAGGAAAATTCTTTTCAGTTGCAGCATTAAGATGAGTTCTTGTGAATGTCTGGTCTAAAAAACTAAAAAAAAATTTGTTATAGCTCATCTTTATGGCTTAGCTCTCATTAGACTTTTTTTTTAGCAATATACCAGATTTAAATAAATATTGATGTTTCATTATTTTCAACGTTGTCCTGTTCACAATAAAAATACTATGTCAAAAAAATAACTCACTGACATTTGAAAATAAAAACAAAGGAAATGTGATCATTTCGATATTTTATTCACATTGTAAGCAGTACTCTACTTTCTTGTTTTTTTTTTCGTTTTTTTTTCTAACATATAAAGTTATCTTGTCGGATGTTCAAAGTCAGGCCCAGATAGCATTTAAGCTGACAAATCAAACTTTGCTTTTGACTAGCCAATTTTTATCTGTTATTGTTCTACGATTTTTTTTACAAATACTTAGTCAAGACAAGACGACTGCTAATATGAAACATTTTTAAATAATCACCTAAAAATAAAACTCAGCCAGAGGGATAGGGGTATAACGCATTTTAAATTGAAGAATATGATAGGAGTAGGAGTTGTCTACCTTAAGTTTGAGAATGTGCAAACAAATAAAAATTAAAATGACAACGCCGGATAGGTACAGTACTTCAGTCGAAGAGACAAAAAGGCCGAATATAGGATTGCCGATATGACTAAAGATTTCAGGGTTGAAAGTTATACGACATTTGACGAGTACGTTAGTTTACGGCAATTTAAGTTAGTTTTACGACAGTGCGTTAGTTTATGGGGAATTGACGAGTTGACAGCTCGGAGAAAAGACAGTCAGTTTTGGAGTCAACTTTTGGCGAGAACGAAAGATGAAGATGAGAAGAAAACCACGGCAGACACAACGTTGGGGTTGGCAGCAATTGTCGAGAGGAACGGCATGGTTCTACACAACATATCCTTGCTGCTGCTGCTGCTGCTTCTATGCTAGCTTATGTATAGAACTTTGTAATACTAGTGCTACTTGTACTACTACTGTTGTTATTACTGATGTTCGCTATTTGTTACAATTTTACAGAAGACCATTTTGTGCTCTCAAATCTGCAATATGACACGTCTTACACAGTCCAGGTGGAAGGCAAAGTATTAAAAGAATACAATGAAATGAAATCTGGTGAGTAATTATTTTGTTTAGTGATCTTTGTCAAATTGAAGTGCCAAGTTAATTGTCCTGTTTTTTTTACCCTTTAAATATTGGTAAGATGTTGGTGTGTGTAATAGTTATCACTGCAGACTGTGGAATCATCAAGCCGAGAAAAAAAACCTTCTCACACCCGCCAGTATCCTATATCTCTACGAAGCCACCATTCGTTCATGCATGGAGTATTGTTGTCATATCTGGGCTGGTGCACCAACCACTAGCTGCTCCCTCTTGGGAGTCTCTAACCTAATAGGTCCCATCGCCGCAATGTTGCATCCCTGCGCTTGCTTTGCAAATACTTCCACGGAATGTGCTCCAACGAACTTGCTGCACTTGTACCTCCACAACATAAATACCCTCGACCGACCAACCCGACTAGCAGCAAAATCCCACCCCTTCCCTGTAGAGGTCCCCAGATGCCAGAAAACTTTTTACTCTAAGAGCTTTTTTCCTCGAACTGCGTGCCTTTGGAGTTCCCTTCCCTGCTCCCTGTTTCCCTGACTGTCCCAACATGCAGAAATTTAAATGTAATGTAAACAAACATCTTGTTGCACAACTCCCCACTTAGGATGCACCTATAAATCTGGCCCTTAATCAGAGTAGTCCCTTACGTCTCAGTGGCAATATGCTTTGGATGAGGTGGACAAAAAGTTTAAAAAAAAAAAAAAAGAAGACTCACCACATTTGAACTTGCACCAATATCTACCCACCCCCCTCCACCCCAACCCCAACCCACTTATTGTGGATTTTTAAAAAAGAGCCGAAATATGTCTACAATAAATCGTTTACAATTAATCTGGTGCTTATATTTGAATTATGAAAAAATGCTTTGGTATTAGATAACTCCCAAAAGTGTTGACATTCTCTACAGCTGATTAACCAAACTCATAGAAAGTAAAAATTGAAAATTGTATTTTACTGATTTATATGTGCTTATTACTTTTATGATATGTAACATTTCCTTTTTTATTGTTTTGTTATTACAATATTTACTTGCCTCCCCACGAGGTTGGTTTTTAATGTGGAGGAAAAATCCAACATCCCAAAAAGGGGAACTCGAGATTGAGACAAAAATAAAAAATTACCTCACTGACCGAGGACACTTTGTGTTATTTATTCGCTCTAAAGTAAAAAATATGCATTGTAATAAATTAGACACAAGTGTGGAGGAAATGAGGGTCGTTGGTCATCCTTAGTCTAAAGCAGGGGCGGGCAACCTCCAACCCGCGGGCCACATCCGGCCCACGAAGGCTTAGCATCCGGCCCGCTACCCTGTTATGCTTTATTATTGCAATCTGGCCCGCGGACCTCTCAGTAAAACTCATATCATTTTGTGACATAGACGTAAAAGTAGGTTTCAATTAAGATTTACAGTGAAATAAAATATATAAATATCAGCGAGCGATGATGCATGTATATTTCATTTTTCTTTAACTATTAATTTCAAATCCTTGGCCTGCGATAAAAATAGAAAAAGAGAAAGAGAGAGGCAAAGAGAAAACGAGAGACGAGGAAAGGGCATAAAACAGAGAACTTATGTGAGGTGTGTCAAAACGAATGCTGGATCAACTTGCTACTTCCTTCGTCATTATTTTGTATGATTCTAAAACGGCTCTTCGTCGGTGCCTTTTATAACATCACATACAGAAGTCTCTTGAGAAAAAAATATCAGATTTGTCGAGTGTTCAATGCAATTTTTGTACAATTTATTCATGTAAACAAAATATAGTAATTCTGAGATTTCGTTTTTCACTCTGGCCCACAATCTCCTTCCAAAAGTCTCATCTGGCCCTCATTCTGAAAAGGTTGCCCGCCCCTGGTCTAAAGTAATAAAATTGACTATCCTATTCTTGACCAGAATCATCTGTCACTAAAATACCATATTTACTCTAGGGCCATCCTACTTAAAAAATATCCCTAAATTTATTTCAAATTTTAATTTTTTTAAATTTTTCATAAATATATTGGCAGTGAAGGATAGTCTGTTAAGTCATGTAAAAACAATACATATTAAATTATGTATACATGTTTAGTCATGTATATTTTTTAACCATTTAATAGATTCTTTATTGGAGCTTTCCCACTGATTAGCAATAGTTTGTATGAACACACACACATTATGCGCAATTGTGTTATAAGCTACGTTAAATTAATCTTGGAAATCACGGGAGGTCAAAAAGCAAAGATCCCTGTCTGTAATAATCTTTATATCAGTAGTATGTGTTAATATTTATATAAGTAAATAATCATTTTTTTTCATTTGTTGTGCAGAACAAAAAATACATGGAAAACAAGTCCATACTGCATTGTCACATTGAAAAATAAGTTGTCCTGGGCAATGTCAAGTATTCTTGCTGATGTTTGATATAAGCCTTTCTCTTTTCAGGTGAAACATCTAAAGAGGATGATGATCATGCTGGCCATACATTCCCGGTGTTCTCAGGATATAAACAAATGACCGTGAAAACAGCAAAACCTCCAAAACCTCCTTCAAGTTTAGGAGTCGTTGCATCAACTTGTTGCAGCGTAAAAATTGCTTGGGATCCACCCAGAGAACATGGAGTTGAAATCACAAGTAAGTTGACATTTTTACACGTTTTTATTTTAATAATAACAAATTCATTAGAATTGTTTTTATTTACTTTAATCTTTGCCCTCTGAGAATAGATCTACTGTTTAAATTTCTTTAGACATTTATCTATGACTTGTATCAAATTAAATACTTATATCAAATCACCAACATATTTATGTTACAATTGTGTAAAATAAAATATATTTTTTTAGAAACATTATCTGACCTTCATCCAGCTGTGTATAAAGCTGTCTGACCCTAATTTTCAGAGTTGATCTCCAATTTCTTGTTATACTGCCTAGTCATATTTGAACCTGCCTGGCTTGACTCAGCTCAATTGGTTCAAAATTGGATAGACCCAGCTCAATAACAAAGGGAAATTGTTTGTAATTAAATTGTAATAGATAATACTGGTTGCCCTGATCCCAAAAGTTCGTAAACCAGAACTATGTTCTGGTATCAAAATCTATGACTGGTTTAAATAGAGTTCATTGTAGTAACTCCACATGTTTGCTTAGATGAGAAAAAAAAGCTTGTACCCCTTGAGTCACTTGAGTCTTTTATTTTTTACCTCTGCCAAAGGAGAGTCGAGCTATTGTTTTCTTTCCTGTTTGTTTTTGAGTTAGCAGGATTATACAAAAGCTGGGAACCAATTTTTACAAAGATTTGATGAAAATATGGAACATGAGTGACAGAACCATCCATTAAACTTTGGTACAGATATCTCTCAAAGATTCGGCTTTCATTTCTTTGTATTTGCAGTTTTGTGTCATTTTTCTTAATTTTACTATACAGCTGTTTCTACCAGTTTGTCAATCAAAGAATCTAGCTTTTGAGCTGTCACGAGCGCTCATTAACTTGCATACAAAGATAAAACGGCTTTGTTTTCTTATCTGAATTTCCAATATTACAAGTTGTTTCACTGGATTGTTGCTTGTTTTATAAATGTGTATTCATGATAGACATTGTTTGTTTGTTGTTTTTATTTTTTAATATATAAGGCAGGGCAACCCGGCATCGCCCGGAATGCTGGAAAATAAAAAAGAATAGTTTTTAAAAAGTGGTTATGATAAAGATTAGGTACTGAAACTCAGTTCCGTTTGCTGCCTCGTAGACGGGAAGACAGTGACAAGGCATAAATCTTTGTCTCAGATAACATGAAATCAGGGAGAAACTTGTGAACTATTTTTAATTATAAACTGTTATTGTAAAAAAAAAAATGAATATTTTTAAAAAGGAAAAACTACATTTCTGATTCATTTGAATGTTTGTGAAAAAAAAAAAAACAATAAAAAAAAACTGTACTTCTGCAGTTTACAGACTGTGCTGAAATAATAACGTTATTATTTAGAAAGTCATTCTTAACATGGGGAGGGGAAGCTGTTTTAACTATTCTTTAATTTCACCTCACAATTTAATAAACAAAGGATATTGTAAAAATTAAATTAAAAACGTTTGATTTTCTTATGTGAATTATAATGGGAACCACTTGCACATCGTCTTCCCATCCGTGAAGCAGCAACCGGAACTGGATTTTAGTACCTAATCTTTACCATAAACAAAAAAGTGTGTGCAATATTTCTTTTAAAACTTCTCTCTTTCTCTCGTGTTACTTCTTGAATACATCCCTCTCTCCAATTACTTCTTAGGAAGAGTTTGTGGCAAATGTCTTTTTCTAACAATACTATTTCAAACTTGAAAAAAAAAAGGCAGGAATTTCTTTCTTTCTGAGCAGACGACTATTAAAACTAACTTTCTGTCACTTTCTCTTTCTTTCATTCCCTCTCACTCTTTCTTTATATGTAACTCACTCTCTCTCTTTTGCTATTGATGATGATGAAAGTAATCTCTCTCTCTTTCTCTCTCTCTCTCTCTCTCTCTCTCTCTCTCTCTCTCTCTCTCCTACAAATGACAATTAGAAATAATATTCTCTTTCACATCCTCTTTCTCGCTCATGCTCTCTCTCCTGCCACTGACGATAACAAAAGTAGTTTTCTCTCATTTTTTTCCTTCTTTCACTATCTCATCATCTTTCTCTTTTGTCACTGTGCCTATCGAATTTGACCTAAATAAAATGTTCTGCTTGGAGGTAGAAAAAACAGTTTTCTCTTTCTCTCACTCTCTATCTATCTCTCACTATCACTCTTTTTCTCTCTCTCTCTCTCTATCTCTTTTGCCACTTTACCCAACGAATTTCAACTAACTAAAGTAGAAAAAGTAGTTTTCTTTTTTACTCTCTTTCTCTCTCCCTCTTTTTCTCATTCTTTCACTATGTCACTCACTCTCTCTCTCTCTCTCTCTTTATTTCACTCTCTATTGTGCCACTGTGCTCGACAAATTTGACCTAGATAAGTTAGATTTATTGTTATTTAGTATTTTACTCACTAGGAGTTCTCACATGAGCTATTACCCATGATCGCTCACTAGCAACTGCAGGTGGTGCTCCTTGGAATCTGAGTGACAACAAGTCTCCCCATATTTCCAGCACTCTCTGCTTCTTTCAGTAACCATTGCAAATCACTTTGCATTCTCTCAGCTGCCGTTTACCATTGATTTTTCACTGATACTGACCGTTGGTTTTCTCCGGAATCTGAGTGACAATAAGCCTTCTCAAGATTCTAGTACTCTTTGTGCCCTTCCAAACCGCGTTTTTATTTTTTGGAGGGGAGGGGGCAGATTATGTAATTTTTTATTTTTCATCTACTTTGGTAGTTTCAGTTTTCTTGTTTTCGTGCAATGTTCTTTTTATGTTTCTAGTTGGGTTTCAGTTAATTTGTGTTTAGTCAGAGTTATCACTCAAAGATGTTTCTTAACATTTCAGTTGCTTTCATCAGTGCCGTGTTTTCGTATAATGTCAACTCTCCCTTTGGTTCCAATTTCTCTCAGTCTTTTTCCAAGTTTTTCGAAACTGTTCCTAGTGCTCTTACTATTATTGATATTACAGTGGTCTTCTTCATGTTCCATATTCCCGTCAGTTCTTTGGCAAGTTCTATGCTTAGTTTTTCTGACTCCTTGATCTTCACCCTGTGACCTGCTGGAATGACGAAATCTACGATTTGACATGCTTTTTCCTTCTTGCTGATTATTATCATGTCCGGTTTTCTTGTTTGAATGAGTTTGTCTGTTTCCATGTTCCATAGGATTCCATGTCTTACATTTTCCAATTCTGTCTTCGATTTATGTTGTACATTTTGTCTGCATTCGTTTGCATAGTTCCCAGTGAACCACCTTCCCAATTGTGTCAAGCCAGGTTTTATATTTGGGGGGGGGGGGGGCTATTTTTCTGCATTCACTTAGTATGTGCTTTACTGTTTCGTCTCTTCATCCATGAAGTCTGCATTTATTGTTTTCATGGGTTTTGTCTATCTTGGCTTTTATGTGATTCGTTTTGATCATGTTGTTTTGTATGGCTTTAAATAGCGAATCCATTTCTATGTTCAAGTGTCCTTTTCATAGCCATGTCCATGTGTTTTCGTATACCATTTCTTTGGCCAGTCTTATAAATTGTTCATGTAGCTCCTTCTCCTCACATTCTGCTTTTCTCCTTTTTTTTGTTTCCTATTTCGTTGCTTTTCATATTGTTCATGTTTCGCGTTTTCCTTTCTTCGTCTCTAGTAGTGCCTACTTTTTTGCATTCCAAATTCCATTTGAATGTTTGGCTAAAGATTTTGGCTGAAATTATTAGTGTTTTGAAGGGGTTTATTATTTCCTTTGTGTATGTAAATTTGTATCCAGCATTGAACCTCCTGAGTATGTTATTTAGTAACAGCATAGCTATGATAACAAGTAGTGGAGATAGAGGGTCTCTCTGGAAAATGCCTCTCTGTATATGTTGATCTCTGGCTGTCAGTTTCAGTTTCCATGTTTCCATTGTTTTTTTCCATAAAGTTGGTAATTTTGTCAGGTATTTTATACATCCATAAGCATTCATTTATCTATGCGTGGAGGATTCTGTCATAAGCTGTATTGCCATGGCTATGTTTTTTCTGCTTTTTACTTCCTTCAGGATCTTTTGGCAGATATATAGCAGTTCAATTGTCCCTCTTGTCACTTTACAGTTTCTTTTCTTTTGCCGTTACTAAAGGAGTTATAGATATCTCAGCAAAGTTGTGCGTCTTCCACATGCTAGGTAAGTAGGTTATTGGCCTGTAGTTGCTTGGTATCATTCCTTTCTTACTGTTTTGATTAATGTGGTTCTTCCTTTAGTCATCCACTATGGTATATCCGTTTTGTATATACATCTTATGTTTTCTCTTATTTATTACCTTACATGAAAGACTTTCTTAAACCAGTATCCATGTATTCAGTCGTGATCAGGTGTTTTGAGTTTGCCATTTTTCTTAAGGTATTCTTGAGAGTTTCTTTATTAATTTCGGTTTCTGTTCCTCCTTCAATTTCCTGTAGATTTTTTCTTCATTTTTTCTGTCACTCGACATTTCTGTTGTCGTTTTTTCCCATATATTGCTCCAGAATTGTTTTGTAAAAAGTCCATGTATATACACCAGAGTAAATTTAAATCACGTACAAGTCGAGTCTTTAGAACAGTTTTTGTTTCTGACAACTAAAACAAAACAAAATTAAAATAGAACTTTTTTAATTTAAATTATTATTATTATAATAATTTTTTTTTTAATTATTATTATTATAATAATTTTTTTAAAAATTATTATTATAATAATTTTTTTTAAAATTATTATTATTATAATAATTTTTTTTAAAACATTATTATTATAATAATTTTTTTTAAATTATTATTATTATAATAATTTTTTTTTAATTATTATTATTATAATAATTTTTTTTTAAATTATTATTATTATAATAATTTTTTTTTAAATTATAATTATTATAATAATTTTTTTAAAATTATTATTATTATTATAATTTTTTTAAAAATTATAATTATTATAATAACTTTTTTTAAAATTATTATTATAATAATTTTTTTTAATTATTATTATTATAATAATTTAAAAAAAAAACTATATGAAAATATCACCGTTTTAACATTACTAGTTGCAAAATATTTAGGCCACATAAACAGCTGAACGGCGCGTTGTTGTGGTGAACACAGTTGCGCATGTGTTTCATTTAATTTTACGTCTGCCACTGGTTGTAGAAGGAGTAAGCATGGTTCTTGTGGTAATAGCTATTGTCTGTGTTTCGTGATGGCTGATTAGGTGTAGCAGTCTACATATTAATATCAGAAAAATAAAACAACCTACTCATTTTAGATTCACAGGTTTATTTCGTTTTTTTTTTTTAATTAATTCCTTTGTGTAGAATTGTCAGACTCATTTTATGCTCTATGTGTCCCAAATTTCCTGCCCCCAATTTTCTTCTTTTGGGTTCACTTGGGCCTTTGATATATGCATCTGTCCCAACCCATGTCTTAAACCAAAGAGAGCAACTAATCTTTCTTTTCTCTTCACATACTTCCAGCAAGCGGTGTCACTTCCTAAGAAGCCATATTATTGCACTGTTTGTATTAAAATTTAATTTCTCCGTTTTTTGTGTTTTACTTTTCTTAGGTCTGTATTTGCAATGCCAGTCGATGGCAAATGATGATGATGCTGCTGATGATTTGCCAGCGGAAGATGAGCAATTCCTTTGTGTTCGACCTGATGTTAAAGAAGCCATTTTTGAGAATCTTGCCGAAAAGAGCTGGTACCTGATGAGGATATTTGCCGTCACAGAAGAATACTTTGATTGGCTACCGGCACCGCACAGACTTAAAAAACTGCGTTACATACCGGAAGGAACACAAATCCATCTGGAAGAATCAATATGGCTTCCATTTTCAACCCTCTGTTTTCAGACATCTGGCACAGATCCGGCTACGAACCTGCAAGTTTCGGGTTTATCATTTACATCGTTGAATCTTACTTGGGTAAATGCTATTGTACATGGCTCTAATCAAGTCCTCAAGATTGTGGTCAAGTGGGTAACGTTTGACTCCAACAAGTCCATCAATGAGAAGGAAATGGCTATCGGTCAGCACAAAGTTCTTCCGTCCGATGCTGATTCACTCACTGTTAACAACTTATTACAAGGAACCCAATATCATTTCACCGTGGAGACTATGGTTAGATTGAGAACGTCTCTTGATTCAGAAACAAAGGATGGTTACCGGATCGTGAATGTAGTCTCCAAGCCATTATTAGTGACTACAAGAGTATCAATTGAAACACCAAAGGTATGTGTGTATCTATGTAAGGTTAGTGGGAGAGAACCCCAGCAGAGTGCTTGATTATTAAGAAAAATTAAGAAATAAGAACATAATATTTATATATGTAAAACAGAGACTGAAGAGAGTCCGGCATAGGAGACCAACTATAGATCCCCTTTGTTAGAATTTGAAACCGATGGTTCTGATCTTCTGTAATACATGTATAAATAAATAAATAAATATATATAGTTTTATTAATGAGTCACTACTTGCCAAGGCCAAAATCTATTCAGGGATAAGGGTTACTGAGATGAATAGATTGTTAGTTGAAGGATGAAGAATAGTATGAGAGGATTAAAAATGATGAATGGAATGAACAAAATTTGATTACTTATGGGGACATTTTGTGACAAATATTTGTTGACATTAGATTATCTAGGCCAAAAGCCACTTAAGGAGAAGGATTAGCGAGATGGATAGATTGTCAATTGAATAATGAAGGATATTATAAGAGGATTAAAAATGATGAATGGAATGAACAAAATTTGATTACTTATTGTTGTGACCTTAAAGGGACGAAAAGAAATAAGACAACAAGGAGGTAGAGTTAACAAGAGTATGTATTTACAGAAAGTACAGAAGTAATGGGTTGCCAGATACTGCTTCTGGATTGGACATAGCAACTCTCTCTTTGTTACCATCGCTATACATAGTGTCAGGAAGAATCCATGTAGTGACGCAATAGGGTAGATTACTATGACCCTTATGAGGACAGTGTATGACAAGTATTTGTTGATATTGGATTTCGAAGATGACCATGCTGTAGTTTGCAGGGAAACTATCTATTTCCATTCTTCTACTCCTTCCCTCATACCGATGTACAAATATGGCTATTTTATGTTGTTTTCAAATAAATTTTTGGGTTACTATAATTGACTAATGGATTAGTGATTTTACTCCATTTTTTGATGTCCAGTGTCCCTAGTGAACCCTATTCTGCTCCTCATTGTTATATTACTAATATAAATGTATGGTGACGAGAAAAAAACAGACAAACACAAGATGAAGTTTTAACTGATTGTAATATGCAATCATTTATTTTCTCACTATATTGGAAGAAAATGGTCGTCTGCTTAAGGTGTTAACGAAAGTTCTGTTTTGACTATCATCTTTGATGAAGTAGTAGCGATAGTAGTAGTGGTTCGATAATCCTTTGGCGCTTGTTTTGATAATAAAATTGGATGAAAATTATCGTCTGTCCAATGGCAAAGAGATTTTGTTTAAAGAAAACTTTGTTTTGACTTGCATCTTTGATGAAGTAGTAGCGACATTCTTAAGTCATTTGTATCTTTGATCATTGTAATGAATGAATGAATGAATGAATGAAAGAGTTCGAGGAGACTGAGTTTACTTTTGATAAAGCTTTATTCAGCAAAGATATAACGCAGGGAGCGAGGCCTCCACGAAGAAGTAATGGCGTATTTACAGAGAAAGGAAAAAGGAAGTAACTAAGGGAAGTAATTCACTTCCGGAGCAGAGAAGAAGTAAAGAGTTCTTTTCATCACATTCTCCGTCACACAGGAAAGTTCAGGGCTGTATGTTCGTCTGGGGAAGAAAGTTTGTCGGACTCTCAGGTGGTGACCTCTGCTTAAACTGAAAAAGAGAGAAAAACAAAGGTTCAAAGCTGATAGTTTTCAGCTAGATACCGAGGACTTTGGCGGATTCTGGTAGAACGTCGAACATTCAGCTCCTCAGCATTTTCTGAAGATATACTTTGGCAATCTTCCGAGGATGGGGATTGGCCAGGGGTAGGAACCAAATTGTCAACGATGAACTTTTCGTGAACAGGAGAAGTGTTAAACTGGAGAGGTGCAGTCTGTATTTGTAGGTTCTCTGGTATAGGATTAATTTCGGTATCCAAACTGCTTGTTCTATCGCCCCATGGAGACAAGTGGCGTAGGGACACTGTAGTCTCTCGTCCACTGTTGAAACGCACGTGGGCATAGTTTGGATTGACTTCGAGTACGTCTACGGGCTCGACTAGGGGCTCGTATTTGCTTCCGCGTACATGGCGCTTCAAGAGGACGGATGTAGCTTTTGTTAACCATGTAGGTATGGAATCTCCGGTTGCTGATTTCCTTTGGAAGTTGAAGAGACGTTCATGAGGAGTGCAATTAGTGGAGGTGGAGAGCAACGAGCGGATGCTGTGGAGGGCTACATCTAGCACTTTTTCCCAATCGGTAACAGGGAGATCTCTCGACCGGAGAGCCAGACTCACAGTTTGCC
This sequence comes from Sepiola atlantica, assembly GCA_963556195.1. Classification (NCBI taxonomy): domain Eukaryota; kingdom Metazoa; phylum Mollusca; class Cephalopoda; order Sepiida; family Sepiolidae; genus Sepiola; species Sepiola atlantica. The sequence goes on from OY744532.1 coordinate 94,285,027, forward strand.
AGATGATACCATTGTACCTCTCCACCTGTCCGTTACCTTGAGGATTAAAGGCGGTTGTTCGGCTGGTAGCAATGCCTCGGGAGCGCAGGAATTCCTTTAGCTCTTCCGACATGAAAGCTGTACCGCGATCAGAGTGTACAAAAGAGGGATTTCCAAAAACAGAAAATAGATTTGTTAGATGTTTCCGGACAGTTGCAGCTGAGACATCGGCACAAGGGAATGCGAAGGGGAAGCGAGAGTATTCGTCAATAACGGTTAGTATATAGCGGTTGCGGGCATTTGAAGGTAATGGTCCTTTGAAGTCTACACTTAGTCTTTCAAAGGGTTGACTTGCTTTTATGAGCGTTTGAGGTGGCGCATTAAAGAATCTCGGTTTTATCTCCGAGCAGACTTGACAGGCTCTTATTACCACTCTTACATCTTCCACAGAGTAGGGCAGATTCTTGCTCCTGACAAAATGTAGCATTCGGGTGACCCCAGGGTGACATAAGTCTGAGTGCAAGGAATGTAACTTGTCAGCTGAGATAGTAGTAGAGCAGATGCGAGACAAGGCATCTGCAGCAGCATTTTGTTTCCCCGGGCGATAAGTGATATCGTAGCTGAAACAAGCAAGTTCCAACTTCCATCTTGTGATCTTCTCATTTTTTATTTTGCTCTTGCTTTTAGGATCAAACATGAAAGAGACAGATTTTTGATCTGTGATCAACTTAAAATGTTTCCCGAGCAATAAGTGTCGCCATTTTCGGATCGCCTCCACGATAGCGTATGCCTCCTTTTCAACAGAGGAGTGCTTCTGTTCAGCAGAAGTTAGAGTTCTTGAAAAGAAAGCTACGGGACGAGAGTTTTGGGTTAAGGAGGCGGCGATGGCATGTTCTGAAGCATCGGTTTCGACCTCGAGAGGGAGAGAAGAGTCTATGGCCACTAGGGACGATTTCGCAATTTCCTTCTTCAGGTACCTGAAGGCGTCTGCTTGTTCCTTAGTGAGAGGAAAGTTGGTAACTCTGGTAAGGGGGTGTAGCTTTTCAGAGAAGTTCGAGATCCACCTGGAATAGTGAGAGAACATCCCCATTGCACGGCGAAGAGAAGAGAGGTCTCGAGGTTCTGGCAAGTCCATCAATCCCTTGAGCCTATCAGAGTCAGGTTTTACGGAGCCTTTGCTTATGGTATACCCAAGCAAGTCTACAGAAGTAAGTGAGTAGTGATATTTGTCTTTGTTCAGCGTCAGTCCGTACTTCACTACTGCATTCATGAATTTTTTTAAATTCGTATCATGCATAGCCTGATCTTTTCCACAAATGGTAACGTTGTCGATGTAGGCATAGGTTCCTCGAAGGTCTTCTCGCTTTATGACATCATCGATGACTCGTTGGAAACTCGCTACTCCATTGGTTACTCCGAACGGGATTCGACGAAACTGATACAGAGATCCAGCAGCTTCGAAGGCCGTGTATTTTCGTTCTTCTGGCCTGATAGCAACCTGATGATAAGCGCTGGTCAGATCAAGAGTGCTAAATAGTTTGTAGGTGGCAATCCTATTTACCATGTCCTCCATTCGAGGAAGAGGATAAGCGTCAAGGAGAGTAAACCGATTTATTGTTTGGGAGTAGTCCACAACAAGTCTCTTTCTGTGATTTTCTGGAGATACCACAAGCGTTTGAGCTCGCCACGGGGATTGAGAGGGCTCAATGATACCTTCCTTTAGCATACGGGAGACTTCCGATTTAATAAATTTAGCATCAGATAAGGTATGTCGCCTGGATTTAACAGCTATCGGGCGACAGTCCGAGGTTAGATTGGTAAACAGAGAAGGGTAAGGGATATTTTTAATGGCGGTCAGCCTACAGACAGTGAGAGGGGGAAGGGGTCCTCCAAAAGGTATTTCCACAGATGAGTGTCGACACAGAAATTTATGCCCGAGAATGACGTCACAGCATAGGTTGGCCATAATTGCTAGTTTAACATTACGGTACTCCCTACCACTCAGAGAGATACGACACAGTGCCCGAGGGTAGAGGACGAATGAGAACTGCTAGCCATCAGAATCCTCTCAGAACTTGGTGTGACTGCCAAACCGAGCCCTTTAACCTTATCCGGATGAATAAAATTTTCGGAGCTCCCCGTATCGACGAGTATCCTCATAGGCTCACCCTTTATTTTCCCCCACAAGGACGAACAAGATAGACTCTCCGAGGAGTTAAAGGGAACAGATGAAGCAAGTAGGGACTCACTGTAGTTGATAGCAGCCGCCGTGGGTGATCTGCAGACACGAGCGAAATGCCCCTTTTTTTTACAATTTTTGCAAATAGCGCTTTTGGCAGAGCACCTCGCTCGGTCGTGTCTCGGGTATCCACAGAAAAAGCATTTCTGTTCGGAGAGTGCGGCTAACGTGGGTTGCTCCTCCTCGCACGTGGACCGGTCGTCCCTTTGTTCCAGTGTTTCAGCAGTGGGGATAGCAGCCGCCAAGGAGTCCGTCTGGGCGTATGAACTTAGCTGTTTCTGGGCTATTTCTAGCGTCAGAGCCTGGTCGTAGGCTGTGTGTAGGTCGAGTTTCTTATTCTCTAACAGCCTTTGTCTAATGTGGGATGACGAAATCCCATTTATGAACGCATCCCTGATGTATTCATCTCTCGCCTGTATGGCTGTAACAGCCTGGAAATCACAGTCCTTAGAGAGTGTTTTTAAGGACTGTAAATATTGGTCAACACTTTCGTTAGACCGTTGCCGACGAGTCGCCAATAGATGCCGGCAGAAAATGCTGTTTCGGGGCTGTACGAAAACCTCTTCCAGAACATTCATAGCTTCGCGGTAATTGTCACAATCCGAAATGTGTTTATAAATTGCTGGCGACACAAGGTTGATCAATAAATTGAGTCTTTGTTCGTCGGTAAGCTGGGAGCAGTTAACGGCGTTGAGGAAAATATTAAAGGATCTTTTCCAGTGTCGCCACGTGTCGCCTGCGTCGGCTTTTGACGGGTCTAAATCCAATCGTTCAGGCTTGAGGTATTTTTCCATTTTTCTTATATCTTTGCTGAATAAATTGTAATGAATGAATGAATGAATGAATGAAAGAGTTCGAGGAGACTGAGTTTACTTTTGATAAAGCTTTATTCAGCAAAGATATAACGCAGGGAGCGAGGCCTCCACGAAGAAGTAATGGCGTATTTACAGAGAAAGGAAAAAGGAAGTAACTAAGGGAAGTAATTCACTTCCGGAGCAGAGAAGAAGTAAAGAGTTCTTTTCATCACAATCATATTGTGTGGACCTTCATTATGTCGATGATGATGATAACAGTTGTGGATTGTTGAATGCTGAAGAAATATTTCTTTGTATATAGGGTTATATCTGTGCTATCAATGACAGTAGATTTACAAAACTTAAGGAAGAACGTTTGCTTTATCTATGTACGTTTTGGTTACTTTATTATTGTTTTGGTAATTTTTCAGACTCTCAATCTTAGTATGTCTAACACAACGTTTTGGCTAACAAAATTTCTGCAAGTACACATCTTATCAATAATTCCGCGGATATATCTTAAACGAGATCAATAAGATATGAGTAGCTTTTTTTGACTAGTTTTTTGTTTTTTATCTTGGACAATTTTACTAGTTTGAAATGTTTTGGGCGTTGATTTAAATTAGCACTTATTTACATCTATTTATTCACAAAAAAAGCAAAGTTTAATCCATGAAAGATTTTCAAAAGAAAAAAACAACATACCCTACCAAAACTAAATAGTTACGCGACGTGTTTCGCTGATGTGTATTTGGTGACAGTGGTTAATGACACTGACTGACGACCTGGGTGTGCCAAGTTCGAATCCAGTCGATTCCATAATACCACTTTCACTTAGGGATATTGGCAACCATTACGTGGTCCCTCCTGCAAGAATGGCGACAACAGAATCAAACCGGTCAACAAAGTTGTACCATTCTGATTAATACGAATTTACTTTTTTTCTTATCGTCTGCCTTCTGACTCTGGACTGACATTTATTATTAAATTTATGTTATTATGCCTATCGATATTAAACATTTATTATTAAATTTATGTTATTATGCCTATCGATATTAAACATTTATTATTAAATTTATGTTATTATGCCTATCGATATTAAACATTTATTATTAAAGTTTATGTTATTATGCCTATCAATATTAAACGTTTATTATTAAATTTACGTTATTATGCCTATCGATATTAAACGTTTATTATAAAATTTATGTTATTATGCCTATCGATATTAAACGTTTATTATTAAATTTATGTTATTATGCCTATCGATATTAAACATTTATTATTAAATTTATGTTGTTATGCCTATCGATATTAAACATTTATTATAAAATTTATGTTATTATGCCTATCGATATTAAACATTTATTATAAAATTTATGTTATTATGCCTATCGATATTAAACATTTATTATTAAATTTATGTTATTATGCCTATCGATATTAAACATTTATTATTAAATTTATGTTATTATGCCTATCGATATTAAACATTTATTATTAAAGTTTATGTTATTATGCCTATCAATATTAAACGTTTATTATTAAATTTACGTTATTATGCCTATCGATATTAAACGTTTATTATAAAATTTATGTTATTATGCCTATCAATATTAAACATTTATTATTAAATTTATGTTATTATGCCTATCGATATTAAACGTTTATTATTAAATTTATGTTATTATGCCTATCGATATTAAACATTTATTATTAAATTTATGTTGTTATGCCTATCGATATTAAACATTTATTATAAAATTTATGTTATTATGCCTATCGATATTAAACATTTATTATAAAATTTATGTTATTATGCCTATCGATATTAAACATTTATTATAAAATTATGTTATTATGCCTATCGATATTAAACGTTTATTATTAAATTTATGTTATTACGCCTATCTATATTAAACGTTTCTAATAAACTTTATGTTATTATGACTATCGATATTAAACGTTTATTATTAAATTTATGTTATTATGCCTATCGATATTAAACATTTATTATTAAAGTTTATGTTATTATGCCTATCAATATTAAACGTTTATTATTAAATTTACGTTATTATGCCTATCGATATTAAACGTTTATTATAAAATTTATGTTATTATGCCTATCGATATTAAACGTTTATTATTAAATTTATGTTATTATGCCTATCGATATTAAACATTTATTATTAAATTTATGTTGTTATGCCTATCGATATTAAACATTTATTATAAAATTTATGTTATTATGCCTATCGATATTAAACATTTATTATAAAATTTATGTTATTATGCCTATCGATATTAAACATTTATTATTAAATTTATGTTATTATGCCTATCGATATTAAACATTTATTATAAAATTTATGTTATTATGCCTATCAATATTAAACGTTTATTATTAAATTTACGTTATTATGCCTATCGATATTAAACATTTATTATAAAATTTATGTTATTATGCCTATCAATATTAAACGTTTATTATTAAATTTACGTTATTATGCCTATCGATATTAAACATTTATTATTAAATTTATGTTGTTATGCCTATCGATATTAAACATTTATTATTAACTTTATGTTGTTATGCCTATCGATATTAAACATTTATTATAAAATTTATGTTATTATGCCTATCGATATTAAACATTTATTATAAAATTTATGTTATTATGCCTATCAATATTAAACGTTTATTATTAAATTTACGTTATTATGCCTATCGATATTAAACGTTTATTATAAAATTTATGTTATTATGCCTATCAATATTAAACATTTATTATTAAATTTATGTTATTATGCCTATCGATATTAAACGTTTATTATTAAATTTATGTTATTATGCCTATCGATATTAAACATTTATTATTAAATTTATGTTGTTATGCCTATCGATATTAAACATTTATTATAAAATTTATGTTATTATGCCTATCGATATTAAACATTTATTATAAAATTTATGTTATTATGCCTATCGATATTAAACATTTATTATAAAATTATGTTATTATGCCTATCGATATTAAACGTTTATTATTAAATTTATGTTATTACGCCTATCTATATTAAACGTTTCTAATAAACTTTATGTTATTATGACTATCGATATTAAACGTTTATTATTAAATTTATGTTATTATGCCTATATATATATATATTAAACGTTTATTATTAACTTTATGTTATTATGCCTATATATATTAAACGTTTATTATTAAATTTATATTATTATGCCTATATATATTAAACGTTTATTATTAACTTTATGTTATTGTGCCTATATATATTAAACGTTTATTATTAAATTTATATTATTATGCCTATCGATATTAAACGTTTATTATTAAATTTATGTTATTATGCCTATCGATATTAAACGTTTATTATTAAATTTATGTTATTGTGCCTATATATATTAAACGTTTATTATTAAACTAGCGGGGCTAACCGGAGTTGTTCGGGGTCATAAAAACATATAATTGAAGAAAAATCGCGTTTGTAACATCTTTATATTCAAACTTCTATCTCTCTATCTCTCTATTTATCTTTCTACTTTTCTCTTCCCGTGTCGCCCCATTTCACCGGTACTTTCTCATTTTGTCTTTTGCGAAAGCTGTTTCTTCCCCACCATTGCCCAAGGCAAAAGTATGGCATATTTTTTTTTAAAAGTACCACTTCTATCTGCGCCTTCTATATATGTACATATCTCCACCCTGGTGTACATACTATATAGGTACTTATCTCCGCCCTGGTTTTCATACTATATACGTCCCTATCGCTGCCGCGGTGCGCATCCTATATACGTACCTATCGCCGCCGCAGTGCACATACTATATACGTATGTATCGCCGCCCCGGTGCAGATACTATATATGTACCTATCGCCGCCCTGGTGCAAATGCTAAATACGTACCTATTGCCGCCCCGGTGCGAATAATAAATACGTACATATTGCTGCCGCGGTGTGAATGCTAAATACGTACGTATCGCCGCACCGGTGCGCATACTATATACGTACCTATTGCCGCCCCGGTGCGCTCTCCTACTTTAGGATCGGTCCCCACTTTAGGTTCGGTCCCCCAATTTCAGTTTGGTCCCCCACTTTAGGTTCGGTCCCCCACTTTAGGTTCAGTCTCCCAATTTCAGTTCAGTCCCCCATTTTGGGTTTGGTCCCCCACTTTAGGTTCTGTCCCCCAATTTCAGTCTGGTCCCCCACTTTAGGTTCGGTCCCCCAATTTCAGTTCGGTCCCCCACTTTAGGTTCGGTCCCCCACTTTAGGTTCGGTCCCCCACTTTAGGTTCAGTCTCCCAATTTCAGTTCAGTCCCCCATTTTGGGTTCAGTCCCCCACTTTAGGTTCGGTCCCCCAATTTCAGTTCGGTCCCCCACTTTAGGTTCGGTCCCCCACTTTAGGTTCGGTCCCCCTACTTTCAGTTCAGTCCCCCACTTAAGGTTCGGTCCCCCACTTTAGGTTCGGTCCCCCACTTTCAGTTCGGTCCCCCACTTTAGGTTCGGTCCCCCAATTTCAGTTCGGTCTCCCACTTTAGGTTCGGTCCCCCACTTTGGGTTCGGTCCCCCAATTTCAGTTCGGTCCCCCACTTTAGGTTCGGTCTCCTACTTTAGGTTCGGTCCCCCAATTTTAGTTCGGTCCCCCACTTTAGGTTCGGTCCCCCAATTTCAGTTCAGTCCCCCACTTTAGGTTCGGTCCCCCACTTTAGGTTCGGTCCCCCAATTTCAGTTCGGTCCCCCACTTTAGGTTCGGTCCCCCAATTTCAGTTCGGTCTCCCAATTTCAGTTCGGTCCCCCACTTTAGGTTCGGTCCCCCAATTTCAGTTCGGTCTCCCAATTTCAGTTCAGTCCCCCATTTTGGGTTTGGTCCCCCACTTTAGGTTCGGTCCCCCAATTTCAGTTCGGTCCCCCACTTTAGCTTCGGTCCCCCAATTTCAGTTTGGTCCCCCATTTTAGGTTCAGTCTCCCAATTTCAGTTCAGTCCCCCATTTTGGGTTTGGTCCCCCACTTTAGGTTCTGTCCCCCAATTTCAGTTCGGTCTCCCAATTTCAGTTCAGTCCCCCATTTTGGGTTCGGTCCCCCACTTTAGGTTCGGTCCCCCAATTTCAGTTCGGTCTCCCAATTTCAGTTCGGTCCCCCACTTTAGGTTCGGTCCCCCAATTTCAGTTCGGTCTCCCAATTTCAGTTCAGTCCCCCATTTTGGGTTTGGTCCCCCACTTTAGGTTCGGTCCCCCAATTTCAGTTCGGTCCCCCACTTTAGCTTCGGTCCCCCAATTTCAGTTTGGTCCCCCATTTTAGGTTCAGTCTCCCAATTTCAGTTCAGTCCCCCATTTTGGGTTTGGTCCCCCACTTTAGGTTCTGTCCCCCAATTTCAGTTCGGTCTCCCAATTTCAGTTCAGTCCCCCACTTTAGGTTCGGTCCCCCTACTTTCAGTTCAGTCCCCCACTTAAGGTTCGGTCCCCCACTTTAGGTTCGGTCCCCCACTTTCAGTTCGGTCCCCCACTTTAGGTTCGGTCCCCCATTTTGGGTTTGGTCCCCCACTTTAGGTTCGGTCCCCCAATTTCAGTTCGGTCCCCCACTTTAGCTTCGGTCCCCCAATTTCAGTTTGGTCCCCCATTTTAGGTTCAGTCTCCCAATTTCAGTTCAGTCCCCCATTTTGGGTTTGGTCCCCCACTTTAGGTTCTGTCCCCCAATTTCAGTTCGGTCTCCCAATTTCAGTTCAGTCCCCCATTTTGGGTTCGGTCCCCCACTTTAGGTTCGGTCCCCCAATTTCGAGTTTGGTCCCCCACTTTAGATTCGGTCCCCCAATTTCAGTTCGGTCCCCCAATTTCAGTTCGGTCCCCCACTTTAGGTTCGGTCCCCCAATTTCAGTTTGGTCCCCCACTTTAGGTTCAGTCTCCCAATTTCAGTTCAGTCCCCCATTTTGGGTTTGGTCCCCCACTTTAGGTTCTGTCCCCCAATTTCAGTCTGGTCCCCCACTTTAGGTTCGGTCCCCCAATTTCAGTTCGGTCCCCCACTTTAGGTTCGGTCCCCCAATTTCAGTTTCGTCCCCCACTTTAGGTTCAGTCTCCCAATTTCAGTTCAGTCCCCCATTTTGGGTTCGGTCCCCCACTTTAGGTTCGGTCCCCCAATTTCAGTTCGGTCCCCCACTTTAGGTTCAGTCCCCCACTTAAGGTTCGGTCCCCCACTTTAGGTTCGGTCCCCCAATTTCAGTTCGGTCCCCCACTTTAGGTTCGGTCCCCCAATTTCAGTTCGGTCTCCCACTTTAGGTTTGGTCCCCCACTTTAGGTTCTGTCCCCCAATTTCAGTCTGGTCCCCCACTTTAGGTTCGGTCCCCCACTTTAGGTTCGGTCCCCCAATTTCAGTTTGGTCCCCCACTTTAGGTTCAGTCTCCCAATTTCAGTTCAGTCCCCCATTTTGGGTTTGGTCCCCCACTTTAGGTTCGGTCCCCCAATTTCAGTTCGGTCCCCCACTTTAGGTTCAGTCCCCCACTTAAGGTTCGGTCCCCCACTTTAGGTTCGGTCCCCCAATTTTAGTTCGGTCCCACACTATAGGTTCGGTCCCCCTACTTTCAGTTCAGTCCCCCACTTAAGGTTCGGTCCCCCACTTTAGGTTCAGTCCCCTAATTTCAGTTCGGTCTCCCACTTTAGGTTTGGTCCCCCACTTTGGGTTCGGTCCCCCACTTTGGGTTCGGTCCCCCAATTTCAGTTCGGTCCCCCACTTTAGTTTCGGTCTCCTACTTTACTTTCAGTTCAGTCCCCCACTTTAGGTTCGGTCCCCCACTTTAGGTTCGGTCCCCCAATTTCAGTTCGGTCCTCCACTTTAGGTTCGGTCTCCCAATTTCAGTTCAGTCCCCCATTTTGGGTTTGGTCCCCCACTTTAGGTTCTGTCCCCCAATTTCAGTCTGGTCCCCCACTTTAGGTTCGGTCCCCCAATTTCAGTTCGGTCCCCCAATTTAGGTTCGGTCCCCCACTTTAGGTTCAGTCTCCCAATTTCAGTTCAGTCCCCCATTTTGGGTTTGGTCCCCCACTTTAGGTTCTGTCCCCCAATTTCAGTCTGGTCCCCCACTTTAGGTTCAGTCCCCCAATTTCAGTTCGGTCCCCCACTTTAGGTTCGGTCCCCCACTTTAGGTTCGGTCCCCCAATTTCAGTTCGGTCCCCCACTTTAGGTTCGGTCCCCCAATTTAGGTTCGGTCCCCCAATTTCAGTTCGGTCCCTGACCTTCTTCAGGTGCAACTTGTCAAACTCCGGTATCTTCATGTCAAACTGTCAACAAAACCCTTTATTTAGTATCGCCTGAGGATTGAACCTTAAACCTTCAGAAGACTGTAACTCAGAACTGATTATTATTTACCACTTTTATCGATTGTGCCGTGGGTCCTTGCGGGACAGTAGTTCGAATAATTAAAATCATCAATTTTCATCTAAAAAATTCCGAAGTCGTTTTAGTTTTTAATTTTTATTTGTTTGCACATTTTTTAACTTTATAACTTTATACAGAAAAAGAAATAAAATTTTAGTGGTAAGGGAGACAACTCTTTTTATATTCTTCAATTAAAAAACTAGGTATTTTCCTTTGTCAATTTTTATATTTCAGCCATAAATGAAAATTACCGGTTTTGCGATTACATAATATTTTAGATAAACTGTAGCAAAGTACTTTATTGTAATGCTAATAACATGGTGCAACAATAACAACTGAAAAATTGCTTGTCCCAATCAAAATTTTATATGTCAGCCTAAATGCTATTTAGGTCCAACCTTTAAAATCACATAAGATTATGAATTGGAACACATACATTGAAGACATTGCCAAGGCTGCCGCAAAGAAGGTTGGCTCCCTCTACCGTGCTAGTAAACTCCTTACACCTGACATTATCCTGTATCTCTACAAAGCCACCATTCGCCCATGCATGGAATATTGTTGCCACATCTGGGCTGGTGCATAATCTACTAGTCTCTCCCTCCTTGACAAAGTCCAAAAAAGAGTCGCCAACCTAATAGGTCCCTCACTGTCAGCTAAGCTCCAGCCCCTGTCCCATCGCCGCGAAGTAGCATCCTTCAATGGATTATGCTCCGATGAGTTGGCTACTCTGGTGCCCCCTCGACATAAATTCACTAGACTAACTCGACATTCTACTAAATCTCATGCATTCACTGTGGAGGTCCCCAGATGCCGGAGAGCATTCTACTCAAACAGCTTCTTTCCTCGTGCTGCTGGCCTCTGGAACTCCCTCCCTGCTCCCTGTTTCCCCGACAGTACTGACATGCAGAAATTTAAAACTAATGTAAACAGACATCTCGCTGCTCAGATCCCAATTTAAGCTGAACCACCAATCCTTCTCCCCTTTTCCTTTTTCTCGGTAGCCCCTTACGTTTACAGTGGCGGCCTGCCTTGTTTGGGGTGAATCATGTTAAAAAAAAAAATAAATAAAAAGATAACTTTATATGTTATATTTCGAAAAAAACTGAAAAAAGTTCACTTGTAATATAGATGAGTTTCCAAATTTCTCTGTTCCCAAAATCTCTGACTGAGCATACGATCTGAGGGTGTATAAAACTGATTTAATGCTTGTTTGTTCAAATCCTTAAAAAGTATTTCTAGAAAGAATCTGAAGGCACACTTTATTTTCATTGTACTTTTGCAATGATTAGTAAAAATCATGAAAAATGAGCAAAACTTTTCAACGTGAGAGTTAAGAAGAATAAGGAACACCTGAGGTGTTAACAGTTTTCTGTTGGGAGTTGATACAGTGATAATCCGAAACTTGTTACAAATCTGGTGATTGTAATAATTGAATGGATTTTTAGGTGATCTTTTAATTTACCGGCATAATGGTTAGAGTGTTCACTAATTAGCCGGGAGACCAGGGTTCAATTCTCGGTCGAGTCATACCAAAGACATGGTACTTGATGCCTCCTTACTAAAAACTCAGTATTATAAGGATCAAGGATAAGTGGAGTAACAAAGGGAAAAGAGTGGTGCCCTCCCCTACATCTCGGTGTAGTAGCCAATAAAAAGGGAGCCTTCAAGTCGCCTCAACTACAGTAAAACTACCTAGCTACTTTTATGTTGGGAGCAGCAAAAAGGAACAGTGAAACCACTTCTTTTGTTGCATAGGCCCACTCCTCCCTGGACCGCGGCAATACGCGTTTCGTATCTAGTCCCACTACGGGCCGTGGCTTTACTCGTTTCGTATACTCGTCCCTGAAAGGGCCGTGGCAGTTCACATTTAAATCTCGTCATTTTTAAAACATCATAAATCACATAGTTCATATATTGTTTGCATACCTTAGATTTTTCTCTCGCCGTGTAGAGGGTCTTGTCGTCTAGTGGATGAATTCTTTCTTCTTTCCTTCCTGCCATGAACCACGCCGTCCGTTGTCTGCAACAAAAACTCCATGACGCACTCCGAAGACAAACAATCCTCTTAACTTTCAATTCCTTTTATTACAAGCGTTGTTATTTATCGGCCTGGCCCATTCACTACGTCGAGAGAGAGAGAGAGAGAGAGAGAGCAAATCACTACTTTATTGTAGTACTTAACAATTATTTTCTTAACCATTCATAGAGAGGGGGAAGGATATCTCTCGCTTGTATTTTCTTAGGGAAATATTTCCCTTAAATCAAATTGCTGACTACATCAAAATCATGTCTGATAGGTTCACCTCCAAAACCCAGACTGACGAAACTTGCTTCTTAGAAAGAACGAGTGACGTCACGGATCCCTCTGTTTCCCACGCAAAGGCCTGTGACGTCACAGAGCCTCTCGCAGGTGCACACTGACTCTCGATCTGAGGTCTCGTCACACGGTGACCCTGTCACGTCTGATTTCTGACTGTGAGAACAGGCCCCATTCTGCACTCGACTGCGTTAATTCGCGCAAGTCCAACCAACGATTTCCAATAGATACGTCCATTCCTATAGGGCCATTATCGAACACTTTGATAGAAATGGAGCGGGAATTTAATAACAAAAACCCTAACCCTAAACTCTAACCCTAACCCTAACCCTTAACCCTAAACCCTAAACCCTAAACCCTAACCCTGGTTCCAGCAAAATGTAGCATGCTCCTTTCAGAAGAGCTCCATAAAACTCCGCTAATGGATAATACCAATCTTGAAGACAAGATTGATAGAAAATTAAAACTGTGATAAGCAATTAGTGTTTCATTGAGTTTATAATTTACTGTAACAACAGTCGGGTTTCACATCATTACAAGACATTGACAAAACGGAAAAAAAGCTATGAATGTATTTTTTATTGTATAATTTACAAAAGGCCTTTCTGTCTTTTTCAGCTTTATATAGAAAGATACAGCAGAAGTACCGTGGTATTGTCCTGGCAAACGCCGTCACTCATGACCAGCCTGGGACATGACAAAAATGGAAACCTACTTTATTTGATGTGCCATTTGTATGGTTATCAAATAAAAATTAATGATGAGCTCCACGCTCAGTTGTGGCCAAATAGCAATTCGTGTACTTTGCAGAAATGCAAACCAGCAAAGAAGTACAAAGTACAGTTAGTTGCAATGTCATCGATTCAAGAGAAGAAAAAGCTAAGGAAATGGAAAGTAAGACATTTTGAAATAGAAATTATATTATAACAACCATAAGATACATGATAAGAGTTAAACAATCTAGTGTATATATATATATATAGTCTCGGAAGTTTCTCAACCATTAAAACTATATAAAAAAAAAAAAAATATATAAAAAAAATTTAAAAAAAAAAAAAACTTAAAAAAAAAAAAAAAATAATAAAAAAAAAAAAAAAACTTATAGTCTCAAGTCTTCCAGTGGAAAATCACTCATGTAAGTCAATTTATTGTTTACAGTTATTATATTAGTTAGTTTCTAACACTATTTTAAGGGATCATCAGTTGTTTACCATGAAAAACTGTTTCGGGAATTTATATATATATATATATATATATATATAGCATAATATAAAATGAAGTAATAAAATAAGGTGCGAATCAAATTTTGAGAGAGAGAGAGAGTAGAGGGTAGTGCAGTTTCAATGAGAGAAAAATGTATATTTAAAGAAGTGAGGCTATCAACATTTATAAATTTGAAAAAACTTAACACACTTACCAAAATGTTCATGCACTCTACACCCATATGCGCGCAGACACTGTGACGACAGATTCCGCGATAAAATCTCAAAGAAACTGACCAAAATGTACTCAATCGTCACACACGAAGATTACCGCAGAGATAGAAATCAGAAACACACATGCTTAAAAAACACATAGCTTTGACCCAGAAAAGTAAAAGATATGAAAACACATACACACATTTACACATGCATAGAAATACCAAACTGTTAAAAATAGAACTATTTTTTCAAATGGAAGGAATATCTGAAGAGACCCAAGATGCTTGAAACGCATTATAAAATTATAAACAATCTTTGAAAAAAGTTTTTTTTCAAATTTACAAATGTTGGTAGCCTCACTTTATATATATATATATAATGGGCAGCAATTTTTTCTTGAAGACATATTTCATTAAATATTACAGATGACTAGTTTCTGATTGATTTTTGAGTTTCAAGTTGGAAATGGTAGATGTATTTGCCGTCCTCATTGTGTTGCCGAGTACTTTCGGTTCCTTCCAGAGCCATCTACAGGACTGGGTATCGAATAAAGAACAAGAATTTTTAAATGTTTAGTGATGGTTTTGACAGGAACCATATGATTGGTTGTAATATCAACAGAGTATTAGTGTTAAAAGCATTTTAGGATGTTTTCACTGTTATCAAAATTAATTTTAATAATGGATGGCTTTTTAGTTTTTATGTGCAGGGCTTCTAATATATAATCTTAGTTTGTTAGTTTCGTGTTTGCATTTAATTGTATTGTCTACAAGAATTTTTCAAAGTTGAGAGCGGGGGGGGGGGCAAGAATTATTAGCTTTTAGATGTTAGGCTATTGTACTGGTGTCAGATAAGTGCATAGTGAGACTTCTTGACACAGTTGTGGTAGTCAAGCCTACATATATGTTTTTTCTTCATTGTTGGAGACACAGTTTCCCAAGGGACATTTAAACTCATATACTAGGTTTGTCTTATCCAAAACCCTGTTCGATGGTGAAGAATTGTTGGTGATAAGATTAGAGGTTTTAAATTTGCTATAATAAATAATAAGTTTTATTTTTTTATTTGAATCGATGAGGAGTAGATTTTTATTAATCAAAGTTTTTAATCAAAATTCGTCTATTTTATGATTATTATGTTGCTAGTTTCGGTAAAATAATGTTATGTATTTATTGAGTTTTAGATCTTCCCTTTTCCATTTTATCTCATATACATGCATAAATTTTTTTATCATTGCATGTATATAAGATAATATAATATATTGCGTATATATATATATATATATATATATATATATATATATATATTCAGTATTTATTTTAACAATACTCAATACATGAGTAGAGCTTAGTAGTAGTATAAAAATATATTATGGCAAGTAAGCTACACATTCATGTTTCATTCCCAAAGACTAAGTGCCTGATGATCTCCTTCGGGAATCAAACATGAACGTTTCTGTGTAGATTATTTATTTTTCATAAACTTTCATAAGTTTTATACTTTGCTCTCCTGTTTTTCCATCCCGATCTTATTCATCAAAACTGCTTCTGCCCTCACACATCCCCCAAACACCAAAAGATAAATGTCCACTTCACATGTCAAAATGGACTAAGCTTTGAATACCAAACGCAACCAAGAATCTGCATTCCAATCCCAACCCGCACCTCATTAACCCACCCTTGCAAGAAAAACTGCCCCCATCAGCCACCACCAGCCATCATCCCAGTATCTCCACCACTTTCCCTGCCTCCCCAAAGGTAATCTCATTACACAAGGTGTTATCATCATGATTGAATTCTTTTCTTTTTTAACTCGTTCAGAAGATGTGTTGTTTTTGTTTGTTTTTTGTTTTTTGCAGTTGGGATCTAAACTTTCAAGTGAAGATTTTTGGAAAAGCTTGAATTCACAGGATTCAGAGATTGACCAAACAATGTCTGAACCTTTGGAAATTATGTTACCTCCCAAAAAGAACGGTGAGTAACTGTTTATTCATCATTTATATGGAAAGCAGCGTGAGAGTTTTTTTTTGTCTGAATGCGCATTAATAAGAGTAATAAATTGGTTAAATAAACTCTGGGTCAAAGGTTAGAAAGATGGACAAAACTGTAATTTTCAAAAATTTTAAACAGCTGATAAAAAGTATGTTTAAGCCTATTTGCTGACCCTGTGAAAGATCACCATAAATCATTTTCCACTTTTTCTTTTCTTCATTTCTTGTCTGCTGTTTTTTTTGGTTTTTTTCAATACCTTTCTATTCATCTGAAATCTTTTGTTACACGGCTAAAAGTTTCAAGATGACTTTATACAATCATTTAGTTGTTTATCATCATCATCATCATCATCATCATCATCATCATCATCATCATCATCATATTCGGTTTTACGTCCGTTTTACATGCTGACATGCATTGGACGGATTTTAAAAAATTACTTCCAAACTAACCTATCTCTGGCTAGGTCTTTATTTATCCCACTTTCTCTCAAGTCCATTCTTATCACTTCCTCCCATGTTTTCCTTGCACCCCCCCCTGTGAACTGAACCTGCTACCACAACTGTTCTACATCTATTGACCCAAGAACTCTCATCCATTATTTAAATGTGGCAATATCATCAAAGTCTCCTGTTCCCTATACTGTCCAGATTTAATTTTCCTCTGAGGTCATCAGATCTAAGCCTGTCTTTAAGACTAACATTACACATCCATTGTATCATGCTTATATCATTTCTCTTTATGCAACACATATCGTCAACCCTCACTGGGCTGGTTTCACTTTCACATATCATCATATTGTGTATACATGTCTGGTAGACTCTTCCCTTTAATTATTTTAATCAATTTTACATCCATACCTTTGTTGTTGGCCGGCATCATACATTTGTCACTGTGTGCATGTGTGTTGTGATGAAGAATGAAGTATTTATTCAACCGTATGATCATCTTGTCATAATAGGAGAGAGAAACAAAGAGAGGAGGGGGTTTAATTATATTAGGGGTGGGACGTAATGGGTGAAAATTTCAGATTCATGCGAGTAGTATTATTTTGTGTTCATTTATACATAAATAACACTAAACTATCAAACATTTTGAAAATTTTGCAAAATTCAGAAGGTGCAGGCCAAAAATAGCCGTTAGGGCTCCACGGGACTTAAAATCCATCATTTTTCGATGAAAAAGTGGTTTCATGCGACATTGCAGGTCCTAAAACATCCTCAAAAGCTATGAACGGATATAGATGGTTAAATCTGATATAGTACTTTAATTTAGGACCATTTTCAGGCTGTGAAAGGGTTTTCATGAATGTAAAATAGCCAAAAACTAGTGGCCTGCACCTTCTGAATTTTGCAAAATTTTCAAAATGTTTGATTGTTTAGTGTTATTTATGTATAAATGAACACACAAAAATACTACTCGCATGAATCTGAAATTTTTACCCATTACGTCCCACCCCTATTTATATGTTAAGTGCATCACTTAATTATATTAACATTTTATTAGACTTAAACACGTGTTTACAGTTCGGCTGCTTCTTCTAAACTGTTGAGATTTGCATCTGTTACTCTCTCTCTCTCTCTCTTTCTCTCTTTCTCTCTCTCTATCTATCTATCTCTGTCATCATGTCTGATTTCATATCCGGCTAAATATCATCCCCCCCCCCCCCAAAAAAAAAATTTCTAGCTTATTACATGTAAGATCAAATATTTGAACTCTGCTGGCTGCCCTTTCCATCTACAGCAAATCTGGCCTAATCGCTAATATGTACTAGCTAATATATATACTAGCAAACATACACACCTCAATATTCAACATGATGTAAAAACATCTTTTTCTCTTAGCATATCTGAAAAAGGTACGAATTGTATGAAACGTGGTATGAGCTGAATAAAACCTATTTCACATAGAGAGATTTTCCAGTCGTTATTTACATCACTCTGTCGGATATGTTTCCCCTTTTCAATGCATATATCCATATATTGTTATTATAGTAATCCAAATCCAAATATGGTAGTAATAAAACAGTTAAGAATGGCTTTTAAATAAACTGCTGAATCCTGATAATGGGAATATACGAAAACAAATTTTATATTTTAATTTTCAAATCGTTAATTGCGACATAGTCTCTGTAGTAATTCCAAAAAAATATAGTTTTAAATAAAAAATAGAGCATCAAACCTGAAAAGAATTTTGATAGAATTGAATCTCAAAGTATTTCTCTCTTCACATTCTTTGTTAGACAAATTTTCCGTAAAACAAATTCTCCCTTTATTTTTCAGGATCAGTGGATCATTTGGATGTTGTATTCTTCTTAAATATGAATGAAAATGAAGAAAACTTTGGTTCTTTGCATGTGGAATGGTCAGCAAAAAATAAAAATGATACAATCAAGCAGTTCAATGTGATTTGGTTTGCACATGATGATCAAATAGTCAATACACGTGTCATAAAACCTTACAATCACCAATATACCATCCCAGTTGACAAACCAAAGTAAGTACTGATACTGGTGTATATATATATATATATATTTGTCATCGTTGTGCCGCTCGACGAGAAGGTGTATTTTCGCACATTGTTCCTGTTTCTTTTGAATGCATATGGGACTAATTCTTTGCTGGTTGGCTTAGTAGCAACAATACTGCGAAAATCTTACGAGCTACTTTTTTAAGACATTTTCTATTTTTTCCTTTTTTTCTTCTCTTCTTAAGTGACCTCAATTAAGGCAACACCACATTGTGTATTGTCAGTTGTTGAAACTCTTATTCCAGATACATAATTTCCCTGATGATCTGCCAAGCAAGGACCTGCTTGGTAGTGAAACACGTGTAGGAAAAAAACTCTTTAATTTGAATATATATGATAAATAAATAATCTTTGAAAGAAAAAGTCTTTTGTGGTGATGATTGGTCTCCTGGATGGAATGCTTTGGTAAGTCTTCAAAAAATCACATATAAATGCTCTGTACCCTGTAATCAAGTATCATCGAGCTTGTTTTTATTGGCCTAATCCCGGTCTTCACTGAATAATCTATCTTCTAAGTGAAAAATCTAAATATATATATATATATATATATATATATATATATAAAATGAAGTAATAAAATAAGGTGCCAATCTGTAGTAACAAAGATAATTGATGCCCGTCTCCCCCTTTAAGTAATAATGGAATGTTCTACATTCGTGTATATTAAGAGTGAATGTTAAAACACTAATTGTCGCAGTAAGCCACAAATGGTTAAATAAAGCTTATCCTTAAGTTATATTCGGCGTCCAGTTTTTCTTACAATTTATTTAACCATTCGTTATGGAACGTTACTTGAAACCCGATCGTCTAGACCTCGATACGGCCGACTCGGAATCTACTGACAAATGGCGGCATTGGAGAAAAATGTTCGAAGGATTTCTTACAGCTCTACAGTTATCTTCAAACGCGGCTTTAACAGGTACTGAGAAATATAACCTTTTTTTACATCATGTCTCTACTGCTATTTATAGAAATTTATCTGAATGTGAAAATTATGAAACTGCGGTGGACATTTTAGAAGCCATGTTTGTCAAGAAAAAAAATACTATTTTTGCTAGACATTTACTTGCTACCCGGCGTCAACAACCAGAAGAAAGCCTTGAACAATACCTTCAGATTCTAAAGACGTTAAGTCGCGAGTGTGAATTTACAGCCTTAACTGCGAACCAAGCGAGAGATGTTTTTATCAGGGACGCATTTATTAATGGAATACAGTCCAACCAAATAAGACAAAGACTACTAGAGAATAAAGACCTAGACTTGCCAACAGCTTATGAACAAGCTCTAACGTTGGATATGGCACAGAAGCAGTCTGTCTTCTATTTACAACCCAATATTTTGGGAGCTGCTATCGTAGCCCCTCCTCTGCATGTTCAAAATTCTTCCATTGTTCAAGATGCTGCCACCCCCCTTTCTAACGATCACGAACAACTTATCACTGCCGCCTCAGCTGGATCCACATGCTACTTTTGTGGCCTTCGTATACATGCTCGTTCGTCCTGCCCGGCTCGAGATGTTAGATGCCACAAGTGTGATAAGCAGGGACATTTTTCGAAAGTTTGCCGGTCAACTTCTCAAAAAAAACGTTCGGCTACTCTTGCTACTGTAGCACCAATTACAATAGCAGCTGCATTCCCCGGCTGCCTCTCAAAAACAATCGTGAGGGTAAAAATCAATGGATTGACTATTCATGCGCTTATTGATACAGGCAGTTCCGAAAGTTTTATTAATGCCAGTATTGTAAAAGCGAATAAATGGGAAATATTTCCTTGTTCCAACCAAATATCAATGGCAAATTCATCTTTATCGTCCCATGTAATTGGATATTGCATGGTTAACCTGAAACTAAAAGGAAACTCCTATCAAGGGATCAAATTATCAGTAATGAAAAACCTCTGCTGCGAAGTGATTTTGGGTCACAATTTTCTAAAACAACATTCATGCATTGAAATTCCTTTTGGTGGCCCCAAGCCGGTTCTAAGCGTATGTGGACTAGCAGCTGTCAAAGTGCGGCACCCGTCACTTTTTACAAACTTAACTCCTGACTGCAAACCAGTAGCAATAAAATCAAGACGCTATTCAGAAACGGATAAACAGTTCATAGCAGCAGAAGTAACAAAACTACTTAAGGAAGGAATTATAGAGCCAAGTGAATCTCCATGGCGAGCCCAGGTCCTCGTAACAGCCACTGAAAATCACAAGAAAAGGATGGTCATTGACTATTCCCAGACCATCAACAGATACACATTACTCGATGCCTATCCACTGCCTCGTATTGACGAAATGATTTCTAATATTGCAAAATATCACACTTTCAGTACTTTGGATCTCAGCAGTGCCTACCATCAGGTACCTATCAAGCCAGAGGATAAGCCCTACACGGCATTCGAGGCCTGCGGTCGCCTATATCAGTTCTGCCGAATTCCTTTTGGGATAACAAATGGTGTGGCTAGCTTTCAGAGGGTAATAGATGAAATAATCTCCAATGAAAAATTGAAGGGTACTGTTGCATATATAGACAATGTCACAGTATGCGGACATAACCAAGCTGAACATGACCACAACCTTAAACGATTCATGGCTGCCGTCAAGAAATATAATCTGACTTTGAACAGTGAAAAATGTTCCTACAACTTGAAAAGCATCAAATTATTGGGATACATTGTCAAAAATGGCACCATGACGCCGGATCCCGAGCGACTGAAACCGCTAATGGAATTACCAATCCCTGGAAACATGCCCTCTTTACGACGAGCCCTCGGTATGTTTGCTCACTACTCCCAATGGGTTGCGTCTTTTTCAGAAAAAATACACCCATTGACGCAAGTATCTACTTTTCCGTTGTCCTGTTCCGCCATCAGAGCATTTCAAAACATGAAAAGGAACATTGCTCAGTCTGCCATTTCTGCTGTGGATCCTTTTATCCCTCTATTAGTTGAGACGGATGCCTCCGACTGTGCGATAGCTGCCTCACTGAGACAATCCGGTCATCCTGTAGCTTTTTTTTCAAGAACACTTTCGAGATCCGAGCGACGACACTCGGCAATAGAAAAAGAAGCGTACGCCATAGTTGAGGCATTACGAAAATGGAGGCATTACTTAATCGGCCGACATTTTGAATTAATCACTGACCAAAAGTCGGTCTCGTTTATGTTTAACCCAAAAACAACGAGTAAAATAAAAAACGAGAAAATAGCGAGATGGAGAATGGAGCTTTCTTGCTACTCCTTTGACGTCACTTACCGCCCTGGTAAAGAGAATACCGCGGTCGACGCGCTTTTAAGGGTATGTGGCCTGGTAACTGGCTCAGATGATCTTCAGTATATACACAGGGAATTGTGTCACCCAGGTATCACAAGAATGATTCACGTAGTCAGGAGCAGAAACTTGCCATATTCTGTTGAAGACGTAAAAAGAATTACGAACTCTTGTCGGATATGCGCAGAAAATAAGCCCAGGTTCTACAAACCTCCTCCAGCAACACTCATTAAGGCCAAACAGCCTTTTGAAAGACTTAACCTGGATTTTAAGGGCCCTTTACCCTCTAAAACTAAAAATAAATACATGCTCACAATAATAGACGAATACTCAAGATTTCCGTTCGTTATCCCCTGCCCAGACGTAACGGCTGCAACAGTAATTCAAGGCCTGTGCTCCATTTTTGCCGTTTTTGGAGTGCCTGCATATATACATTCAGATCGTGGGTCTGCTTTTATGTCGGACGAACTCAAGCAGTTTCAGCATGAACGAAGAGTAGCTGTAAGTAGAACAACTCCTCACAATCCTCAAGGAAACGGACAGTGCGAAAGATACAATGGTATAATATGGAAGACAGTGCAGTTGGCAGCAGCAAATCGCAATAGTCCAATCTCTGATTGGGAAAGTCTCATCCCCATGGCCTTATACGCTATTAGGACTCTATTATGTACAGCGACAAACGCTACCCCACATGAGAGATTCTTCTCGTTCCCACGACGAAGCTCAGCAGGTACATCACTTCCCTCGTGGCTTGCACAACCTGGCACAGTTTTATTAAAACGCCATGTTCGTCATAGTAAACATGACCCATTGGTAAGCGAGGTAGAATTAATCGAAGCGAACCCTCAGTATGCACTGGTCAGAAATTCAGAAGGAAGGCAATCTACTGTCTCCTTAAGGGATCTAGCCCCAGCAGGAAATGTATATGAACGTAGAACTGCTTCAGATGGATATACAGCTCCGGTTCGTGGAACAAGTCCGACCCACTTAGGTGATCGTGTGCCAGATACGTCAAGTTCAGAGTCCCAACAAAACGAATCTGAATATACTAACAGAGTCGTCTCTGACTCTAGTTCGGACGACAGATGGGTACCACGAAAGCGGTTTCACCCAATATCTGAGACAGATACTCAATCTTCAGCGCCGTAGAAAACGAGAGCGATTTGGAGCAAGATATTTTAGCCCTAAACCAGCCACACAAGACAGTCCCGAAACGTCGTCAGGTCCCGAGGAGCCTAGATTAGAAATGGATGTCGGGCACGAACAACCAAGACGCCCTCAAAGAACCTGCAGGAGGCCAGGTCGATGGGATGATTTTGTTCCCTACGAATAAGAAGATAGATGGGGGAGAATGTAGTAACAAAGATAATTGATGCCCGTCTCCCCCTTTAAGTAATAATGGAATGTTCTACATTCGTGTATATTAAGAGTGAATGTTAAAACACTAATTGTCGCAGTAAGCCACAAATGGTTAAATAAAGCTTATCCTTAAGTTATATTCGGCGTCCAGTTTTTATTACACAATCAAATTTTATTATAATTCAAGATTCAAGCAAAGTATCTTAAAGTCCTTAGCTCATGAGTTTTCAAAGATAATTTTTCTCCTCAGAGGACCATTACCGCAGTTATACTACTACAGGTAATAAAATTACACTTTGAAAATATATAAAAATATACAATAGAATACATAAAAATATAAAAAAATACATAAAAATATATAACATCAAAATATATATATATATATACATAAAAATATATAACATCAAAATATATATATATATATATACATATATATATATACATAAAAATATATAACATCAAAATATATATATATATATATATATATATATATATATATATGTGTGAATTTTCAGTTTTTGTTATTGTGAGAGTAGATTAAGGTTATTCAGTAAAGATGTTCATGTAAATCGAATAGCACAATGGTTTATTAGAGATTATGATTTTTAAGATTTATTTAATGTTTTTATAATAGTAATTTTGTCTCATCATCATGATTATGAGGACAGGAAAGTGCTAAGAGTTCTGTAGAGATGCATTGTGGGAACGTCTGTAAAAATGTGTTGGTTTTAAAGGCAGTTTGCCTTGGTTGTTGCTGGTACAGACATTTACTGGCAAAACATTCTGCCTATCTCCAGTTGGGTATTTAAATCTGGTGGTTAAACTGGCTGTAAAAACTAGATGACATCGGTCATGACTACAAAGACCCTCTCTCTTTGTGTCTGCCGATCAATGCAATTTTATGGATTTGTTGATCACATGATCAGCTCCAAAAACAACTTTAGATTTCTGTGATTTGTTCACCATTAGATTGGTACTTAAATCAGAATTCAAATGTTTGAATTTCGATTCTAGTTAAACTGGCCTAAACATTCCAGTATTTTCCCACTGAGTGCTGCTATCTCCCAAACGAAAGGAAGTGGAGAATAGAAAGAAGGAAAGTAAAGAACAAAATTGGGAGAGAGAGACAGGTATCCTAACAGGCTAGTTGACATCTAATCTCCACGCATTCACTACAAGATATTCATTTCAGTCATTTTTATTTTATATTTTATATGCATTAAAGAATGGCAAATTAGGTGATCCCTAAAAGTATATTGTAGGGTAAAAAACTCATAGCACTGCCAAAAATTAATATATTTTGAAAATATTTTCAGGAGAGGACATTTTGAACCATAGTGAATCATATTCCATAAAAAAAAAAATTTTTTTTTTCAAGAAAAAGTTTGTTTTCTTTTCAACAAAAATAATTAATAATTTGGGAAAAACGTCCCTAAAGTTTAATTAAAATTTGATAATTATACCGTTATCTTTTAAAGATTTTCCAAATATCTCCGGTTAACAGAAAAATTTGTCTTAATAATGACACAAAGATTGTTCTCGGTCTTTGAGCTGGAATAAAAGTGTAGCTTTAGAGTTTTGGATAAAATTAAATTTATCAAAATTTTAGGGATATTTTAAGTAGTATGACCCTTAAGTAAATGTGGTATTGTGGTAACTGCAACAATTTTTCTCTAAGAGTAGGATAGACAAATGGATGATCAACGACACTCATATTACCCACACTTTTGATGGCCTTGTTCCTAATTTGTCAAAACGTATATTTTATATTTTTTTGCAAATAAATAATCAAAAATGTAGTATTCCAATGAAATTGTTAAAATTATATATATATAGTCTCGAAAGTTTTTTTAACCTTCAAAACTGGAAAAAAAACAAAATAAAAAACATTTTTTCGTTGAAAGATTTTTGTCTAGTAAGGCAATCAACTATATTAGTTAACTTCCAAGAATTTACTCTAATATAAATATATTTTTATATGTTTTTTTATATCGTCAGTTGTTTACCATGAAAACTGTTTCGGGATTTTAATATATATATATATATATATATATATATATATATATATATATATATATATATATATATATATATGAATTTAGGTAAAAATAGCACCGGTAAAAATGACACAAGTGGATAAATAGAAAAAACTGGTGCAAAGAAAAAATATAAATGAAAATCTCACAATAACTTTATTAAAATCTTGGACACAAAGCTCACCTGGGATGAGCTGTGTAAACGCGACCTCGTAGCCCTAGGGATTGTGAACTTTGATCCTCGCGACCACCGAGCCTGGAGATGAAGACTTTGATCAAGACTGACAGACAAGCCCCACCCTCTTATAGAGGACTATTCAAAGGCCTGTTCAAAAATAAATCGGGATGATGATAAAATTCATGAAGAGAAACCATAAGTTTGTCAAATTAAAAGGAAAATTATTTCTACATTTAAAAGTAGATAAGGACCCTCAATTACCCATTCCCCAAAATAAAAACAAAAAAAATGAGATTTTACTTTTTAGGCACTTACGCGTGAACACCCTTAAAACTTAGGGAAAAACAATTGGTACTATGGTATTATAACGGTACCAAATTCCTGCCATGATAAACGTTAGATCATGTGATATTATTTTATCCAGTATTAAGGGAAAAATATGACCTCTCCTCTGACATTAACTGTGCGCTTTTTGCTATGAAATTAACCGTGCATTCTTCGATAAATTTAAAAAAAATAATAATATTTAATATTTTGTTTTAATTGGTTCCTTTTATATTTTGACAAATTTTGATTTTATTGATCTGAAAAGTTTGTGTTCTTTTTTAAGAATCCTCTCCACACATAGACTTATCCGATTTTTTTATTAAAAAAAAAAATCTAACCCTAAACTAAGTTTTAGGTTTAGTTCGACAAAAGTCAGTTTGGTTCGTATTGTGCAGAGGCACAAAGTTATATTTAAGTAAACTGAAGAAGATCAAACGCTTGAGCAAGAAGTTAAAAAAGATCTATACGAATGTCATGATCAGATTGTGCTTGAACCGGAAGCAAGATTTGACTCCATGTTTCATCTGCAAATTGTCTTCACTGGATTATCATCGCCAGCAATCCTAGAAGACACTGAGGAAGAGTTGCAACCAACATTTAATAGTCTCGGCAAAGAATACACTGGGGACTTAGATGTTTCTATATTCCCTTTTGAAGTTCTTTGTATTCAGGACATTTTTTAGTGGCAGCTTTCGAGGGGGAAAGTGGTATAAGCCTAACAGTGATCAACAAATCATTGGCTGAGATTGATCCATCGGTGGCGAGTGCAAGAAACAGTGCCAAATATTGTTATTGCTCTGCGGCTGATTTAGACTCTTACAATTTCTGTTGCCACCGCAGAGAGAAGCTTCTCATAACTAAAGCTTATTAAAACTTATTTAAGATGCGAGATGTCGCAAGATCGCCTTTCGAATTTGTTGCTCTTATCAATTGAGCATGAAACTGTGGAGCTGATGGACTTTGACAAAATAATAAGTGACGTTGCTTCTACAAAAGCTCACAAAGTCACAATTAGATAAATCTGTTTGTCAGCTAAATAAAATTTATTTTTTCTGTTTTTAAAATTCATTGTTTTTCATTGTTTTTTTCAATCAGCATCATTATAACTCTTTCATTTCTGTTTGACCTCACGGTGTTGTCTCACTGTCCACCTAACACTCATTAACCCTTATCCTTGAATGACCTTTTAGCCTTGATAAGTGGTGACTCTTTAGTAAACAAAAAAGGAGGTGGGGTGAATTTTATGAATAAAAACGGGGGTTAGCGAATTTTATGAATAAAAAGGGGGGTAGCGAATTTTATGAATAAAAAAGGGGATTGGTAAATTTTATGAATAAAAAAGGGTGTTGGCGAATTTTATGAATAAAAAAGGGGGGTAGCGAATTTTATGAATAAAAAGGGGGGTAGCGAATTTTATGAATAAAAAAGGGGGTTGGTAAATTTTATGAATAAAAAAGGGTGTTGGTAAATTTTATGAATAAAAAAGGGTGTTGGCAAATTTTATGAATAAAAAAGGGTGTTGGCAAATTTTATGAATAAAAAGGGGTGTTGGCAAATTTTATGAATAAAAAGGGGTGTTGGCGAATTTTATGAATAAAAAGGGGTGTTGGCAAATTTTATGAATAAAAAGGGGTGTTGGCGAATTTTATGAATAAAAAGGGGTGTTGGAGAATTTTATGAATAAAAAGGGGTGTTGGAGAATTTTATGAATAAAAAGGGGGGTAGTGAATTTTATGAATAAAAAGGGGGGTAGCGAATTTTATGAATAAAAAAGGGTGTTGGCAAATTTTATGAATAAAAAGGGGTGTTGGCAAATTTTATGAATAAAAAGGGGTGTTGGCGAATTTTATGAATAAAAAGGGGTGTTGGCGAATTTTATGAATAAAAAGGGGTGTTGGAGAATTTTATGAATAAAAAGGGGTGTTGGAGAATTTTATGAATAAAAAGGGGTGTTGGAGAATTTTATGAATAAAAAGGGGGGTAGTGAATTTTATGAATAAAAAGGGGGGTAGCGAATTTTATGAATAAAAAGGGGGTAGCGAATTTTATGAATAAAAAAGGGTGTTGGCGAATTTTATGAATAAAAAAGGGTGTTGGCGAATTTTATGAATAAAAAGGGGGGTAGCGAATTTTATGAATAAAAAAGGGGGTTGGCAAATTTTATGAATAAAAAAGGGTGTTGGCGAATTTTATGAATAAAAAAGGGTGTTGGCAAATTTTATGAATAAAAAGGTGTGGGGTAGCGAATTTTATGAATAAAAAAGGGGGTAGCGAATTTTATGAATAAAAAGGCGGTTGACGAATTTTATGAATAAAAAAGTGGGGTAGGAATTTTATGAATAAAAAGGGGGGTAGCGAATTTTATGAATAAAAAGGCGGTTGACGAATTTTATGAATAAAAAAGCGGGGTAGCGAATTTTATGAATAAAAAAGAGGGAGTAGCAAATTTTATGAATAGTGCCCCGGACGGCAACTGCTATGTAGATCCTAAAAAAAGAGTATTTGATTCTCTCTCATGCAAACTTCACTGTTTAATAAAAAAAACAATGTAAACTTTTGTTGCTTTATTTCTAGGTGCCTTTATGAAGTAAATGTGAAATGTGAATTGAACACAGGGGAAGTAACTCTTGGCCAACCTGTACAAATGATCACCCCAGGAGAACCGGATCCTCCTGAAATCACCCTTAAATCAGCTGATTCTATGCAATTTGAGATTGGCTGGCAGGAGCCTAAAACATATGGTGGTGAGAAAATCACAGCTTATGAAGTAAGGAACCATTTTATACATACAAAGATTGCCATACAAAAGCAGTTTGACTATCATTATTGCAAACTAACTCTGTCTACTCGGTGTTGCCCAGGATGCAGTGAAGTTGTTTTAGTTTTTCATTTTTATTTGTTTGCACATTTTTTAAAACTTATACAGAAAAAGAATTTTGGTGACGATTGGTCAAGCAATGTAAACGCTAGACTATACGCAAACAAACTCGACCAAAAACATAAGCTCCTTGATGGAGGAATAACTAGCGGCAGGAACGCTTGCCCAGGAAAATTG
Organism: Sepiola atlantica; assembly: GCA_963556195.1. NCBI lineage: Eukaryota > Metazoa > Mollusca > Cephalopoda > Sepiida > Sepiolidae > Sepiola > Sepiola atlantica. The sequence goes on from OY744532.1 coordinate 94,313,893, forward strand.
AGGAAACAAACAATCGCAAGTTAATTGACTGGAAAGACTCTTTTAAGTCAAAATGCTAAGCATTTATTCACGATATAAAAAACTATTCGTAAATGTATTTATAGTAAAATGAAAACAATCATTGAATTAGAAAACAATAAAAACTAATAGTTAATTAATGAGATCTCCTTTTGCAAATCAATATGCAAATAAGTTAATCCTACAACATTGATGTAATTTATATTGTTAAACTTCTCCTCTCACTGGATAAACTCATCCATCAGACTTTCTTTCGTTTAGCCCAAGACTATTTAAATGCATCTTCACTGTTTATTATTTGTTGTAACTTTTACCAAATTATTTATTCTGGTCTTTTATTATTCTCCTTCTCACTTCATATTCTTTACTTCAATATTGTCTATACATCTCAGACCATTTTGCCAATGGGATACCTAGTCTATCAAACAAAGGTGTTACATCTAATACATTTAAATGCATCTTCACTGTGTATTATTTGTTGTAACTTTCTTTTGTAATTAAAACCTTTACCAAATTATTTATTTTGGTCTTTTATTATTCTCCTTCTCACTACATATTCTTTACTTCAATATTGTCTATACATCTCAGACCATTTTGCCAATGGGATACCTAGTCTATCAAACAAAGGTGTTACATCTAATACATTTAAATGTCTCTTCACTGTGTATTATTTGTTGTAACTTTCTTTTGTAATTAAAACCTTTACCAAATTATTTATTCTGGTCTTTTATTATTCTCCTTCTCACTATATATTCTTTACTTCAATATTGTCTATACATCTCAGACCGTTTTGCCAATGGGATACCTAGTCTATCAAACAAAGGTGTTACATCTAATACATTTAAATGTTTCTTCACTGTGTATAATTTTTTGTAACTTTCTTTTGTAATTAAAACCTTTACCAAATTATTTATTCTGGTCTTTTATTATTCTCCTTCTCACTATATATTCTTTACTTCAATATTGTCTATACATCTCAGACCGTTTTGCCAATGGGATACCTAGTCTATCAAACAAAGGTGTTACATCTAATACATTTAAATTCATCTTCACTGTGTATTATTTGTTGTAACTTTCTTTTGTAATTAAAACCTATACCAAATTATTTATTCTGGTCTTTTATTATTCTCCTTCTCACTACAATTTTAATTACAAAAGAAAGTAGCAATAAGTAATACACAGTGAAGATGCATTTAAATAGTCTTGGGCTTAACGAAAGAAAATCTGACGGATGAGTTCATCCAGTAAGAAGAGGGGTAAACAATACAAATTACAACATTTTCCCCTTCAAGTTTTATCATAAGGAGCTAATAGTGTCCTCTTTCGTTTGTAAAATCCTCGTACTTTCAAGATTTTTTTTTTTTTGCATACACATTATCAGTATAATAGAAAGCTATTTGTCTTCTATTGTAACCATGAATTTGGCATTTTAATATCATTGTTAGTGTGATAAATGGCCCGACTTTATAAATATGCAGATAACTGTATTTATTACCACAAGCATTTTGTTTTTTTTATTTCAATCTTAGATACATGTGAACAACACGGTCGTCACTGAAGTAGGAACTGATCAATTCATGTACACTCACACCTGCCAGCCGAATTGGTAAGTAGTTGGGGCACTGCTCATCAGGTCGCAATTTTTTGTTTGTTAGGCGAATCGGACTTCTGCAAAAAGCGATTTAGAAATAGAACCATTTTTAAATATAGCTTGTTCATTCGTTTACAAAGTTCGCAAACAAAGTAAAGATGGAATAGTATCTCTATTACTAGAACAGGGAGGGCCTGTGGACGAGTGGTTATAGCACTTGTCTTTGGGCTGGACGACCCGGGTTTGATCCCACTCACGGCATGCGAATTTTCAGGTCTGAAAACTCCCTCTGTCCACCCAGCAGTAAATGGGTACCTGACTAAAACTCAGGGAAGGTTCAAGGCAGCGGAAGAAGAGGGATGGGCTCCGCCTTCCATATGCTGTGCACTAGACACGGTGATTCTTAGCAAATCACCGCCGCTACGGCCATGGGCAGTGTGCGATGTCGGCAACGACACTCGTGCGCGTCCAGGCTATGAGACCTTTACCTTTTTTTACCAGAACAGATGAGACATTCTAGACAGATGGATAGCATTAGAACGCCTGAATTGTTTCGACAAGTACAGCACACCATTAGTGGTAATCCTAGAAGATACATGAGGTCGATTGAAAAAGAAACCGTTTGTCAAAAGGAACAATCTGAAATGTTGCTCACAAAGACATATATATATATATATATATATATATATATATATATATATATATATGGTCTCGAAAATCGATGGCACAACTTTGGGATTATGTTCTATATATATAAAAGTGCCTCTTTGTAATAGCACTCCATTACCAGTATTATTTCCTTTGTGGCCAATTTCTTCCTGGTCTTTGGTTTGTGCTGATCACATTTATTTACTTGTATTTTGCTTGTTGTATCCTATTACATAAAATAAGAAGGGGCAACATTCGCAGGATACCGACTGGTTCACAAAGATTGTGCCTCAGAATTGTTTGGTCTGCGTGAAGTCCTTCTCGTTGGTCGCAGTTATTCGTTAACCTGCCGGATTGCAGGTGTTTACCCCCGACACCGAGAACAGCAAGGCTCAGCAGTTGCATGCGAAGTCGGGGAAGGTTTAGCCTAGAACACACAAAGAAATGGTGCAGAAGAAACATTGCCACTTTAAATCCATTGATTTGTGGTTCTGTGCCTGACACATCTTTTGCTTGCCACATGCAGAAGCAGAGAGGACCAGAGGGCGACAGATCCTGATGCCGACTCCTCCTGGTGAGAAAGGGGTTGAATTTTAGGGGGGTGGGGGATCATGTTGCAACTGGTACTCTGATGCTAGTTGTTATTAAGTGTATCGTAACATAATGGTGTGAAATGTTCATCTCGATGTGTTGATAAAAAGCTGACTTGGGATTGGTGTCAATCAGCCGTGCATGATTTTTCTTATCATAAAAATGCGAATAAAGTATTTTTATTCAACGCAAATTATCGAAAATTTTCATTCTGATGCTTCTACAATTTCGACAGTGCTGAAAAGAAACTGAAAGTGGTTTGCAGTCAGCCTAATTTTTGTCTCCAGAAATTTTAATGAGAAGACTTTTTTTTATTTATTTGCTAATGAGTCACCACTTATCAAAGCTAAAAGCCATTCGAGGATAAAGTTTAATGAGATGGATAGATTGTGGGTTGAATGATGATGAATATTATGAGAGGATTGAAAATAATGAATGGAATGAATAAAATTTGAGGACAGTTTATGACTAGTATTTTTTGACATTGGATTTGAAGATAACCATGTTGTAGCCTGCAAGAAAGCAATCCCGTGATAATGTGTTCCACAGAAAGGAAGTTCTCAGAAAGAAACTTCGTTCATGGAAATTCTGTTTGATGTTAGGCACACGAAGGAAGAAAGGGAAGTTCTTTGCAGTTGTGGTAGAACGACAAGTTTTTGTTGTGAATGTCTTACAATAAGGAACCCGAGATTGAAGCTCAATCGAGCACCTTCCATGGAAATAACGATAGAGTAGAGAGAGAGAGAGGGAGGTGGAGAGAGAGAGGGAGGGAGAGAGAGAGAGAGGGAGAGAGAGTGGGAGAAGGAGAGGGAGGTGGAGAGGGAGAGAGAGAGAGGGAGAGAGAGAGAGAGATTGAAGCTCAGTCGAGCACCTTCTATGGAAATAAGGATTGGAGCTCAGTGATGCTTTTCACAGGTATTTTTAATACAAGTAAACTTAATTGCCGTCAGTAGGGTTTTCAAACAACCATCTGTCTTGTCACACATCAACACCAAAGCTAAAATGTCTGCTTTTCTTCGTCTTCTTCATTTTCCATTTTGCAGTGTTTATACGGTCAATGTGGTCGCTTTGGGAAGCAACCCCAAGTTTGGCAATTCTCCCAAATCCAATACCGTAATTGTCAAGCCTTCGTTAGATCATAAGATCAACGGTAACTATAGCAACCTAATGAGCAAAATGAGTGATTGCCACGATTTCAAGAATTTCCTAAAAGCTACAAAAGTTTCTGACACCTGCATCTATTTGGATTGGAGCAGCTACATTGCACCAGACAACGTTGGTAGCTTCAAAATTCTGTGGAACAGTGTTGCTCAACCAAAGGTAAACATTCGTTATTCCATGGATTTTTTTTATAATTAAACTTGAATGCATTACATGAATGCATTTGAATATGATTTCTTTTTTAAATATTAAGACTTTTTTTTAAATGTTTATTTAAATATTAAGACTTTTTTTAATGTTTATTTAAATATTAAGACTTTTTAAAAATGTTTATTTAAATATTAAGACTTTTTAAAAATGTTTATTTAAATATTAAGACTTTTTTTAATGTTTATTTAAATATTAAGACTTTTTAAAAATGTTTATTTAAATATTAAGACTTTTTTTAAATGTTTATTTAAATATTAAGACTTTTTAAAATGTTTATTTAAATATTAAGACTTTTCTTAAATGTTTATTTAAGTATTAAGACTTTTTTTTAAATGTTTATTTAAATATTAAGACTTTTTTTAAAATGTTTATTTAAATATTAAGACTTTTAAAAAAATGTTTATTTAAATATTAAGACTTTTTAAAAATGTTTATTTAAATATTAAGACTTTTTAAAATCTTTATTTAAATATTAAGACTTTTTTTAATGTTTATTTAAATATTAAGACTTTTTTAATGTTTATTTAAATATTAAAACTTTTCTTAAATGTTTATTTAAATATTAACACTATTTTTAATGTTTATTTAAATATTAAGACTTTTTTAAAATGTTTATTTAAATATTAAGACTTTTTAAAATGTTTATTTAAATATTAAGACTTTTAAAAAATGTTTATTTAAATATTAAGACTTTTTAAAATGTTTATTTAAATATTAAGACTTTTTTAATTGTTTATTTAAATATCAAGACTTTTTCAAAAATGTTTATTTAAATATTTAAACTTTTTAAAATGTTTATTTAAATATCAAGACTTTTTTTTTAATGTTTTATATTAAGACTTTTTTTTAAAATGTTTTTTTAAATATTAAGACTTTTTTTTTATAAATTGTATTAATCCATGCTGAAAAACTAAAAGTATATTTTGTGAAGAAAATTTTAATTGAAAATATTGCACATTTCAAAATGTATAATAATAATAATAATGATAATAATAATAGAAGACCCACGGTTGTTGCTAGCACGAAATCAATGGTTAACGGTTGTTGAGATAATGCAAAATGATTTGTAATGGTTATTGAAAGTGCTGGAAATCTGGGGAGACTTGTTGTCACTCAAACTCCAGGAAACACCACTTGTTATTGGTAGTGAGCAGTCACTGATAATGTTTTTTTTTCACTTAGCATTAATAAAATCTTTTTTTTATCCTTGCTCAGTGGACAAGAAATCTTTCTAGACTGCGTCAATTTTTACATTTTGGGTTACTTTTCCGCTATTTAAATATTGGTATATTTTTCTTTTAGGTTTATTTTTATTTCTTACTTTTCGATATAGATTTACCGTGAAAGTGTAGTATCTGTTGTGATAACATACTAATTCTTTTCTCTCTTCAGTCAGTCATAGAGAAATCCTTCTAGACTGCGGTAATTTTTTATTTACCATCGGGGAGATGGGGCAGTGATTTTTATTTTTACCAATAGTGTAGTATCTGTTATGATGCTATACTTATTCTTTTCTCTCTTCGGGCAGTGAAAGAGAAATCCTTCTAGACTGCGACAATTTTTTTAATTCACCAATCCAGACTGCTCCTTTTTGGAGGAGATGGATTTTATGCACGTGAGGAGGCAACTGAATAGGAACTACATATTAATTTGGAGGTTCCCAGGTGCCGGAGAGCCTTCTAATCCAATAGCTTCTTTCCTCGAGCTGCCGGCCTTTGGAACTCCCTTTCTGCTCCCTGTTTCCCTGACTGTACCGACATGCAGAAATTAAAAACTAATGTGAACAAGCATCTCGCTGCACAGCTCCCAATTTAAGATGATCCCTTAAACTGTCATCCTAATTCTCAGTAGCCCCTTACGTCTACAGTGGCAACTTATTTGGGGTGAACTAAGTTTTTTTTTAAAATTTAATTGTAAAAGTGCAGAATACTTAACAGTCGAAAAATCGTAAGCAAAAATTAAAAACAAAACAAATGACCTATATCAATCGCAAATCTCCCCATAACAGGGCCACTCCGGATTGCGATAAAAATTGACTTGGTCTACAAGTACTTCTTCTGCAATGACCACGGTAAGCTTCGCAAATATTTGTGGCTCAGATTTACTTTTGAGGGTGTGGGGAGGGCATAGTTTTTATCTTTGACAATAATATAGTATCTGTTATGATACTATACTTAAATAAATCTCCCTCAAACAGAAACAATTCGGATTGAGCTAAAAATTGATTCAGTCTAGAAGGACTTCTCCTTCACTGACCACGGAAAACTTTGCGACTATTTTTGGATCACATTTACTTGGGGGGGGGGGGGGGAAGAGATTTTACCAATAACCCCTTACTAAAAAGCGTAGGAGGGGTGGGGACAGTCACTCAAACCATAGGCAAATCTATTTTGTTTGATTCGAAACATGAATACATCCTATAAGCATTTACTCTAATACTTACATTTTTTTAATTAAATTTATATCTACCTCGGGCAACGCTGGGCACGGGTCCTGCTAGTAGTTTAATAAAAGAGGGTCAAAATTGTGTGAGTTTTATATTATGTCGTGTGTGTTGGGATCACTTTTTCTTAATGTCTGAGTCTCAGATCATGCGATGATGCTGTAGTCAACCATTGGTTGATTTAGCCACGTTGGCACCAATATAAAAGGCTTGACTCACAAGTCTATAGCCTCTTTTCCCTTATTTGGTCTGACTATCGAAGTGGCAACATGCTTACTTTTTTCCTCTTTTCTGCTTTAATCAGCCAAACTACATTCACGTGTCCATTGCTCCTATTTTGTCCAGACATGTTCTGTGACGTGATCTTTTCTATACATTTTTTATATCTCTATACACTAGCAATTTGTAACATGTGTTGAATATTTTGTATATTACTTGTAAGCATAAATAAATCCTGCTATATTTTTATAATAACTGAAGTACCCGTCTAAGCAGGGTTTCTCAACTTTTCTTGAATTTTATATCCAGGATTAGAAGTTAAGAACATCTATTAAATATTTTTCATCCATTTTTTTTTATTAAAAAAAATATTTAGATTTATGATGATGATAATCAATATCGGCTAGGAAATAACTGGAACGCTATAATAAAAAAAAAACAATTGTCTAGTGTGAGATTCGAACTCATGATAGCATAAAATATTGAAATTAAAAGAAGGCCGACCTATCTAATGAAAATATTTTGTCATTTTAAGCCACTTAAATGAGTTTGGCATGGATTTAAAATAGTTTGATTGTCTAAAATAAAGAAACGAAATAAAATTCTTATTAAAGTGAAAATATATTATTGAACATTTATCAAATATTTTTTATCTATTTTTAATTAAAAAAAGATAAGTGTTTTCTCTTCAAAGTAAACGATGCGTATAATGATTTGGCGTGTGTTGTTCGATCGGCTGAAAGGGAATGCTAAAAATGTGGGAACATTTGTTTCTAATGTTATTTTTACGTACTTTTAATTTTGAATAATGAGTTTTTAAAAAAGGTTCAAGAATTTCTGACATCGATAAAAACATCGGAGTGAAGGTGCCGATTCCAAATTAGCGGTTAGTTTGACTCTTAGATCAACCGTTTATCTGTGATGCCTCGACACACATACACACAACTTTGCTTTTTATATATAGAAGTATGGTGTAATGAACAATTACAAATAATTTCCCTATTCTAAATTATCTCCCCTTTGGAGAACTCTTCTGCTCGTCTTGACAATAAATAGCAGCACTAATATTGTACTGACAGTTTATGCCGAATAAAGCTCGTTTTTCTTGTCCGGCCAAGCATACAACTAGCGGCCAATTACTCATTGGGAAGATCTCCTCCCGCAATCGCTGTACGCTATTAGGACGCTCTTATGTACAACCACAAATGCCACGCCTCACAAGAGGTTTCTTCCATTTCAACGAAGAAGCTCGGCTGGAACTTCGCTTCCTTCATGGCTCTCTAAACCTGGAACGGTTCTTCTGAGACGTTTCGTCCGTCATAGTAAGAATGACCCATTAACAAACCCAGTGGAACTGATTGAGGCGAATCCGCATTAAGCATTGATACAACATTCTGATGGAAAAGAATCGACTGTTTCCCTTAGAGACTTTGCACCTGCAGAGGATATACCTACACTCAATATAACCCCCGAGGAGACGCCTATATCTCAAGACCCTTTCACCTCAACTGAAGGTCAAGCTGCACCATATGACTCATCTACGGACTCAGCGCAACCATCAGATACGGAGTCCATAACATCTGTAGACAGTCAAGGTGCTCAAATGAGCAGAGGTGAATGATCATCTACTTGCTCCGAAACGAGCTCATCCCCAAACCGATTCAGAACCCGTCTTCAGAATCACAACCACCCGCACGCACGCAGAAGGAGATGGATTTATACTCACTCAGGACGGAGAGAGAAAATCGACCGAGGCTTTCCAACAGAACCAGCAAAAAGCCCAGTCGATGGAACGACTTCGTTCCCTTATGATTGAATGGGGGGGGGGTGAATGTAATGAACAATTACGAATAATTTGCCTATTCTAAATTATCTCCCCTTTGGAGAACTCTCCTGTTTGTTTTAACAATATAAATAGCAGCACTAATATTGTACTGACAGTTAATGCCGAATAAAGCTTTCTTAAGTTACAACTGTTCTCGTTTGTCATTACATATGGTTCTTAGTATATTTAACACTTTTTTTTATGTATAAGAATAATTAAGAGACTGTTAAGTTCTATAAATAGTGACCCTGATATTCGTTGTGGATTCCTTTAAAACGAAAATGCAACCCCAATATATATAAATACCAATCACTCATTTAATCTTTTTCAGCAATCTTTATGAACAAAGAAATTTTTCCAATTTTTTTATTCTCATCAGGAGAAAGAGATTGCCCAGAATATTTCAAATGCGTGCTGCGTCATCACAAAATGTCTGCCAGGTGTGACACATTACCTGCAACTTATTGTCCTTAATTCAGAAGGAAAAGTCATTGAAAAATCCAGCCATCTGACCGTGCAAACTGCTGCTCCACCCAACACTCCAGTATTAAACGTCAGGTAAGATTTGCTTCCGCAAACATGACAGCAAGATGAGCCATGGAAGAGGATGTGCAGGCAAACATTTTCTTGCCTTTTCAACATGTCAGTCATGTATTGGAGTAGGCAAAGTGTAATGGAGTTGATGCGAAAAAATGAAAATGCACAGCGATTGAACTGATTATCAGACTCTTTTGTAGACAGGCATCTAGAACAACAAAGTGAGCTGCGTCCGATTATGTAAACGATTCGTTTTGCACAAGCGGTTATAGACATACAATCTAGGACAATGAAGTGAACCGCATCTAGTTATGCAAGGAGACTAGAAAATGGACCTGGGGTTTACTTTTGATAGCCTTGTAATTCTCGCTTCCCTTATTTTGTCCTTTAGTCCTCACATTCCATAAGCGATGTTTCTGACAAAGGTGGAAGAATATCTGTTTTCTGGGTCGGATTCTATCCATCTAATACTTATCGTTGGCTAGTTTTTTACCTTAAAGTAGTATTTTTTTTTAGCTCCTTACATCAAGTGGCTTCATGTCTTGTCTAGAGCGATTTCTATATTAAAAAGAAATGATTCGTTTTGCACAAGCGGTTGTAGACAGGCATCTGGAATAAACTAAATAAATTGCATCCGGTTATGCAAATGATTGTTTTGCCGACCAATCAATGACATTTTTGGTATCGATGTAACTAGGCATATTTTGCCTATTCAGTAGTTTGTTGACTAGCCTGCTGCTCAGTTCCCCATTGTGAAAACTGGTGTTTGTTGAAGACTTGTAGCCCTTGGTCCGTTCGTCCATCGAAGTCATTTAAAGGCTGATGGACCTTTGGCTTTTCGTGGGTTCCCGTTCACTGTCCCATGGGAATCGGGATACAAATAAAACTCTGGTCCGCTTTTATATCCTACACAGACATGCATTACAGAGCGAAGCAAAATCTTTAATAACAATGCTAGTTATGATGTGATATTTGCACTGGACCCTTCAATCATCGCAACCAGATGAGACGAGATATATATAGATACATATATTGTTTCTTCTTCAAGGCAGCAAACAACAAAATTATATCCTCATCAGACTTTCTTATCGCTACAGTCCAATTACGCCCACCCCGGGTAGTTTTGTTCTACTATTCTTTCTTCTATCATTTTCTTTTTTTCTTTTTTGCCATTATCATAGGTAGAATTAGAACCAGCAGCCAAACTCCAAATAACATGGGCCATCATTTTCTTTTAGTTGTGATGTGAACAAACATCTCGCTGCACAACTCCCTACCGAGAATGTTCCTATAAATATAGCCCCTAATTCACAGTGGCATTGTGCCTGATTTGAGGTAAATTAAAGTAAAAATATATATATATTTTTTTTTAAATCAACGGTTACCAACCACCGGCCCGCAGGTCACATCTGGCCCTCGAGTGGTTTTCGTCCAGCCTGCCAACTTAACTGCATACACTTGTGAACAACTGTTTTCTAAAATTAAATATGGTAAAAGTTACTTAAGAAAAAGGTTGCCTGACGACCACCTGGATGCTGTTTTATTCCTCTCATCAACAAATATTTCCTCTAGAGAATTTATCACACAATAAGCAGAAACAAGCATCTCAGTAAATAATTTGCTCATTCCAACAAGATTTTGTTTAGTAGTTGTTTTTCTATTCTTCCTGTCGTAAAATAAGATAAATTATTTAAATAAAATCAGATTAAATTCCTTATTTTTATTTAAACCTTAAAAAAAAGACAACTTTTTGGACAGAGTCTGAGAAATTTATTTATATTATATTTAATACCAGGGCTCTTAAACGAGACGCTGCATAGCCAATTGCCCCCTCCCCCTCTCTCCAAAAGGTTTCCGACCTCTGTTTTAAATAAATGCTCACCTTGTAATCGCTTAACAATCTTGACTTGTGACGGCATTCGCTCTTAACAATCCAATGTTATTATATAGAATTCATGAGTCCTGTGGGGTTACCCTTCTACACGTCAATTCTTCATAGTTCATGATCTTTATTACATGCTAAAACTGTGATTAGAATCCTTTTGAAGTGCGATTTTGTTTGAATGTACCTTCAAAAGTGCCCATTATCTTAATTACAGTTCCGTCAAATTGCTTCAATTGCTCTTTCTCAATTTCGGTTCATCTATTTTCTCCCAGAAATTTCTTTGGCTTAAAGTGACATCACTCTTTTAGTCGACTTGCACGGAAAGAATATGCTATTCGACTTTATTGTTTCTCTGGTCTTTTATGAGTCTGTTTATTCTTTCGTGGGAAATTATTCATTTCCCAAGTTTTGTGTCAGCTTAACCTGCACTAAACTCAACCCTTTTCAAAATTCATACTAGCTGATTTTGCTTTTCTCTGGCATAGGGCCATCCATAATGTAACACGGTTTTGATAGTGTTAGGGTGCTGCAAGTGTTACGGACTCCGGGGTGGGCAACACCATGTTAGGTCTGACATTAGTGCGATTGCACGCAGTCATATCGCTTCTTACACACTCGAGTCGGGTCTTCAGTCTACCACGCTGCCAGGATATCGAGATGCACTGTGGAGTCGAGGCAAGAGGTGGCATGCTGTACATGGCCAAACCACCTAACATGCCAAGCATGTAAAGCATCCGTAATTCTACCAATACCAAGTTTCTGATGAAGTGTAATTTATGAGATCCTTTTTTCCGGTTTGCAGTCTTTTCTTTTATGGAAGTCGCTCCAGACAAGGCATGAAGCCACTTGATGTAAGGAGCTAAAAATAACAAAAGATGATTAATGCAAATACATGAGATGCCTATTGATGTTAGTCTTGAAAAGACCAAGGTTATAGGTAGGAGGAAAACAGTCAGCAGGAAGAGAGTTCCACAAGCCTGCAGTTCTTGAAAAGAAGCTACTGGAATAGGAAGATGTATTATAATGAAGTATCTGAACAGCAAATTGATGAAGACCACTAGACCAACGGGTAAAACGAGCTGGAACAAAGGAAGTAGAGTATAAATCAAACAATTCTGAACAACACATGCATTAATATGACTTATTGAAAAGACTGAGACTAGTAACATGACGTCTGTGAAAGAGAGGGTGCAGAAAAGAAGAAAGGGTAAGATCAACCAAATTATAAATATGCTTCTGAACCTTATCAAGAACCCTCAAATGGGACAGAGATTCACCAACTTAAATATGACAACAGTACTCCACATATTCTACTTTTGGGGAATTTCATCCTCTCCACCATATCCGTACTGGGGTGACTTAGAGGTGAAAGTACGGCAGGCCAAAGGGTTAGGCCATGGTTACATGACGATTTGTCAGCGGGGGTGCCATACGGCAGTGAAGGTGGAGAAGAGATGCCATTTGATGGACAATCTGTTTTTGATTTTTGATTTTGCTTTCTCTTTATTTCTCTGTAATTAATTATTTTTTCAGTTTGCCGTTTGACTTCGTTTGGAATGCACATGACTACTAAATACCTCCACACCACATGGCTTGACCTTGTGAGAGAACCAATGGATCTTAATGAATAAACTATATATTTTATAAAAAAAAGAAAAAAGTATTTATTGTTAGTGAACATTCCATTTTCAGTTGTAAACTCAATGAAGGCAAGAATTAATTCTGTAACCCTGCAGAGAATTAATGATTAATGCTAACAGATGCTAGAGATGCTTTCTCACTCCTTGTTTGGACACACCGACTCCAAAGAAAGAAGGTCTTTGGGATCTAGTGACAACGTGGGACCAAGACTATGGCTGAGGAACTGATCCGAACAAATTACACTTTTGTGGTCTTACAATAGCACCAAGACCATGCTCGATAGTCACAACGGTGTCTCAAACGAAGATCCTGCACAGAGGCGCCCCTGAGCCATGATAATACTACAGCTTGCTTATGTTGGGTTCTACTTTTATAGAGGTTTTATACTAATTTGCATATGTTATTATTACTATTACCATGATTACACCATCTGCTATAAACTTTGATAATGTTTTTTTTTTTCAATGAGTATTTGTCTTTTTTCCAGATCATGTATATAAATAATCTTTACAGAATTTTAGTTAATAATTTTGAAGAAAAGTGCCTTTTATTAATTTAATGAATATGTTATCCTGTTTTTCTTTTTACTTTGTAATTGTAAGGTGGGTTGAACTATATATAAGTTTGTTTTTGCCTTTACAGAGCTTGTAACTTCCATTGTATTTCTGTGCAATGGGCCAAGCCATTAGAGTATGGTGATGCTGTCATCAGCAAATATAATGTGTTTGTCAATGATGAAGTTGTAAGTGTACAGCCATCTGATCAGACGAGCTTCACCTTTACAGATGGGGTGCCGTGTGCTGATTATACATTTCAAGTCCAGGTAAATCAAAATAGTTTATATTCTGAGACTTTCTTCTGAAAAGATTACTTTATGTTTGGAAATTTTTTAGATGATGATTGATAACTTGTATAATTTGGAATACTCGGACTGCTATTCTCATCTAAGGTGTTATTCTCACAGCGTTTCGGCTGATGTAACGTCCGACCATCTTGTCTGACTCTGGAATTCATACAGAATTTAGACCTGGACTCTTTATTTAATCCACAGGGGTAGATTGTTCTCGTTCCGTCAGCCATAAAAGAGTAGAAGTATTAAATGATTTTTATTTTGTTCTTGGTATTGCCTAATAAAGGGTTCAGTTCTAAATTCAGTATAGATTTTTGAGTTCGACAAAATGCACCTGAAAGAGGTCGGAGGTTACCTCCGCTGAAATGTTCTGAGAATGACATCCGATATGTGAATAGTAGTTCGAAATAATAAAAGATCACTTTATTTTGATCTTCTGAAAAATATTGACACTTTAAGGCAAAATAAATTGTTCTTTGAATTATGCTAGGAATCTTACTAATATTTGTTTTTCTTGAGAAAAGATTCCAATCTTTAAATACTCTTGAAATGATTAGATACTAGCTGAAGCACCCACTTATCCAGGATCTGTGGTTGTCATAAGTGTAATACGTGTAATATTCTGTGGTGGTTATAAGTGTAATACGTGTAATATTCTGTGGTGGTTATAAGTGTAATACGTGTAATATTCTGTGGTGGTTATAAGTGTAATACGTGTAATATTCTGTGGTTGTCATAAGTGTAATACGTGTAATATTCTGTGGTGGTTATAAGTGTAATACGTGTAATATTCTGTGGTGGTTATAAGTGTAATACGTGTAATATTCTGTGGTGGTTATAAGTGTAATACGTGTAATATTCTGTAGTGGTTATAAGTGTAATACGTGTAATATTCTGTGGTGGTTATAAGTGTAATACGTGTAATATTCTGTGGTGGTTATAAGTGTAATACGTGTAATATTCTGTGGTGGTTATAAGTGTAATACGTGTAATATTCTGTGGTTGTCATAAGTGTAATACGTGTAATATTCTGTAGTGGTTATAAGTGTAATACGTGTAATATTCTGTAGTGGTTATAAGTGTAATACGTGTAATATTCTGTAGTGGTTACAAGTGTAATACGTGTAATATTCTGTGGTGGTTATAAGTGTAATACGTGTAATATTCTGTGGTGGTTATAAGTGTAATACGTGTAATATTCTGTGGTGGTTATAAGTGTAATACGTGTAATATTCTGTGGTGGTTATAAGTGTAATACGTGTAATATTCTGTGGTGGTTATAAGTGTAATACGTGTAATATTCTGTAGTGGTTATAAGTGTAATACGTGTAATATTCTGTAGTGGTTATAAGTGTAATACGTGTAATATTCTGTGGTGGTTATAAGTGTAATACGTGTAATATTCTGTGGTGGTTATAAGTGTAATACGTGTAATATTCTGTGGCGGTTATAAGTGTAATACGTGTAATATTCTGTAGTGGTTATAAGTGTAATACGTGTAATATTCTGTGGTGGTTATAAGTGTAATACGTGTAATATTCTGTGGTGGTTATAAGTGTAATACGTGTAATATTCTGTAGTGGTTATAAGTGTAATACGTGTAATATTCTGTAGTGGTTATAAGTGTAATACGTGTAATATTCTGTGGTGGTTATAAGTGTAATACGTGTAATATTCTGTGGTGGTTATAAGTGTAATACGTGTAATATTCTGTGGTGGTTATAAGTGTAATACGTGTAATATTCTGTGGTGGTTATAAGTGTAATACGTGTAATATTCTGTAGTGGTTATAAGTGTAATACGTGTAATATTCTGTAGTGGTTATAAGTGTAATACGTGTAATATTCTGTGGTGGTTATAAGTGTAATACGTGTAATATTCTGTGGTGGTTATAAGTGTAATACGTGTAATATTCTGTAGTGGTTATAAGTGTAATACGTGTAATATTCTGTGGTTGTCATAAGTGTAATACGTGTAATATTCTGTAGTGGTTATAAGTGTAATACGTGTAATATTCTGTAGTGGTTATAAGTGTAATACGTGTAATATTCTGTGGTTGTCATAAGTGTAATACGTGTAATATTCTGTAGTGGTTATAAGTGTAATACGTGTAATATTCTGTAGTGGTTATAAGTGTAATACGTGTAATATTCTGTGGTGGTTATAAGTGTAATACGTGTAATATTCTGTGGTGGTTATAAGTGTAATACGTGTAATATTCTGTAGTGGTTATAAGTGTAATACGTGTAATATTCTGTAGTGGTTATAAGTGTAATACGTGTAATATTCTGTGGTGGTTATAAGTGTAATACGTGTAATATTCTGTGGTGGTCATAAGTGTAATACGTGTAATATTCTGTGGTGGTCATAAGTGTAATACGTGTAATATTCTGTAGTGGTTATAAGTGTAATACGTGTAATATTCTGGGGTGGTCATAAGTGTAATACGTATAATATTCTGTAGTGGTTATAAGTGTAATACGTGTAATATTCTGTAGTGGTTATAAGTGTAATACGTGTAATATTCTGTGGTGGTTATAAGTGTAATACGTGTAATATTCTGTGGTGGTCATAAGTGTAATACGTGTAATATTCTGTGGTGGTCATAAGTGTAATACATGTAATATTCTGTAGTGGTTATAAGTGTAATACGTGTAATATTCTGTGGTGGTCATAAGTGTAATACGTGTAATATTCTGTGGTGGTCATAAGTGTAATACGTGTAATATTCTGTGGTGGTCATAAGTGTAATACGTGTAATATTCTGTAGTGGTTATAAGTGTAATACGTGTAATATTCTGGGGTGGTCATAAGTGTAATACGTGTAATATTCTGTAGTGGTTATAAGTGTAATACGTGTAATATTCTGTAGTGGTTATAAGTGTAATACGTGTAATATTCTGTGGTGGTCATAAGTGTAATACGTGTAATATTCTGTAGTGGTTATAAGTGTAATACGTGTAATATTCTGTGGTGGTTATAAGTGTAATACGTGTAATATTCTGTGGTGGTCATAAGTGTAATACGTGTAATATTCTGTGGTGGTCATAAGTGTAATACGTGTAATATTCTGTAGTGGTTATAAGTGTAATACGTGTAATATTCTGGGGTGGTCATAAGTGTAATACGTGTAATATTCTGTAGTGGTTATAAGTGTAATACGTGTAATATTCTGTAGTGGTTATAAGTGTAATACGTGTAATATTCTGTGGTGGTTATAAGTGTAATACGTGTAATATTCTGTGGTGGTCATAAGTGTAATACGTGTAATATTCTGTGGTGGTCATAAGTGTAATACATGTAATATTCTGTAGTGGTTATAAGTGTAATACGTGTAATATTCTGTGGTGGTCATAAGTGTAATACGTGTAATATTCTGTGGTGGTCATAAGTGTAATACGTGTAATATTCTGTGGTGGTCATAAGTGTAATACGTGTAATATTCTGTAGTGGTTATAAGTGTAATACGTGTAATATTCTGGGGTGGTCATAAGTGTAATACGTGTAATATTCTGTAGTGGTTATAAGTGTAATACGTGTAATATTCTGTGGGGGTCACAAGTGTAACACGTGTAATATTCTGTGGTGGAAATAAGTGTAATACGTGTAATATTCTGTGGGGGTCACAAGTGTAACACGTGTAATATTCTGTGGTGGAAATAAGTGTAATACGTGTAATATTCTGTGGTGGTCACAAGTGTAACACGTGTAATATTCTGTGGTGGTCATAAGTGTAATACGTGTAATATTCTGTAGTGGTTATAAGTGTAATACGTGTAATATTCTGGGGTGGTCATAAGTGTAATACGTGTAATATTCTGTAGTGGTTATAAGTGTAATACGTGTAATATTCTGTGGGGGTCACAAGTGTAACACGTGTAATATTCTGTGGTGGAAATAAGTGTAATACGTGTAATATTCTGTGGGGGTCACAAGTGTAACACGTGTAATATTCTGTGGTGGAAATAAGTGTAATACGTGTAATATTCTGTGGTGGTCACAAGTGTAACACGTGTAATATTCTATGGTGGAAATAAGTGTAATACGTGTAATATTCTGTGGGGGTCACAAGTGTAACACGTGTAATATTCTGTGGTGGAAATAAGTGTAATACGTGTAATATTCTGTGGTGGTCACAAGTGTAATATATGTAATATTCTGTGGTGGTCATAAGTGTAATACGTGTAATATTCTGTGATGGTCATAAGTGTAATACGTGTAATATTCTGTGGTGGTCATAAGTGTAATACGTGTAATATTCTGTAGTGGTCATAAGTGTAATACGTGTAATATTCTGTGGTTGGCATAAGTGTAATGCGTGTAATATTCTGTGGTGGTCACAAGTGTAACACGTGTAATATTCTGTGGTGGTCATAAGTGAAATACGTTTAATATTCTGTGATGGTCATAAGTGTAATACATGTAATATTCTGTGTTGGTCATAAGTGTAATATTCTGTGGTTGTCATAAGTGTAATGTGTGTAATATTCTGTGGTGGTCATAAGTGTAATATGTGTAATATTCTGTGGTGGTCATAAGTGTAATATGTGTAATATTCTGTGGTTGTCATAAGTGTAATACGTGTAATATTCTGTGGGGGTCACAAGTGTAACACGTGTAATATTCTGTGGTGGAAATAAGTGTAATACGTGTAATATTCTGTGGTGGTCACAAGTGTAACACGTGTAATATTCTGTGGTTGTCATAAGTGTAATACGTGTAATATTCTGTGGGGGTCACAAGTGTAACACGTGTAATATTCTGTGGTGGAAATAAGTGTAATACGTGTAATATTCTGTGGTGGTCACAAGTGTAATATATGTAATATTCTGTGGTGGTCATAAGTGTAATGCGTGTAATATTCTGTGATGGTCATACGTGTAATATTCTGTGGTTGTCATGAGTGTAATATGTGTAATATTCTGTGGGGGTCACAAGTGTAATACGTGTAATATTCTGTGGTGGAAATAAGTGTAATACGTGTAATATTCTGTGATGGTCATAAGTGTAATACGTGTAATATTCTGTGGTTGTCATGAGTGTAATACGTGTAATATTCTGTGGGGGTCACAAGTGTAATACGTGTAATATTCTGTGGTTGAAATAAGTGTAATACGTGTAATATTCTGTGGTGGTCACAAGTGTAATATGTGTAATATTCTGTGGTGGTCATAAGTGTAATGCGTGTAATATTCTGTGATGGTCATAAGTGTAATACGTGTAATATTCTGTGGTTGTCATGAGTGTAATACGTGTAATATTCTGTGGGGGTCACAAGTGTAACACGTGTAATATTCTGTGGTGGAAATAAGTGTAATACGTGTAATATTCTGTGGGGGTCACAAGTGTAACACGTGTAATATTCTGTGGTGGAAATAAGTGTAATACGTGTAATATTCTGTGGTGGTCACAAGTGCAACACGTGTAATATTCTATGGTGGAAATAAGTGTAATACGTGTAATATTCTGTGGGGGTCACAAGTGTAACACGTGTAATATTCTGTGGTGGAAATAAGTGTAATACGTGGAATATTCTGTGGTGGTCACAAGTGTAATATATGTAATATTCTGTGGTGGTCATAAGTGTAATACGTGTAATATTCTGTGATGGTCATAAGTGTAATACGTGTAATATTCTGTGGTGGTCATAAGTGTAATACGTGTAATATTCTGTAGTGGTCATAAGTGTAATACGTGTAATATTCTGTGGTTGGCATAAGTGTAATGCGTGTAATATTCTGTGGTGGTCACAAGTGTAACACGTGTAATATTCTGTGGTGGTCATAAGTGAAATACGTTTAATATTCTGTGATGGTCATAAGTGTAATACATGTAATATTCTGTGTTGGTCATAAGTGTAATATTCTGTGGTTGTCATAAGTGTAATGTGTGTAATATTCTGTGGTGGTCATAAGTGTAATATGTGTAATATTCTGTGGTGGTCATAAGTGTAATATGTGTAATATTCTGTGGTTGTCATAAGTGTAATACGTGTAATATTCTGTGGGGGTCACAAGTGTAACACGTGTAATATTCTGTGGTGGAAATAAGTGTAATACGTGTAATATTCTGTGGTGGTCACAAGTGTAACACGTGTAATATTCTGTGGTTGTCATAAGTGTAATACGTGTAATATTCTGTGGGGGGTCACAAGTGTAACACGTGTAATATTCTGTGGTGGAAATAAGTGTAATACGTGTAATATTCTGTGGTGGTCACAAGTGTAATATATGTAATATTCTGTGGTGGTCATAAGTGTAATGCGTGTAATATTCTGTGATGGTCATAAGTGTAATACGTGTAATATTCTGTAGTGGTTATAAGTGTAATACGTGTAATATTCTGTAGTGGTTATAAGTGTAATACGTGTAATATTCTGTGGTGGTTATAAGTGTAATACGTGTAATATTCTGTGGTGGTCATAAGTGTAATACGTGTAATATTCTGTGGTGGTCATAAGTGTAATACATGTAATATTCTGTAGTGGTTATAAGTGTAATATTCTGTGGTGGTCATAAGTGTAATACGTGTAATATTCTGTGGTGGTCATAAGTGTAATACGTGTAATATTCTGTGGTGGTCATAAGTGTAATACGTGTAATATTCTGTAGTGGTCATAAGTGTAAAACGTGTAATATTCTGGGGTGGTCATAAGTGTAATACGTGTAATATTCTGTAGTGGTTATAAGTGTAATACGTGTAATATTCTGTAGTGGTTATAAGTGTAAAACGTGTAATATTCTGTGATGGTCATAAGTGTAATACGTGTAATATTCTGTGGTGGTCATGAGTGTAATACGTGTAATATTCTGTGGGGGTCACAAGTGTAACACGTGTAATATTCTGTGGTGGAAATAAGTGTAATACGTGTAATATTCTGTGGGGGTCACAAGTGTAACACGTGTAATATTCTGTGGTGGAAATAAGTGTAATACGTGTAATATTCTGTGGTGGTCACAAGTGTAACACGTGTAATATTCTGTGGTGGTCATAAGTGTAATACGTGTAATATTCTGTAGTGGTTATAAGTGTAATACGTGTAATATTCTGGGGTGGTCATAAGTGTAATACGTGTAATATTCTGTAGTGGTTATAAGTGTAATACGTGTAATATTCTGTGGGGGTCACAAGTGTAACACGTGTAATATTCTGTGGTGGAAATAAGTGTAATACGTGTAATATTCTGTGGGGGTCACAAGTGTAACACGTGTAATATTCTGTGGTGGAAATAAGTGTAATACGTGTAATATTCTGTGGTGGTCACAAGTGTAACACGTGTAATATTCTATGGTGGAAATAAGTGTAATACGTGTAATATTCTGTGGGGGTCACAAGTGTAACACGTGTAATATTCGGTGGTGGAAATAAGTGTAATACGTGTAATATTCTGTGGTGGTCACAAGTGTAATATATGTAATATTCTGTGGTGGTCATAAGTGTAATACGTGTAATATTCTGTGATGGTCATAAGTGTAATACGTGTAATATTCTGTGGTGGTCATAAGTGTAATACGTGTAATATTCTGTAGTGGTTATAAGTGTAATACGTGTAATATTCTGTGGTTGGCATAAGTGTAATGCGTGTAATATTCTGTGGTGGTCACAAGTGTAACACGTGTAATATTCTGTGGTGGTCATAAGTGAAATACGTTTAATATTCTGTGATGGTCATAAGTGTAATACATGTAATATTCTGTGTTGGTCATAAGTGTAATATTCTGTGGTTGTCATAAGTGTAATGTGTGTAATATTCTGTGGTGGTCATAAGTGTAATATGTGTAATATTCTGTGGTGGTCATAAGTGTAATATGTGTAATATTCTGTGGTTGTCATAAGTGTAATACGTGTAATATTCTGTGGTTGTCATAAGTGTAATACGTGTAATATTCTGTGGGGGTCACAAGTGTAACACGTGTAATATTCTGTGGTGGAAATAAGTGTAATACGTGTAATATTCTGTGGTGGTCACAAGTGTAACACGTGTAATATTCTGTGGTTGTCATAAGTGTAATACGTGTAATATTCTGTGGGGGTCACAAGTGTAACACGTGTAATATTCTGTGGTGGAAATAAGTGTAATACGTGTAATATTCTGTGGTGGTCACAAGTGTAATATATGTAATATTCTGTGGTGGTCATAAGTGTAATGCGTGTAATATTCTGTGATGGTCATAAGTGTAATACGTGTAATATTCTGTGGTTGTCATGAGTGTAATACGTGTAATATTCTGTGGGGGTCACAAGTGTAATACGTGTAATATTCTGTGGTGGAAATAAGTGTAATACGTGTAATATTCTGTGATGGTCATAAGTGTAATACGTGTAATATTCTGTGGTTGTCATGAGTGTAATACGTGTAATATTCTGTGGGGGTCACAAGTGTAATACGTGTAATATTCTGTGGTTGAAATAAGTGTAATACGTGTAATATTCTGTGGTGGTCACAAGTGTAATATGTGTAATATTCTGTGGTGGTCATAAGTGTAATGCGTGTAATATTCTGTGATGGTCATAAGTGTAATACGTGTAATATTCTGTAGTGGTTATAAGTGTAATACGTGTAATATTCTGTGGGGGTCACAAGTGTAACACGTGTAATATTCTGTGGTGGAAATAAGTGTAATACGTGTAATATTCTGTGGGGGTCACAAGTGTAACACGTGTAATATTCTGTGGTGGTCATAAGTGTAATACGTGGAATATTCTGTGGTGGTCACAAGTGTAATATATGTAATATTCTGTGGTGGTCATAAGTGTAATACGTGTAATATTCTGTGATGGTCATAAGTGTAATACGTGTAATATTCTGTGGTGGTCATAAGTGTAATACGTGTAATATTCTGTAGTGGTCATAAGTGTAATACGTGTAATATTCTGTGGTTGGCATAAGTGTAATGCGTGTAATATTCTGTGGTGGTCACAAGTGTAACACGTGTAATATTCTGTGGTGGTCATAAGTGAAATACGTTTAATATTCTGTGATGGTCATAAGTGTAATACATGTAATATTCTGTGTTGGTCATAAGTGTAATATTCTGTGGTTGTCATAAGTGTAATGTGTGTAATATTCTGTGGTGGTCATAAGTGTAATATGTGTAATATTCTGTGGTGGTCATAAGTGTAATATGTGTAATATTCTGTGGTTGTCATAAGTGTAATACGTGTAATATTCTGTGGGGGTCACAAGTGTAACACGTGTAATATTCTGTGGTGGAAATAAGTGTAATACGTGTAATATTCTGTGGTGGTCACAAGTGTAACACGTGTAATATTCTGTGGTTGTCATAAGTGTAATACGTGTAATATTCTGTGGGGGGTCACAAGTGTAACACGTGTAATATTCTGTGGTGGAAATAAGTGTAATACGTGTAATATTCTGTGGTGGTCACAAGTGTAATATATGTAATATTCTGTGGTGGTCATAAGTGTAATGCGTGTAATATTCTGTGATGGTCATAAGTGTAATACGTGTAATATTCTGTGGTTGTCATGAGTGTAATACGTGTAATATTCTGTGGGGGTCACAAGTGTAATATGTGTAATATTCTGTGGTGGAAATAAGTGTAATACGTGTAATATTCTGTGATGGTCATAAGTGTAATACGTGTAATATTCTGTGGTTGTCATGAGTGTAATACGTGTAATATTCTGTGGGGGTCACAAGTGTAATACGTGTAATATTCTGTGGTTGAAATAAGTGTAATACGTGTAATATTCTGTGGTGGTCACAAGTGTAATATGTGTAATATTCTGTGGTGGTCATAAGTGTAATGCGTGTAATATTCTGTGATGGTCATAAGTGTAATACGTGTAATATTCTGTGGTTGTCATGAGTGTAATACGTGTAATATTCTGTGGGGGTCACAAGTGTAATACGTGTAATATTCTGTGGTGGAAATAAGTGTAATACGTGTAATATTCTGTGATGGTCATAAGTGTAATACGTGTAATATTCTGTGGTTGTCATGAGTGTAATACGTGTAATATTCTGTGGGGGTCACAAGTGTAATACGTGTAATATTCTGTGGTTGAAATAAGTGTAATACGTGTAATATTCTGTGGGGGTCACAAGTGTAATATGTGTCATATTCTGTGGTGGTCATAAGTGTAATGCGTGTAATATTCTGCGGTTGTCATAAGTGTAATACGTGTAATATTCTGTGGTGGTCATAAGTGTAATATTCTGTGGTGGTCATAAGTGTAATATTCTAAATTCTTAAGCATTCATTCATTATCTGTTTAAGCCTTTTTACTGCTCTTTTACTGAAAAAAAAAATCAATTTTACAAAGAGAAAAATGAGACTGGGACATGATTCGAATCAACCAGCATATTCCATCCAATAATCAGCCAGGTTAAACTTTATTCCATGTGCCACACCTCTTTTTAAGCCTTGGAATCTTCCAATGGCCAGCATATAACTTATAATGTTAGCCGTTCCAGTAAATATAAAATAGAGTGGTTCAAGGTATTGCATAGAGCTGATTCCGTTTCTCATTTGACAATTTTAGAATCAGTCGCTATCATCTTATGCAAACCCTCCCTTCGCAAGCAGAAAGATTTTTTTAAATCACTTTTGGGTGAAAGTTAGTAGATTGGGGGGGGGGGGGGGGGGCTTTAAACTAGCGCCTTTTAAATGCTTTTTTTTTATTTCATTGGTAATTCATTTTCCCCATTTCTGCACTTGTTTACCAACGATTGTCTCTGGAAGAGTTTCTGTCCCTTTTTATTTAAAAATGTAATAAATAAATAGATAGATATAATCTTTGGTTTGATAGAAAGAAATCCAACAGAGTGCTTTATTATTAAATAATAAGAGCATAATATTTATTTTATTAATTGGGTACTTTCACAGATTAGGACCCATGCTAACATTAACCATAACTCTAACGCTAACGCCCATCCTAACCCTAACGACGTGGGTCCTAATTTGTGAAAGCCCCATTAATTGTGTTATAGAAGATCAGAACATATCAAACATGATACCGTCAGTTTCTAGCTGTTATGGCTTAAGAAAGCCGAAACATCCACCCACTCGGTTTTTTTAATTAATTTAAATTTTTAATTAATTTGATTATTTCCAAATAAACTCACAAATTTAATTATGTAGAAAGAGAAAATAAATAAAATGTTTTTTTTTTTGTTTTTTTTTAATATAACAGTATCAGATCCCCGCCCTCGATGAACATGTGACCCCAATTTTAAATATGGCTGACGAAGACTCACAGTAGGTTGTTTGTGTTACATTATGTTCCATTTTCGTAAGCCGTAACAGCTCGAAACCGACAACATCATGTTTGATATGTTCTGATCTTTTGTAACACAAGTAATAAAATAAATATAAAAAGCAAACTTTATGCAGTTCAGATCGATTCGAATAGGAATCAGTTTCCAAATGCACAGATAAAGCTCAATATTTTGAATATTAAATAAAGCTTAGAATAAATAAAATATTTAATTCGAAATTATACCATTTTATAATTTAATAACAGTTTCAAGCAATGTACAGAAAATGCTGAAAGTCGTGTTAGAATGAACAGCACATTTAGTGAAAGCTTTAATCTTAAAGTTGGAGTGCATCAGGGCTCTGTACTGAGTCCGTTGCTTTTTAGCTGTGTCTTGGAGGCATTGTCCAGGGAGTTCTGCACGGGTTGTCCAGAAGAGGTGATGTATGCTGATGATTAAGTATTTACCTGTGAAACAATGGAAGCTTTACTTGTCAAGTTCAAAATTTGGAAGAATGCTATGGAAAGTAAAGGCTTGAAAGTGAATATCACCAAAACAAAAGTGTTGATCAGTGGTTCCGGAAAGAGGACGATTCCTATGTTCAGTTTGTGGACAGGGAGTCGGGTGCAACTCAATTTTCTATGGTACTTGTAAGCATTGGATACACAAGAAGTGCAGTGGAATTACAGAGGATAACCAGTTTGTGTGCAAGAAGTGTAAGACAACAGGGACGAATGCGAACTCAGATACGGAGAAAATATGTGTAAATGGTGAAGTTATGGGGGTTGTTCAGAAATGTGGTTACTTTAGTGATACAATTGGAGCACAGGACGGAGCAGGTGCTAGTGTGATAGCAAGAATTAGGAGTTAATGGACTAAGTTCAGGGAACTTCTGCCATTACTAACCAGCAGAGCATTACCACTGTTGACCAGAGGAAGAGTCTATCAGGCATGTGTATGTATGCAGTGTGATGATGTATGGAAGTGAAACCTTGCCAGTGAGTATTCAGAACATGCACTGCATGGAGAGAAATGATATGAGAATGATACAATGGATGTGTAAGACAAGCTTAGATCTGATGAGCTCAGAGGAAGCTTAAATTTGGAAAGTATAGGGAGGTATCTGCTTTAATAGTATGGCAACGCTGAAAGAATGGATGGAAGTTAAGGTTAGTAGATGTCGAACAGTTAAGGTAGCAGGGTCAGCACACAGGAGAAGACCAAAGAAAACATGGGAGGAAGTGATAAAGATGGACTTGAAAGAAAGAGGGATAAATAAAGACCTGTCCAGAGATAAGTTAGCTTGGAAGTCAATTTCTAAAAGCCGTCCAACACTTTCTAGTCTGTAAAACGGATGTTAAACTGAATATGATGATTCAGAAAATAAACGGTTATTTAATTATAAAATAGCATAATTTTGAATTTAATATTTAAAAAATTATTTATTGTTTATTATTTCTTTTTTTTTATTATTTATTATTGATTTTTTTAAATTATTTATTTTTTTAAATTATTTATTTATTTTTTAAAATTATTTATTATTTATTATTTATTTATTATTTATTTATTTTTTTAAATTATTTTTTTTTTAATTATTTTTTAAAAATTATTTATTACTATTTATTTATATTTGTTTATTATTATTTTTTATAATTATTTATTGTTTATTATTATTTTTTAAAATTATTTATTATTCATTATTTTTTTTTTTAAATTATTTATTGTTTATTGTTTTTAAATTATTTATTATTTATTTTTTTAATTATTTATTATTTATTTTTTAAATGATTTACTATTTATTTTTTTAAATTATTTATTTATTTTTTTAAATTATTTATTTATTATTATTCATTTTTTTAAATTACTTATTTATTTTTTAAATTATTTATTATTTATTTATTTATTCTTAATTATTTATTATTTATTATTTTTAATTATTTTTTTAATTTTTTTTTTTTAATAATTTATTGTTTGGAAAAATATTTAAATATGTTAGTAAATGCTATTCTGAATAAACATACTTTTTATACTACAGGATGAATGGTTCCAAAAAGTCTTGTTACCCTACCAAAAGGGAACAACAATAGAGAAACAAGTAGTACAGAAATACAAAACACATGTCTTGGATTCAATTCATCCACTTTAATAACAATAAAACAAAATTAGAACACTAGAAGAACAAGTGATACAGTAATAGAAAAGAATGCGTCATGGATTCAGTTTATTCACTTTCATTGACACTGTCACACATTGAAGATCTGTTTGACTGTCAAAACTCGAACCCGGCATACCAAGCCGACAGTCCGCACCTGTAACCACTACACTAGGCCGGCTTCACAAGAATGATAGAAGAACAAAATAATGCAGTAATAGAAAAGAACATGTAATGGATTCAGTTTATTCACTTTCATTAACACTGTCACACATCAAAAAGGTTTGAATGAATACCATCAGATTCGTGGCACAAAATGATGCGGCGTCATCACCTGGGTGATATCTTATGAAGCTGGTCTTTTTTGGTGATTGTTCCCTTATTGTTCAACACCAATAGAGGAACAATCACGAAAGCTCTATTGGTAGGGCTAATAAGATTTTCTAACCATCACGTACAACTTCTATCCGGAAATGTTCACACTTTATTGTAGAATATGTGCTAAATATTTTAATAATGTAATCATATTTTTAATACTTTCAAATTATTTTTAGATTAATAAAGAAAGAAAAAGGGGAAAAAATATTCCTGTTATTAGAATCTGTGTAAATCAAACAGTTTTGTCATGAATTCCACAAGAGGGCTGGCATCAGGTGAAGAAATTAATTAGATTTATTGCTTGCTTGTCTGACATTAAACTATTCGATTATCAAAGTGTTTTCTTTAAAGCACTTTGATGAATAATGATTACTTTCTGATTTTATCAGGAGTTTTATCAACTTCTTTTTTTTTAACAAGCAATAACTCAGTTGTCTTCTGGAAATTATATTTATTTTGTATTTAAATTCTCAGAAAACTCTTAAATTATTAATTGTCTATGGTATTTCTACATTTTCTTTGCCAGGCTCTCACAGCTTACGACAATTTGCTGAGCAAACTATCAGAACCGCTGACTCTCACCTGGTCTGGGGTGAAACCTCCCAGTCTGAAAGCTGAATGTTTATCTGATTCAACTATTAAAGTAACATGGGACAGTCCATATTGCACGGGTTCTGTAAGGATCAAACATTTCCAGGTAGAACTAATGTGGATTTCTTTTATGTTTCATGTGTTTTATGAAAAAAAAAACAAGAATATTTAAGCTGTTGTCTATTTTCTTTCTTTTACGTTTCCGACGCAATGACAGTGCAATGATTAAACGGATTTGTAATGTGAAGCCAGAAGATGGGGCAATTGTACGGTCCCATGGTCTTCTGGAACAGCTTGGCCTCATGGACATTGATGTCATATTACTTATCTTCCTCCCACAAGGTAAGATGTGACACAAGGTCGGGAAAGTGGGATTTGAAAAGCCAGCGCCCGAGAAGGTGAGCACTCTGGCCATTAAAAATTGCCTGGGCAGCCCCGTCGTCATTCCCCGGTCAGGCGCCTCAGGCAGTAAGCAATAAACTTACTCCTCCCCAAAGAGGGGAGGCAAAGCCTGGGAGGGTGTACCTCCTAGAACTGCACAGGACAAACCCACAGACCGGCGTAAATCAAGCCCCGAAGAGCAAG
Source organism: Sepiola atlantica (assembly GCA_963556195.1). Lineage (NCBI taxonomy): Eukaryota > Metazoa > Mollusca > Cephalopoda > Sepiida > Sepiolidae > Sepiola > Sepiola atlantica. The sequence goes on from OY744532.1 coordinate 94,342,442, forward strand.
ACAATACCAGTCTATGGGGTGCAGTATCCATCGGAACAGATACTACACTTTGATCTTGGCCAAATGTCATTAATAGCGGAAAAAGACTCTGTTGGTATGAAGATCTGGAAAGCTCGAGTGATGCCATCAAGAGAGATCGAAGATTTGAAGTCTCTGGTAGGTGGGGGAGGGGCCGACTTAACTTACCTTTCGGGGGGGGGGTTAACTGCTGCGGAGAGATCGCATAGCATGGGAGCTCTCTGCAGTTGATCCTCATGATAGAATTTCTACGTGTGGCGTGAGATCTGCCATGCATGCAGCTAGCCAGTTACTTGGACGGGGGGGGGGCAGTGGAGGTAATTCCCCTCAACCTGCATGTTAATAAAAAAGGACCGATGATAATGATGACGACTTGTGATTGCCTACATATTTCTGAGGACATAAATTATTTATTGGCTGTGGTGGTTTGTCTGTTCGTGCCATGGCACTGCATCACCCCCTACTTATTTTCATAGATATAGATGTATTTATTTACCTCCTCTCCAGGAGGTTAGGCACAAGGCCAGTTTTATCTTACTCCCACAAGGTAAGATGTGACCCAAGGTCGGGTCAGGAAAGTGGGGATTGAAAAGCCAGCGTCCGAGAAGTTGAGCACTCTGGCCATTAAAAATTGCCTGGGCAGCCCCGTCGGCATTCCCCGGTAGCGGCAGTAAGCAATAAACTTACTCCTCCCCAAAGAGGGGAGGCAAAACCTGGGAGGGTGGACCTCCTAGAACTGCACAGGACAGACCCATAGATCGGCGTAAATCAAGCCCCGAAGGCCAAGACGATACCAGTCTATGAGGTGTAGTATCCATTGGAACAGATACTACACTTTGATCTTGGCCAAAAGGCCAAGAAAATACATAGATATAGATGTATCATGAATTTATACTCATACAAAATATAGTATAGTATACAAATCTATGCTCCCAAAAAAGGGACAGTGTTGGAAATTAATGAGTGAGTTAGAGAAAGAGAAAGCAAATATAGACTAGCAATAAGCTAGAAAAATATTGTAGTGTGTGTCAATGTCATATGGGTTACTGCCCTTGGTTTCAGGAATGGCCACCAGGGCTAGAATCTATAAGAGTCTGGTAGCCATGTTGGATGGGTTCAGAAGTTAAGTAACAATTGGACCAGAAGGACTGGTTGGTATGAGAATATTTAACAGCTTGCACTGCCCAGTTTTGAATAATTCAGTGAAGAAAGCAATGGATAGATAGATAGAGAGAGAGAGAGAGAGAGAGAGAATGTTAACGTTGTTTAGGAAGGTGAAAATATACGTTCCAGCATTTTTTTTTTTTAAATCCATAGTTGAAGTGACAGATTGTTTAACATAAATTTTTACTATTGTTTGAACTGTAATTCAGTATTTCAAAATTATTCTCTTGTAAAATTCTCTCAAGCAGTATATTCCTAAAAGAAGGGTTTCAGCTCAGTTCCTGACCCCTGGTATTAAATTTGCTAATTGCTCCGCCTGAAAAACCCCACCAAATTGAACTCTTATCTGTTTTTCCACTTTTTATGATTTTGTTGAGCTAGCTCTCTCTCTCTCTCTCTATCTATCTCTCTATCTATCTATCTATCTATCTATCTATCTATCTATCTATCTATCTCTCTCTCGTCCGGAGGTCAGACTCTTTTTTTTTATATTTTACAAGCTCACTCTCTAGTACCGATGGTTCAGTGGGTCAACTGTCTCCAAACTCCACTCTGTATAGTCTTGCCCAATCACTTGCTTTCAAGTCTTCCTTGGCCGGTTAATCTTCCTGCAATTGAAGAGTTATATGCTTCTATAACTTTTTATTTTCTCTACATGACCCTACCAGCGCGACTGATTCATCCCTAGGATAATAGCTATGTTGGGCACTTGTAGTGCTTTCAGCAAATCCTCTGACCTAATGTGTCGGGTTTGGTCAGAAATGGAAATGTCCCTATTTCAAGATGGCAGCTGTGAAGTGTTTATAATTAAGAAATTGGAAGACCCCTTATATTCTTAAAAATACAGCTGCCCATACTCTCTCTCTCTCTCTCTCTCTCTCTCTCTATATATATATATATATATATATATATATATATATATATAAAGAAAGATTGTCGAAGAGTGATAAACATGCACGGATGTCCAAATTTATTTCAAACTTCAAATGTTCAATGCAAAGTATATTCTGTAATAAAATTATGTTTATAAGTTTATAGCTCTTTCCTTTTAATTCCGTTTAAGTACGCTCTATCTACGACTTTGAACTCAATTTTCACCATTGGATTTACTTATTTTTGAACACCTTCCTATGATGCCTCTACAAAACTTTTTCTTCTCCATTGAAACCTTCTAACATTGGACACCTTACCGTTGGACAATTACCACCTCGACAAACCCAATACCTTTTTACTCGAACTTTTTTTCACCCATCTTTTTCTTAATATTTTTTCAAATGTTGAACTTTGGCTTTTCTATTGCCAACTTATCTATCTGTAAAATTCCTCTGATGATAAGATTTCGATCTTTGAAAAGCCTTGGCTTAAGGAAAGAGCTATAAACGTATAAACATAATTTTATTACAGAATATACCTTGCATTGAACATTTGAAGTTTGAAATGAATTTGGACATCCGTGCATGTTTATCACTCTTCGACAATCTTTCTTTATAATTGCTCTATCTCGTATATTGAGCTTTTACCATTTCACTATAGGTTCTTTCTACTAAAAGTTTACTTTTAGTTTCTTACTTATATATATATATATACAGGGTGTCCCAAAATAATGTATACATCGTTTGAATCGTTATAACTCGTTCAATTTACCGAGTTTGATTTGCAAACAAAATTGATAAAAGAGTAGAACAGTAAGATACACATTTAAAAATACTGAAAGTAAAATTAACAAAAACATAGAAAATTAACTTTTAATAAACGTAAAGGCTACAATGTTTAAAGCAAGAAACCTGAAGTAATTGCAAACAAATGGGAGTAGTAATTGTAGTAGAATGTGCTCAAATACCGGAGTAAATGTCGCAGGACGTTTGTAGGTACAATTCTTCACGTCTTCACTATATGGAAAGTGTATTGAGCAGAACGGGTTGGGGTTAGGATGAGGGTTCATTTTATGAACATTCTGAAATTACCCTAAGTAGCCTTTATCTTTGTTAAAAGTTAATGTTCTATGTTGGGTTAATTTTACTGTCAGTATTTTTAAATGAATATTCTTACTCAATCTTGTTTATCAATCTTGCAAATAAAAATCAGTAAATTGAACGACTTATATTATATACAGGGTGTCCCAAAATAATGTATACACCCTTTGAATTGTTATAATTCAAAGGGTGTATACATTATTTTGGGACACCCTGTATATAATATATATACACACACACACACACATATATATATTCGTTTAGTGTCATTTTCCCTTGTCCGACGTTAGACTTTTTCTTTTATATTTCGCAATTTCGAGTTACATGCTTTTATAACAGTTAATCAAAGAGTTTCAACGCTCCATATGACCATATGACCATATGACCAGCACAATCGATTCGTCCTTAAGATAACATGCTGCGTCCTTATAGTGTTTTCAGCAACTCTTCTAAACTAATGTGTCGGGTTTGGTCAGATTTCAGATTGTAGATCCATTAAACCGATGAGAAAAATGTCTACATTTTGAACCTCATCGATATAAATGAAAAGAATGCAAGTCTTGATGCAACAAATTTTTTTAGACTTATTCACATCGTTGTTTCTTTTCATTTAAAACCTTTTTTTTTTATTTCAGGTTGAATGTTTTGATGCTGTAACTGGAGTAAGTGTTAACGAGAGCAACCTTCTTCCTGCAGACAGTCAGGAAACCAGATTCCATGGACTGAAACTGGGAAAATATCGCATTATTCAAAAAATCCACGTAAATTAAATTTCTGCTTTAAATTTCTTTCGGAGAATCAGCAGACAAGAATTTAATAAAAACTTATTTCGTATAATTTTTAATTTTTAATCAAAATTAATAAAAGAAAGTATAAAGTTAATTTTTAACCTGTTCAGGGAGTAAGTTTAGAGAATTTCTGCCTTTACTAACCAGCAGAGCATGACCACTGTCGACCAACGGAAGAGTCTATCAGGCATGTGTGCACAGTGTGATCATGTATGGACGTGAAACCTGGCCAGTGAGGGTTGAGGATATGCGTTGTATGGAAAGAAATGATATGATGGATGCATAATGTTGGTCTTAAAGATAAGCTTAGATCTGATGACCTCAGAGGAATGTTAAATCTGGTCCCCCTCTGTATGTGACTCGATGTGGCAAGTGTAAAATGCAATAAATTTGGGCAATTTGGGGCATTTTTTACCCCACTTTGACCCTCTGGGGGCGCGAACCAGAATTTTTCTGAGGTCAAGGATGCTCATTTTATATCCAGAAGAATTGCCTCTACATTTTGGCCAAGTTTCAGAAAAATTGAATGGATGGATCAAACGTTATGGGAGAAAAAAGTAATTTTTTGCCATTTTGGGGGCTTTTGACCCCCTGGGGATGCAAACCAGATTTTTTCCAAGGTCAGCGATACTTATTTTCTATTAGGAACAATTGCCTCCAGATTTTGGCCAAGTTTCAGAGAAATTGAATGGATGGATGAAAAGTTATGGGGCAAAAAATGTCATTTTTTGCCATTTCGGGGCTTTTTGACCCCCTGGTGGGGGGCTAACCAAAAAAATATGGAAAATATCAAAACAAAATAATTTTGTTGTTTGTTTCTTGCCTTCGTTTAGCCTCAAGAAAATTCTCGCTTTCTCCATCTCTCTCTTTCTCTCTCCCTCTCTATTTTCTCTCTCGCTTTCTTTCTCTCTTTTTCTTTTTCTCTCTCGCTTTCTTTCTCTCTTTTTCTCTCTCACTTTCTTTTTCTCTTTTTCTTTTTCTCTCTCTTTCTCTCTCCCCCTCTGTTTTCTCTCTTTTTCTTTGTCTCTCTCTTCAGATTTCTGTTTAAATTTCTAATTGAATGCATTTCTCATCTACCTTTAATTGTTTTCGGGTTTCATAAAACTTTGTTTTGTTTATTCCTGTTGAAGGTTGTTGGTACAAATCAATTGTTTTGTTCTGAAGCCGCTGAAGTTGAAGTGGTGGACAGAATTTCACCCCCAACTATCACGGTTGATGTCCAAGGGCTGGAAAAGAGGAAACAACTCATTAGTATGGCTTCTCATCTGATCAATGCTCGAGACAAGTAAGTAAACAATTACTTTCACGTTTTATATATATATATATATATATATATATATATATATATATATATATGTGATTTTATGAAGGCTTACCAAAGCATTCCTTTCAGGACACCAATGATCACTATTAAAGATATTTTTTCTTACAAATATTATTTATTCAAATTAAATGTTTTTTCCTACACGTGTTTCACTACCAAGCAGTTACTTGCTTGGCAGATCACCCCCCCCCCAAAAAAAAACCAAAGAACTAAATCATTCAAGATACCGCTCACAAGTTACCATTCCAACCCAATGATAGTATGGGAATTCTAAATCCAACTTCTCACAAAGAAAAGTCAACACAAATGTTCGTCCGAGTTCAAAGAGCCTATCATTGGATTGGAATGGTAACTTGTGAGCGGTATCTTGAAGGATTTAGTTCTTTGGTTTTTTGTGGGGGGGGGGATTTATTCATCATGTGCCGGCCGACGTGAAAGTGTATTATCGCACATTGTTCCGGTTTTTTGTTTTTTTTTAATGTATTTAGGACCGATTATTTGCTTGTTGGCTTGGTGGAAGAAATAATGAACGAGCTACTTTTCTAAGACTTTTCTAGGACTTTCTTTTTTTATCGTTGTTCTTCCTTGTTTTTTAATTTTGACTTTTATTTATTTATTTTTTCCTCTTCTCTTCTTAAGTGACCTCAACTATTGCAACGCCACATTGTGTATTGTCGGCAGTTGAAACCAGTATTCCAGACATTTAATTTCCCTGATGATCTGCCAAGCAAGTAACTGCTTGGTAGTGAAACACGTGTAGGAAAAACATTTAATTTGAATAAATAATATTTGTAAGAAAAAATATCTTTAATGGTGATCATTGGTGTCCTGAAAGGAATGCTTTGGTAAGCCTTCATAAAATCACATATAAATGCTCTGTACTCTGTAATCGAGTATCATCGAGCTTGTTTTTATTGGAACAACCCCGGTCTTCACTGAATGATCTATTTTATAAGTGAAAAATCTAAATCTATATATATATATATATATATATATATATAGTACACGTAGTGTATTCGTTTCTGTATATGTAAATCCGTTGAAACTACAGTGTTTATAAAAAGTGCTCAATAACAAGTAGAGCTTTTCTTAAGTATAATTTTTTTTTTAAGTATAAATTTTTATTTATACAATATTTGTATAAATAAAAATTCATACTATATATATATATATATATATATATATATATATATGTAGTAAGCTATGAAAATATATTTATGGCAATTAAGCTACACAGAGGCTCCCGCGTTTCATCCCCGGAGTGAATCTTCAGGCTAAAAGCATTTTAGCCTGAAGATTCCCTCTGGGGATGAAAATGCTTTTAGCCTGAAGATTCCCTCCGGGGATGAAACGCGGGAGCCTCTGTGTAGCTTAATTAACATAAATATATTTTCATAGCTTCCTACCTAGCTCTACTTACGTATCGAGCACTGTTGAAGTAAATACTGAAAATTGATACATAAAAAATTATATCTCCGTATAAAATTTTATGTGGATACATGAAATACTAATATATATATATATATATGTATATATGTATATGCACTAGCTGACTTGACTTTGCAAAGTTTGCTAAACATTTGGTTTTCTTTTTCAGATTGATCCGAAAAAAGTTTTTACAAAATAAAAACGAAAAGAAATCTCTGGTTGGTATTAAAACACTTTCGTTTTGTCAGCACCTGAATTATGCAAATGTGCACTTCCATCGTATCATTCTCATATCATGTTTCCCAATACAGCACATGTCCGAAACCCTCACAGTTTCATACATCACTACACTGCGCGTGCATGCATAACAGACTGAAATCGGAAACAAGCAGATGGTAAAGAGTTTCAGAATTATTGGAGATACAGAAAACCTTTTTAGAATAAGTGTGTTGCATGCAAAGCGATTATTCTGAAGAAATAAACATTTCATTTATTGTTCAGAGGGAAACCTCTGAGTAAAATAGTTTCTATTGTGCGTCTCAAGTGTCAGGGGTGAGAATGTTCTCTTGGTCCTTTTGGGGAGGCTGGTATATTCTGGAAGAAGGAGACAACAGCGACTTTAATGTTGAACTAGATTTTCTCTTACGGAACGAAATGAAGCACCAATTCTTTAACATTAAGTTGCTTCTGAACGATCTTCATATGAGGGACGAGGTGGCACTTAGAATCCCCTTAGTTATCAAGACCATACATGATGCATAGCTGAGCTAAAATTCTGGCAACAACTGATTTAACTCTCCTACATCATGAAGCTCAATGTCTTTGAAACTAAATGCTTAAGAACTATGGGATAGATGAAGAAATGCAGCTTAACATTAACAGATGCATCAACAATGTTGTTTTAAAAAAAAAACATGGTTTGGGCACATTTTCCAGCTACCAGACTTCAGCTATGCAAAGAAAGCATATAAAGAAAGTTTAATTGAAGAAAGTTTAATTGAAGAAAGTTTAATTGAAGAAAGATCAAGAGCAGATAATGGTTGATACTGGTATGTCACAGTTGAAAGACTCGCCCAAGACTGTGATAAGTGGCGGAATCCTATTCTCAAGCATGTGGCGAAGCACATCATGTGGTTAAACTAAGCAATTTTAATTCCCAGTCAATCATCCAGGATAAAACAATTGCAATTGTAGAACTTATACACTTTACTTCAAAAGTATCTGCCAAAGGATATGCAATAAATACATGCGTTTTGAAAACCTCTTGTGAAAGAAAATCAACTTTTCTTTCTTTGTTCACAAATATATCTTTATAAATATAGATACAATCTCAATACTCTTTTTCTCAACTTGTATTTTGAAAGAAGGTTTTCTGCACTCTCTATTTCTGTCTTTATAAATAATGTCAGTTTGGTATATTTAGAACAGACCTTGTAATATTTCAATTCTTGGATCACTCACTCTCCAGATTTATCGTCTATGTTCCCTTTGACAAGAGGTTCAACGTTGGCTCGCTGTCCTTATGCTAAGTCTCCAGTGCTCACGATTGTGGGGACTGACTGTGTCCATTTGACACTGTTTACGATCTTGCCTGATGGTTTCTTTCCATGTCTTCTTAGGGCGCACAGTTTTCTTTTTATGTCTTTGCATGTGCTGATATACTCCTGGATATATATATATATTATCATAAATATTTGTTTTTATCTACATACGTATACGTTTCATCCTTTCGAGAATCGTCAGTGTAGAGAAAAATTATTCACACCGGTCGCCGGACTCGAACCCCGGAACACGAGTCATGTTTCAAACTTAAATTCCAACGTGTTAGCCCACACGGCCGTTATCAACAACCTGGTAAATCAGTGAAGTGATAGCTAATATATATATATATATATATATATATATATATATATATATATATATATATATATATATATATATAAAGAGGGTAGTGCAGTATTAGTGCAGTTCCAACGAGAGAAAAGTATATATGTAAAGGAGTAAGGCTACCAACATTTGTAAAATGTTTTTTTTTCAACATTTATTTATTATTTTGTTATTTTATCATTTTATACAACGCGTTTCAAGCGGTGGTCCGCTTTCATCAGATATGTAAAAAAACATTTTACAAATGTTGGTAGCCTTACTCCTTTACACACACATATATATATATATATATATATATATATATATATATATACTAGCTATCACTTTGAAAACTCATTTTGGTAATTTAGAAACAGATTGGTTTATCTTTAAAAGATAAACCAATCTGTTTCTAAATTACCAAAATTTTAATGTTTCGTGTTTACAACAAAGTTATGAACGTAAAGTTTATTATTTGAACACAAATACTAAATATTTGTCCAGAAAATAAAAAAATATTGCAAAAACGAACTATTTGTTATATTAAACCAAAAGAATCATTGAATTAAAAAACAATAACAAATAATAGTTAATTAATAAAATAAACTTTTTCAAAACCAAAATGCAAATTAGTTAAGCTTGCGGCTCTAGTATCGCATCTACATAAACAATATATAAAAAAGATGGTGCGTCTATTGAAAAAGTTGAATAAACTTGAAATAGGGCGTTTTAACTTCATCGTTCGTCCGAGAAATGAGCCCAACTTTCGCACTTATTCATTTCGATTATTATACTAGACAAAATGTCGCTCGTTGTGTCACACATTGAGCTCGAGTTAAATTATTTGAATGAGGAAAAAGTGAGTTTGCAAAGCCAGTTAAATATAAAAAAGTAAAGACAAAATCCAAATCCAAATTTAGTCTCTTTCTGACTATGGGTTAAATATAATTACTACTTGTGGTGATACTCCCTTTTGTTTATAATGAACTATTCCAATCTTTTTATTCTTCCCTTTCTTTATTACCTTCGACTGTTAATAAATAGAGGAAGAGGGAGAGAGTGGTGGAAGCGAGAGTAATAGATACAATTAAAATAGGAGCAAAGCATCAAGCAACAAACAGCGAAGGTGATTGGATAGAAATTTAGTCAGAGATGGGTCACTTGGTGAGTTAATTACGAATTATGGCTAATTAGAACAATTGAAGTGGAAGTTTTTGCAAACCTAACTCAATCCCAAAACTAAGGAATATTTTAAACATGTATTTTTTGTGATTAAAATATAAAGGAAAAAAAAACCTTAGGGAAACAAACGTTGATTAACTCGCCTTTAGCATAATATGTATTACGTAAGAAAGATTTTATGTTTCGTTTAATATATATATATATATATATAGCATAAGACGGCGAAACACGTGTCTGTAGATATAATATTTCATGGGAACATAGATATTTGAATACGTTCAAGTATCAATATTGCAAAAATAACAACAAAATTGACAATATATATTTTGTTACGGCCGCCCCCGAGTCGGGATCACAAGAGGGGATTGCGCAACAAATTATAAAAAAAAAGTAAAAAAAGTTTTGTCCGGGAACGGCTCGTTTTCTTCCCGGGGCAATGTTACAAGTGAACCGTGCGTGGGAAGGGGAAATTCTCCAATTTCAGACCAGATAGAGAGAGGGGCCGAAGCTCGGCAAGAGAACAACACAAACGCCCAGGTAAGGTATACAAACAATGTTTATTTACAGGATAACGAAAAGAGGATATAGGTATAAAACTAGATAACATAAAAACAAAATACTAGCAGTAAAAGGGGGGGGGTATTTAACGTATCTATTGACGAACAAAGAAATGACATTCAATCATGAAATAACAACAGAGAGAGGTAAACAGTTTAACTTACACGACGTCGGTAATACAGAAAGATGACAGTCCACGAAACAATGAACAATGTTGGGTGAAGGGAAAGATGAGGTCGATTCAAGTCTGGCAGAAGGAAACGAATGAGTTCTTTGAGGGCTTGGATTAGCGCTATGCGGCGAATATGTCGTTTCACAGCGTCCTCGAATATACGGTGGGTCGAAGCAGGCGTTCGCTTCTTCCTTATCAGTCACGGCTTCGTCGGCCTTGGGTCCGATGGATTCCCTTCAGCAGAAAATCAGGTTCTTTCTTTTCTTCTTCTTTTTCGCTCTCATGAGCACAGGCAATAACGACGTCCAGCAACAACGACGATCAGCGACGAACTGCGCTGTCTCAGCTTCCACTTCCAGTCCGAAGCTAATGGGTCGGGTAGGGCGATCTCCCTTCTCCCCTGATGGGCTAAATTTAGCTTTTACGAAATCGCAAAGCGGGTGTGAGCCTCCCACCTCACCCACCTACCCGGCAGGCTGCCGGTCCCAAAACAAAAATGATGACATATGTCTCTTTCAGAACCGTCTCTCGAAAATAGGAATGATGAAATGTGTTTTTCTCTGCTCGTCCACTGGCAAATAAAATATAACTAATTTCTAGGACTAGTTCTGCCATATGCAACACCTCCTCACCAAAAAAACGAAAAATGGATTGCTTGGAATTCCTTTTTCGGAATACAGGAAAAGACTCTAGTATGTCTTATCTAGGTTCTTACTACAATGGGTAACTTATTTGGGTGTATCAAACGCGTGATAGGGCGTCGGCACACACATTGTCAGTGCCTCGGATATGTTGGATGTCGAGATTATATTCTTGTAGGAAGAGACTCCAACTTAATAATCGCCTATTTTTACTCTTCATTCGGTGTAGAAAGGTAAGGGGGTTATGGTCTGTATAAACAATCGTGGGTTGGCTCGACGACGAAACATATACGTCGAAGTGTTGTAGACTGAGGACTAAGGCTAAGGTTTCCTTCTCTACAGTGGAGTAGTTCCTCTGACAGGCGTTGAATTTACGAGAGAAGTAACTGACAGGGTGCTCAATACCATTTGGGTCGGTTTGAAGTAGGACCGAGCCGATGCCATGGTCACTGGCGTCGACAGCTAACCGAAAGGGACGCTGAAAGTCCGGAGCTCTCAGCACAGGATCAGAGCACAGCAGCGATCTGATCTGTTCGAAGGAGTTTTGGCAAGAATGGGTCCAAATGAATTTGGACTTTTTAGACAACAGCCGGGTGAGGGGTGACGCAACATCAGAGAAGTTCCGGCAAAACTTTCGATAGTAGCCTGCCATGCCAAGGAATCGTCTCAGGCTTCTAACATTGGTCGGGGCAGGGACATCCAGGATGCTTTGGATCTTGGCGTTGATGGGGGATATCTTCCCATACCCAATAGTATGCCCCAGATACGTAACTTCGGCTTTCCCGAACTCACTTTTCGATAGGTGGACAGTGAGATTGGCCCGCAAGAGCCGGTCAAACACTTTCCTTAAGGACGCGATATGGTCGGGCCAATTGTCGTTGTACATGACAATGTCGTCAATGTAGATTTCAACGTTGGGTAAATCCCTCAGGCAATGGTTCATCATCCTTTGGAATGTGGCCTGGGAATTTTTCATACCGAACGGCATGACCCGGTATTGGTATAACCCTTGCGGGGTGACAAACGCCGAAATCTCCTTGGCACGCTCGGTGAGTGGGACACACCAGTATCCCTTTAATAAGTCCAACTTAGTGATGTAAGTTGCCCTACCCACTCTGTCGATGCAGTCATCCATCCTAGGAATGGGGTGGGAGTCTGTTCGGGTAACGGAATTCACCCTGCGGTAATCTGTACAAAACCGGATTGAGCCATCGGGTTTCTTGACCAAGACGCATGGCGAAGACCAGCTACTCTGACTGGGTTCGATGATTCCATGTTCAAGCATGTATTCTACCTCCTGGCGTATTATTTCCGCTTTCTGCGGGTTGACGCGATAGGGGTGTTGTTTGACGGGAGTGGCGTTCCCAACGTCCACGTCGTGTTGGGTGAGGACTGTCTGCTTGGGCGTATCCGGAAACAACTTGCGGGAATCCCAAATGAGGCTTGCCATCTCTTCTTTCTCGTTGTGGGTCAAATGAACGACCACAGACGTGAGATCAGCAAGGATTTCTGAGTTCTGCAATCGTATAGGGTGGTCAGTTTTCCCTATAGATTCCTCAGGGATATCTGTCTGACGATGCACACGGTCAGATCCAGTGACAACTAGGACAGGATTCGACTGGTCCCTCTCGTGATAAGGTTTTATCATATTTATGTGGCACATCTGCGTGGCCCTGCGACGGTCTGGTGTGTTCACGACATAATTGAGGTCGCTGGCTTTCCGTGCGATTTCGTATGGGCCATGGAATCTAGCTTTTAGGGGTTGACCGGGCATAGGCAGTAGGACTAGGACCTTGTCCCCAACGTCAAATGTTCGAGGGACGGTGTTCCGATCATACCGTCTCTTCATCTTGCCTTGAGCTGATTTTAGATTCTGCTGAGCCATCTCACTCGTTTCCTGCAAACGTGTCCGGAATCGTGACACGTAGTCAAGTAAAGATTTATTCTCTTGACTCTCCTGCAGCCACGTATCCTTAAGCAGGGATAGAGGACCGCGCACGGAATGACCGAAAACAAGTTCAAATGGGCTGAATCCCAGCGACTCCTGGGTAGCATCCCGCGCCGCGAACATTAAGAACGGGATGCCCTCATCCCAGTCGCTGTGATGGTCGAAGCAATATGTTCGCACCATGTTTTTCAGGGTGGAATGAAAGCGCTCCAGGGCTCCCTGGGATTGGGGGTGATATGCACTGGATTTCACCGTCGTGATGCCCAGGCTGCTCATGGCCTGCTGGAACAGCCTCGACATAAAATTTGATCCCTGGTCTGACTGCACCACCTTCGGCAGTCCGACCATGGAGAAGAAGGTGATCAGAGCTTTCGCGATCGTTCCAGCTGATACATTCCTGAGGGGTATCGCTTCGGGGAACCGGGTCGAAGCACACATAATTGTTAACAGGTGCTCGTTCCCACGTTTGGACCTTGGGAGTGGACCAACACAATCGATAAGGATTCGGCAGAAGGGCTCCTCAAATGCGGGTATCGGATGGAGGGGAGCATCGGGGATTCTCTGATTCGGCTTGCCCACCATCTGGCACGTGTGGCAAGTTTTACAGTATTTCGCCACGTCTCTACGGATCCCCGGCCAATAGAAGTGTTTGGTAATCCGGTCGTGCGTCTTTCGGATACCCATATGGCCTCCCATGGGCATCTCATGGGCTGTCCTCAACACTTCATTCCTATACCCGTTTGGTAAGACTACCTGGTGTACTGTTGACCAGTCCTCGAGGGCGGGTGTATGTGGTGGTCTCCACTTTCTCATCAAGGTACCTTCTTTGATGAAGTACCCACACGGTTCTTCATCCATCTCTCCCTCGTCTACCGCTTCTCTGAAAAGCGGGGCGATATCTTGGTCTTTTCTTTGCTCATGGGCGATTGACGTCCATGAGGTCGGGGTTGCCTTAACTAAGTCTCCCTCACTGGGGGGGTCAGGTCTTGGGGTCTCTTCGAGCGTAGACATCGATTCTACCTCGTGACCGATACAGGTTTGGGAAAGGTCCACGACTTCACTTCCCATCTCTTCGCCGCTTTCTTCAGCGCGTACTTCTCTGGCCTTCTTTTGGGCCCTTGCCCGGGTCACCACACATGCTGGGTACACTCCGGTGTCACTATTCTCTGGCTTATCAGCGTCCCCTGAGGGGTTTGGCTGTTTCGCTACTTTTAATGGTGGGGGTGCTACTTTCTCCCTGGCCAAATCGTTGCCGAGTAGCATCGCAATGCCTCTCATAGGCAAATCGTCGACCACTCCGATCTCTATAGTATCACATACTATATCGGACTCAAGTGTCACTCTATGAAGTGGAACGCTAACAAAGCCCTTTCCGACTCCCTCTATAATGACAACTTCGCCTGTTGCCGTGTTTGCTCCACGCGGCATGTGTCTTTTCAGTATCAGGGACTGGGTTGCTCCAGTATCCCTTAATATTTTAATATTCGACTTCCTCGTGGGATCATCCACAGGACATATCGAACCGTCTGAGATGAAAGGTATATACTCCACCCTAATCTCATCCACGTTCGTATTTGCGACGCCTCTCCGTGATGCGATAAACCCTTGTGGTTTATTTGAGGGCGCACCTCTGTTTTCTGCGTCCCTCTTCCTCATCAAACAATTCGCTGCTATGTGTCCCACCCTGCTACAGTAGTGACACCGCATCGTTCTCCATCTCTCCGCCTGTGGACTAGTCAGGGAATTGTTTTTGTTCCGCGGGCTGTCCAGTCGGTTGCTGTTGCCTGTTGGGCTTGCCCTCATGCTAGGACCAGCGCTAGCCACCATTCTGGGGTTAGTGCAGCTTCCGTCAGCAAACGGGTCGTTCGCCCTGCTCTTGCCCCGCTTATGCGTTAACACATACTCGTCTGCAAGTGTGGCCATGTCATACGCTATATCCACTTGTCTCTCGTTAAGATACACTTTGAGATCGTCATGGACACACCTCTTGAACTCTTCTGTGAGCACTAGCTGTCTCAGCCTATCATGGTCCGTCCCAACGCTTTTGGCTGCGCACCACCTGTCAAAGTAGGTCTCTTTCTGCCGAAAGAACTCTACATACGTTTGCCCGTCCTGCTTTTTGTGGTTTCTAAACCTCTGCCTATACGCTTCTGGCACCATCTCGTAGCTCCGTAGGATTGCGAACTTTACAATGTTATAGTCGGCGCAATCCGCCGCCGATAGGGAGGCGTATATCTCCTGGGCCTTACCCTTTAACACTGTTTGTAGAAGTAGGGTCCAGTTATCGAGCGGCCAGTTCAGGCTTGAGGCGATTTTCTCGAAGTGATGGAAATATTTGTCCACATCAGCTTCGTAGAATGCTGGCACGAGTCTAACCTGTTTAGCAAGGTCGAAGTCGTTTCGCCTCTCGTCGCGCAGTGTTCTTCCATCCTCCAATTCTCGGAGTCTGGTTTCCTGCTCCATCTTAGCGATCCTTTCGCGCGAGCTGGCTTCAATCTTAGCCTTTTCCAGCTCCATTTGGGCCATTGAGAGTCCGGGCGAGTCTGACACAAGGTCGTCCAGCACACCTTCATCAAAGATCTCATTGTCGACCATGTGCTCCGCAACAACTCTCACTAATTGGGACTTCCTCATCGACCGTCTCGTATCTAACTCTAATCCTATCCCTACCTCAATTATATTGTCTTTTTTTTAATCTCTTGAGGTCCTCGAACGTGGGAGAATTTAGAAAGGCCTCTACTATCGACATCTTGGATTTATGTGTCTCGTTGCCTCGCACCTGCTCCGTCTCTCCAAGGAGTCCTAATTGAACTTGGAGAAAATATAATCCCGGACGAGCCCCCAATTTTGTTACGGCCGCCCCCGAGTCGGGATCACAAGAGGGGATTGCGCAACAAATTATAAAAAAAAAGTAAAAAAAGTTTTGTCCGGGAACGGCTCGTTTTCTTCCCGGGGCAATGTTACAAGTGAACCGTGCGTGGGAAGGGGAAATTCTCCAATTTCAGACCAGATAGAGAGAGGGGCCGAAGCTCGGCAAGAGAACAACACAAACGCCCAGGTAAGGTATACAAACAATGTTTATTTACAGGATAACGAAAAGAGGATATAGGTATAAAACTAGATAACATAAAAACAAAATACTAGCAGTAAAAGGGGGGGGGTATTTAACGTATCTATTGACGAGCAAAGAAATGACATTCAATCATGAAATAACAACAGAGAGAGGTAAACAGTTTAACTTACACGACGTCGGTAATACAGAAAGATGACAGTCCACGAAACAATGAACAATGTTGGGTGAAGGGAAAGATGAGGTCGATTCAAGTCTGGCAGAAGGAAACGAATGAGTTCTTTGAGGGCTTGGATTAGCGCTATGCGGCGAATATGTCGTTTCACAGCGTCCTCGAATATACGGTGGGTCGAAGCAGGCGTTCGCTTCTTCCTTATCAGTCACGGCTTCGTCGGCCTTGGGTCCGATGGATTCCCTTCAGCAGAAAATCAGGTTCTTTCTTTTCTTCTTCTTTTTCGCTCTCATGAGCACAGGCAATAACGACGTCCAGCAACAACGACGATCAGCGACGAACTGCTCTGTCTCAGCTTCCACTTCCAGTCCGAAGCTAATGGGTCGGGTAGGGCGATCTCCCTTCTCCCCTGATGGGCTAAATTTAGCTTTTACGAAATCGCAAAGCGGGTGTGAGCCTCCCACCTCACCCACCTACCCGGCAGGCTGCCGGTCCCAAAACAAAAATGATGACATATGTCTCTTTCAGAACCGTCTCTCGAAAATAGGAATGATGAAATGTGTTTTTCTCTGCTCGTCCACTGGCAAATAAAATATAACTAATTTCTAGGACTAGTTCTGCCATATGCAACAATATATATATATATATATATAAAGCTCAATGTCTCTGTGTGTTGCGTGTGCCCTATAGAAAGAAAGGTTGGAGAATCTACATAAAATCTAAAAGCGTATTGTTATGTAAAATTAACCGGGGAAGATAATGGAAGTGTTCTTGAATCTCTAAGTGCACCCTAAGGGAGCTATGGAGCAGATTTCGTTGGGGGGGGGGGGGGGTGGAAAGAAAATACTTTAGTTTCAATGTATTCCTTCTGGAAATGACTCTGCCTTTTCTTTAAAAATTATTTAACGGTTTTCTTTCGGACTTGGGGGGGGGGGCAATAAACTCGGAACAGGTGCTTTTAGTAATGCTCTGGAGGCATCCTTAATTTTATTTGGGTAGTTTCAGTAGCGCTCTAAACAGAAGCAATAAATGTAAGATTACAGTATTACATTTGCTAAGTGGTAATTCAAAATTGATCCAGATCCTAGATAGAGCAGGTGTGTTTAAACGCAGCGTTGCCCGGGAGAAAGAACTTCTCTATCTTTTGTTAACTTAGTGTTGCCTGGGAGCCAACAGTATTATATTTGGTGAGTGGTATAAGTCAACCCAAAGTGCTCAATATCCTAGATAGAGCAGGTGTGTTTACTCGGCGTTGCCCGGGAGTCATCAATATCCTAGATAGAGTCATCCTACATAGAGAAGGTGTTTTTAAATGCTGTGTTGCCAGGGAGAAAATTTTTCACTGTCCTTTGTTATACTATTGTATACCAAAAAAGGTACTCTGTTAGTCGGGAGTCAGTACCCAATATCCTAGATAGAGCAGGTGTGTGCAATAATACAGTAGTACATTTTCTATGTGGTATATGCTTGATGGAGAAGGGGAAGACAAAAAACTCAACGTTGCCCGGAAATACACTAAAACAAATATAGATTTCATTATATTTTTTAGTAAAGGGGGGAACGGACTCAGTGCTGCCTGGAAAGCTGAGGTGAATAACTTACATCATCATCATCATCATCATCATCATCATCATCATCATCATCATCATTATTATTATTTATTTTTTAAATACATTAAAACAAGAGAGAGGAATGGGCTGAGTGGAGGTGAAAGAGGAGTGGGGGAGAGGGATGTTATAAAACAGAGAAAGGGGGAAAGAGAGAAAGATGGATTGAGAGAGGTAGAGAGAGAGGAATTTTAATATAAAGATGTTACACAAACTTTTTAACCTCTTCTATTTTGATTTTATGTCCCTGAGTAATGCCGGGTAGCCTTGCTAGTATATATATATATATATTGCATATTGCCTATCAATATTGCTTATCATGATTTTGAACAGCTTGCTTCTCGACGGAAGGAATGGCGATCTGACTGCCAGAGGGGCATCAGGCGGTTCTCTGTAATTGCCATTGATCAACAGCGCGAAAGATGCGAAAGAACAAAAACATCTACAAGTATCCCAGCCGATTTTTCTCAAGATCTTCCTTCTTGCATCCATTGTGGGCTGGTTTGCAAATCTCTCGCAGGACTCAAATGCCATTTACAATTGAGTAAATGTAAGCATGCTACATCCATCGTAGACTAAACAAATTTTGAGTTGTCAAGACCTCATACGTCGAAATCGACGGGAGAGTCCATGATATATATATATGAAGAAGAATGGAAAAGAATTAGAGAAGCAAAAGCCAAATCAAAATTCAATTCAATTGCTCAGAGCAAGGTATATTCCGCAAAAAGGCAATTTATTCAATTGAATTGAATTTTGATTTGGCTTTTGCTTCTCTAATTCCTTTCCATTCTTCTTCATATCTACCTGCTCTATCCTGGATATTGAGCTGTATACTTTTCACAATAGGTTTTACCTCTCCTAAAAGTTCGCTTTTAGTACACCTCTTTATATATATACAGGGTGGGCCAAAATAAGGGTCCTATCTTTAAATTTGAATAACTTGAATTTGAATAACTTCCACAAAATAAAAGTTAAACTCACCAAACTTTATGTGTGTGTAGACTGACCCTTCCGAGATTTTTTGAAATAAACAAAACAAATTTTAGCCGAAAAACACTTCTTAAAACTTACAAAAACTAAAGTATTGTTTTTTACACGGTTTTGAGTTTTTTAAGCAAAAATAATGTTTTCTAAATGAGGGTACGTTCCTTAGGGCTAATACGGCTCATGCTTGCTTCCGAAGGGGGTCCTTTACTTATTCTAAAAAAAAAAAAATAAATAAATAAATAAAAAAGTTATGAATTTTTAAAAATAGGACCCTTATTTTTGCCCACCCTGTATATATATATATATATATATATATATATATATATATATATATATATATATTAAAGCAAACATAAAAATGTTCTTACATAATACATATTTCGATCTTTTCTATTATCTGGTTTATTCGGGCTACTGTTCTCATTTTGGATGTGTTTCTCACAACGTTTCGGCCGATGTAACCTCTGGCCTTCTTCAGATGTGTCTTATCGCACTTGGGAATCTTCATGTCGAACTCTGGAATCTGTATGAAATTTCAAACAGAACCCTTTATTTAATCATTTCCTCAGTCGCAAGGACCTGTGGCGCAACAGATTAAATGAACACCAGCATTGTTAACAAATATCCATAGCATATGATGAAATGGCGCAGTGTATGTATCATTGGCCAAGACGAGGTTAACTCAAGCGCAAGATTCCCATTTTTCACCTGACGCCGAGGAGGGAGAAAAAAGCGATGGTTTTTGGTTAAGGTTCAGTTTTGTTGTTTCTGGAACTGGTGCAAACTAGAATTGTGGTTTGGAGAACAAAAGAGAAGGAGGAAGAAAAAAAAGAAAAGGAAAAATACAGAGAGAAAGAAAGAGAGAGAGAGAGAAGAGGCTGTAGTGTAACGGATATAAGTGCTAAGTAATAATCAGTTCTAAGTGACAGTCTTCTAGAGGTTGAAGGTTCAATCCTAAGTACGGGCGATACTAAGAATACAATTACGAATTACATACGACTTTTACCCGGTCATAGCTGATCAAATTTGTAAAAAAAATTTTAACATAGTTCATCCCAAACAAGGCAAGCTGCCACTGTAGACGTAATTGGCTGCTGACAATTAAGGTGAAAGTTTGGGGGGTCATTCTAAATTGGGAGCTGTGCAGCGAGATGCTTGTTCACATTAGTTTCAAATTTCTGCATGTCGGTACCGTCGGGGAAACAGGGAACAAGGAGGGAGTTCCAAAGGCCGGCAGCACAAGGAAAGAAGTTATTGGAGTAGAAGGCTCTCCGGCATCTGGGGACCTCCACAGTGAATGGATGGGATTTAGCTGATTATCCAGTTGGTTGAGTGTATTTACATTAAGGAGGCACCAGAGCAGCAAGTTCATCGGAGCACATTCCATTGAAGTACTTGTAAAACAAGCACAAGGATGCAACATTGCAGCGATGGGACAGGGGCTGGAGTTTGGTGAAAAGTGAGGGACCTATTAGATTAGCGACTCTTTTTTGGACCTTGTCTAAGAGGGAGAGACTATTAGATGATGCACCAGCCCAGATGTGGCAACAATACTCCATGCATGGGCGGATGGTGGCTTTGTAGAGATATAGATAATGAGAACAAGCTGCCCCCCCCCCCCCCCCCATGGATTAAATAAAGGGTTCCGTTAGAAATTCCGTACAGATTCCCGAGTTCAACGAGATTCACCTGAATATAGTCGGAAGTTACTTCGGCTGAAACATTGTGAGAATAGCATCCAAGATGAGAACAGTAGTCCAAATAATATAAATGATACAAATTATCAATCCTCATCTCAAAAATTCCGAAACATATTTAGATCTTTTTTTCCATATCATTGTTTCATATTTTTCTTTACAGGATTCAACTATCATCCACATTGAAAACAATTTACAACAGTTTATTAGTGAATTATCACTTGACACTGGTAAGTTTGATATGCGCACCCATGTGAAACATTGTCATTCTGTGAGTGAGTGCAATGGTGAGTGCAATGGTGAGTGCAATGGTGAGTGCAGATAAAAAAATAAAAGTGTTGAAAAGGTGATGCGTGTTCATCAAATTGCTCTTTTATCATGTGTTTGTTTTCTTTCGTTCTTCTTAATTTGCTGATATAGCAGATAATGTCACTGACATTTGGGAATCATATCTTCTCTTTTCCTTTATGTCAACAAAAATGACAGTTATACAACAAAAATGACAGTTATAACTCCAGAATTATAATTTTATTCTCATTTTAAATTTAACCCCCCCTGCCCCCCCCCCCGGCCCTGGCTGGAATTGAGGTCATGATGGCCCAGACACGAGAGAACCTCCCACGCAACTTTTTGAAACATGACTTGTTGGGGTCTCCCCCTCTCCCCTCCTCCCTTCTCATGTCCCCGTTATAGGCAGAGCTCCATCTCTGTCCCCCCTCCCCCTCCCCTAATGCATCTTCAATTTCCGGTTGAGGTGAATTTAAAATCTATGCCATTTGATTCCATTATAGCCTGATAAGTTGACGCTCTTTGCGAGTGTTAATGAAACAAAATATGTTTTGTCGCAATTAATGGAATAAAATCATCAACAAAAAAATATATTTTGCTCTGAATTTTCATTGAGCACTCTCATAAACCCGGTTTCAACTTCCTTCGGATTCATACCCCCTGGATATTTGTAACAAGTTAATTATATATATATATATATATATATATATAGCAATAGATAAAGTGAAAGAATAAAATAATTTTATTACCGTTCAATGTTCAGGTAAAGTTCTTAGGACTTTAAAGAACTTTGCCTGAACATTGAACTGTAATAAAATTTGATTCGCACCTTATTTTATTCTTTCACTTTATCTGTTGCTATTAATGCTCTATCCAGTATATTGAGCTTCAGTTTTATCCGGATGTTCACTAATTAAAGATATTAGTTGCCTCTTGTATCTTTTGTTGTATTAACCTTATATATATATATATATATATATATATATAGAGAGAGAGAGAGAGAGAGAGATAGATAGATATATATATAGATATAGATAGATATATATATATAGATAGATATATATATAGAGATATATAGATATAGATATATATATAGATATATATATATATATATATATAGATATATATATAGATATAGATATATATAGATATATATATATATATAGAGAGAGATATAGATAGATATGTATATATAGATATATATATATATATATATAGATATATAGATATATATATATAGAGAGAGAGATAGATATATGTATAGAGATATATATATATATATATAGAGTATATAGATAGATATATATATAGAGATAGATATATATAGAGATAGATATATATAGATATAGATAGATATATATATATAGATATAGATAGATAGATATATATAGAGATATATATAGATAGATATATATAGAGATATATATATATATAGATATAGATAGATATATAGATATAGATAGATAGATATATATATAGATAGATATAGATATATATATAGATATATATATATATATACACACACACAGTGATATGTAGTAATAAAAGATATATAGTGTTAAGACTACACATTAAAAACAAGAATAGGTTTGAAGCTCCCAAAATTCATATTAGAACTGTCCGCAAGGACCCATGGCGCAGTGGATATAGTACTAAGTAAAATTCAGTTCTAAATCATGGCTGAGGGAACGAGAGCATGCTACCGTGGATTAAATAAAGTGTTCCATTCGAAATTCCGTCCAGATTCCCGAGTTCGACAGAAATATTCCCGAGTTCGAAAATATACACCTGAAGAAGCGTCCGAAACATTGTGAGAATAACACTCAAGATGAGAACAGTAGTACGAATAATCCAAATTATACAAGCTCTTATTATATTCTTCAAATCAAAATACGAGTTATCCCCCTTGCTGATTTGTATTTTTAGGTGATTATTTAAAAACTTTCCATATTATCAGACTGTCTTGGCCGGACTAAGTAATTTTTTAAATAAATTGTAGCGAAATACATTATTATATTGCCAATAACATGGTCCAACAATAACAAATGAAAAGTTTGATTTGTCAGCTTAAATGCTATTCGGGTCTGACTATGAAAATCCGACACGATAACTCTAAGTAGTACTTACTAACAGTAGTATCCTGCGTTGCCTGCGTGACGCATTTATAAAATTAAATACCCACAAAAAGCTAATAGCCGTATTTGTTAGTTTGTTTAAAAAAAAAATTTTTTTATGGAAATCGCTCCAGACAAGGCATGAAGCCACTTGATGTAAGGAGCTAAAAAGAACAAATATAATTATCGCAAAGACAGGAGATGCCTATTGGCCTTAGTCTTGAAAAGACCAAAGTTATAAGTAGGAGGAAAACAGTCAGCAGGAAGAGAGTTCCACAAGCATGCGGTTCTTAGGAAGAAGCTACTGGAATAGGAAGCTGTATTACAATGAGGTATCA
Source organism: Sepiola atlantica (assembly GCA_963556195.1). Lineage (NCBI taxonomy): Eukaryota > Metazoa > Mollusca > Cephalopoda > Sepiida > Sepiolidae > Sepiola > Sepiola atlantica. The sequence goes on from OY744532.1 coordinate 94,365,780, forward strand.
AAACAGCGAATTGATGGAGACCACTAGACCAATGAGTCAAACAAGCTGGTACAAGTGAATAGATCACATAATTATGAAGAACACATGCTATAATAGTATTTATAGAAAAGACTGAGACTAGCAACATCACGTCTGTGAGAGAGAGGGTGCAGTGAAGAAGAAAGGGTATGGCCAATCAAATTACAGACACGTTTCTGCACCTATCAAGAACCCTCAAATGAGACAGAGATTCACCAGCCCAAATATGACAACAGTATCCCATACATGATCTGATAGTAGATTTGTAAAGATAGAGAATAGCCTCAGGTGTGAGAAATTTTTTGAAGCGATAGAAAGAACCGACTTTACAAGAAGCAGAAAGAGCAATGGATCTAATGTATGAACTCCAAGAAAGATTTGATGAGAGAGAAAGACCAAGAAGTTTCAGAGTCGATTTCTCCTCAAGAGCTGAGCCATCCATGAAAATCTTAGGAAGAAAAGGGACACCCCTACGATTGAAAGACACAAGCTTTGCAGAGTTTATACATACACTTTTACTGATGGAGAAGATACTTTATAGATAAAAAAACGGTGCTCCAGTATAGCAACCTCCATTTATAAATTAGCACCTCTCCATTGCCACTATTCGAGTAAACTCCTTGAGCCTGCTCTTCGTCTGCAGGACATCCAATGAAATTTCCAGATGTTCCGAAGATAAGCTTTTTAAATTTGGCGGTTGAAAAAGATTTTCATTAACTTTTAAATTGAAATCACATTTTGTCAAATGTTGAATTATGTATTTTTTTTTTTTTTAAATAAATTTAATTTATAAATTAGTTTGTTCCTATTCATAATAATTGTTATCATTTTTATTTTTTAATAAATTAAAAATCTGAAAGATATAATTATCTAATTTTAGGTAAAGTTCATCTTGACATTGAATGGGAATATGTCCAGTCTGAGAATGAAAGTAACTACCATACGGTGGAAGCTTACCAAATTTTTGTTGACGGTAAACTCACAGAAACAATTAAAGATGCCCACTGCACGAGATTCCACCTTATTGTAATTTGATCCACTTCTTTTTCATTATTTTTTAATATTTCGCTAGAAAAATGACAAGTTCTATTTTATTTTTTTAATCTTAATTTTATTTTTTTAATCTTAATTTTATTTTTTTAATCTTAATTTTATTTTTTTAATCTTAATTTTATTTTTTTAATCTTAATTTTATTTTTTTAAATGTTGCGTAATCTTTTTGTTTTTACGTTTTAGATCAGGTAAAAGTCCAGAATAGTTCACAGTCGAGAACGCGCAAACAAAAAATAAAAACAACAAATAATTTATAGCAAATGCAGTAGAATCATGGCCATCCCTACTACAGGCCAGGCAATCGTGCAACTGGGGTCTTTTACGGGGGAGGGGGGGGGGCCCATGTGAATTTTCTTAAATATTCGATATAGAAGTTGCAAACTATATCATCAACTGGTGCGGATCCTTTTTTTCTTTTTAACCACAATATACAAGTAATGATCTTTTGACATAAGTACAAAATCTCTAAAAAAAATCCAACATTGAAATAAAAGAAAGTACAGGACTAAAATAGTGGTAGTGTAAGTATTATTTTTTTTATTTAATTATTTTTTCAGAATGACCCCCTTCCCCAGTTAAGTGAAGTTAACTAAAGTTAAACAATCATCTTGGTCACGATTTTGGTTTTTGTGTGTGTCTTATCGACACACGGACATCGAAATAAAATTCTGAAATAAAAGAAATATTACAAACAATTTCTACCCGTAAAAGTATACAGGTCAACAAAAAATTGAATTCTACTCATGGCCATCCCTACTACAGGCCAGGCAATCGTGCAACTGGGGTCTTTTACTGGGGGGGGGGGGCCATGTGAATTTTCTTAAATATTCGATATAGAAGTTGCAAACTATATCATCAACTGGTGCGGATCCTTTTTTTTCTTTTAAACCACAATATACAAGTAATGATCTTTTGACATAAGTACAAAATCTCTAAAAAAAATCCAGCATTGAAATAAAAATTCTTCATTGAAATATGCATTTGCCTTTGTTTATTCAAAACTACCTGTCTCTTCATTTATAGGAATTTGTCAATTGTAAAATTTATCAATTAGCTCATTGTGGTTCTTATTATTTGGTATGTAAAACACATAAAAACATCAAGCTAATCTCACAGAGGAATTTTACCTTTGTTTGCAACTTCTATATCGAATGGTTAAGAAAATTCAGATGGCCCCCAGTAAAAGACCCCAGTTGCACGATTGCCTGGCCTGTAGTAGGGATGGCCATGAGTAGAATTCAATTTTTTGTTGACCTGTATACTTTTACGGGTAGAAATTGTTTGTAATATTTCTTTTATTTCAAAATTTTATTTCGATGTTCGTGTGTCGATAAGACACACACAAAAACCAAAATCACGACCAAGATGATTGTTTAACTTTAGTTAACTTCACTTAACTGGGGAAGGGGGTCATTCTGAAAAAATAATTAAATAAAAAATAATACTTACACTACCACTAGCCCTTGGCTGCCATTGTTGTTTTTGTGTATTATTAAGACATCTTTCATTGAAATAAAATTCTGAAATAAAAGAAATATTACAAACAGTTTCCACACATTAAATATATACGGGTCGGTAGAGAATTAAATTCACTGCATTTGCTATGAATTATTTGTCATTTTGTTTTTTTTTGTGTTTATGAGTTTTCGGCTGTTAACTTTTTTGTACTTTACCCTTTAATTATTTACAAAAAAAAAAAAATCAATTTTGTGTTTCAAAATTTCATCCATTAAATAAAATCTTATCTTTTAGAAATGATAAAGAAAAACTAAAACCAAAGTACTCCTGGTGAAAAGGTGGAGAGTATCCCACCTTTTCACCAGGAGTACTTTGGTTTTTGTGTTGAAATATAAGGTGACCTCCTCCCCTCCCAAGTTTTGGGCAGTCATATAGATGCCGTGAGAGATGAACAGTGGTTTCAACAGGATGGGGCAACTCTACACATTTCAACTTACTCTGAATGGCTGCAAGGGCACTTTGGTAATCGTTTCATCAGTAGTAGGTGTGATCCTGAATAGGCTTCACACTCACCAGACAATAACCCCCGGATTCTTATTTGTGTGGTTATCGCAAAGATAATGTCCATCAAAACAATCCCGAGATGATTCATGAACTGAAAAAGGGTCATCACAGCCCAAATCAGGGGAGTGCCGAGAGAGGAGCGTGTTAGAGTTATTGACCATTTTGCACGTCGTATTCATGTGTGCTTATTGAACAGTGATAAAATCATTGTCCAAGAATTGTTGGGCATTCATGACTGAAACTTGGTGGACAAGTCGCGCATAAACTGAGGTGTATTTGTAACAAATGTGGTTGGATTGCAGAAAGATTGCGAATTTTATTAATGATTCCTTGGATGGAAATTTGGAGGGGGGAGGGGGGGCACCCTTTATTTGAAAAGAATGGGGGAAAGGGGGGGCACCCTTTATTTGAAAAGAATGGGGGAAATGGAAGGGCACCCTTTATTTGAAAAGAATGGGGGAAAAGGGGGGGGCACCCTTTATTTGAAAAGAATGGGGGGAATGGAAGGGCACCCTTTATTTGAAAAGAATGGGGGAAAGGGGGGGGGGCACCCTTTATTTGAAAAGAATGGGGGAAATGGAAGGGCACCCTTTATTTGAAAAGAATGGGGGAAAAGGGGGGGACACCCTTTATTTGAAAAGAATGGGGGAAATGGAAGGGCACCCTTTATTTGAAAAGAATGGGGGAAAGGGGGGGGGGCACCCTTTATTTGAAAAGAAAGGGAGGGGCACCCTTTATTTGAAAAGAATGGGGGAAAGGGGGGGCACCCTTTATTTGAAAAGAATGGGGGAAAGGGGGGGCACCCTTTATTTGAAAAGAATGGGGGAAATGGAAGGGCACCCTTTATTTGAAAAGAATGGGGGAAAAGGGGGGGGCACCCTTTATTTGAAAAGAATGGGGGGAATGGAAGGGCACCCTTTATTTGAAAAGAATGGGGGAAAGGGGGGGGGGGCACCCTTTATTTGAAAAGAATGGGGGAAATGGAAGGGCACCCTTTATTTGAAAAGAATGGGGGAAAAGGGGGGGGCACCCTTTATTTGAAAAGAATGGGGGAAATGGAAGGGCACCCTTTATTTGAAAAGAATGGGGGAAAGGGGGGGGGCACCCTTTATTTGAAAAGAATGGGGGAAAGGGGGGGCACCCTTTATTTGAAAAGAATGGGGGAAAGGGGGGGCACCCTTTATTTGAAAAGAATGGGGGAAATGGGAGGGCACCCTTTATTTGAAAAGAATGGGGGAAAGGGGGGGCACCCTTTATTTGAAAAGAATGGGGGAAAGGGGGGGGCACCCTTTATTTGAAAAGAAAGGGAGGGGCACCCTTTATTTGAAAAGAATGGGGGAAAGGGGGGCACCCTTTATTTGAAAAGAATGGAGGAAAAGGGGGGGGGACACCCTTTATTTGAAAAGAATGGGGGAAAGGGGGGGGGGCACCCTTTATTTGAAAAGAATGGGGGAAAGGGGGGCACCCTTTATTTGAAAAGAATGGGGGAAAGGGGGGGCACCCTTTATTTGAAAAGAATGGGGGAAAGGGGGGAGCACCCTTTATTTGAAAAGAATGGGGGAAAGGGGGGGGAGCACCCTTTATTTGAAAAGAATGGGGGAAAGGGGGGGGGAGCACCCTTTATTTGAAAAGAATGAGGGAAAGGGGGGGCACCCTTTATTTGAAAAGAATGGGGGAAAGGGGGGGAGCACCCTTTATTTGAAAAGAATGGGGGAAAGGGGGGGCACCCTTTATTTTAAAAGAATGGGGGAAAGGGGGGGGAGCACCCTTTATTTGAAAAGAATGGGGGAAATGGGGGGGGGCACCCTTTATTTGAAAAGAATGGGGGAAAGGGAGGGGCACCCTTTATTTGAAAAGAATGGGGGAAAGGGGGGGGCACCCTTTATTTGAAAAGAATGGGGGAAATGGGGGGGGCACCCTTTATTTGAAAAGAATGGGGGAAAGGGGGGGGCACCCTTTATTTGAAAAGAATGGGGGAAAGGGGGGGCACCCTTTATTTGAAAAGAATGGGGGAAAGGGGGGGCACCCTTTATTTGAAAAGAATGGGGGAAAGGGGGGAGCACCCTTTATTTGAAAAGAATGGGGGAAAGGGGGGGGAGCACCCTTTATTTGAAAAGAATGGGGGAAAGGGGGGGGAGCACCCTTTATTTGAAAAGAATGAGGGAAAGGGGGGGCACCCTTTATTTGAAAAGAATGGGGGAAAGGGGGGGAGCACCCTTTATTTGAAAAGAATGGGGGAAAGGGGGGGCACCCTTTATTTGAAAAGAATGGGGGAAAGGGGGGAGCACCCTTTATTTGAAAAGAATGGGGGAAATGGGGGGGGCACCCTTTATTTGAAAAGAATGGGGGAAAGGGGGGGGCACCCTTTATTTGAAAAGAATGGGGGAAAGGGGGGGGGCACCCTTTATTTGAAAAGAATGGGGGAAAGGGGGGGGAGCACCCTTTATTTGAAAAGAATGGGGGAAAGGGGGGGGCACCCTTTATTTGAAAAGAATGGGGGAAAGGGGGGGGGCACCCTTTATTTGAAAAGAATGAGGGAAAGGGGGGGCACCCTTTATTTGAAAAGAATGGGGGAAAGGGAGGGGCACCCTTTATTTGAAAAGAATGGGGGAAAGGGGGGCACCCTTTATTTGAAAAGAATGGGGGAAAGGGGGGGCACCCTTTATTTGAAAAGAATGGGGGAAAGGGGGGGAGCACCCTTTATTTGAAAAGAATGGGGGAAAGGGGGGGCACCCTTTATTTGAAAAGAATGGGGGAAAGGGGGGGCACCCTTTATTTGAAAAGAATGGGGGAAAGGGGGGAGCACCCTTTATTTGAAAAGAATGGGGGAAAGGGGGGGGAGCACCCTTTATTTGAAAAGAATGGGGGAAAGGGGGGGGAGCACCCTTTATTTGAAAAGAATGAGGGAAAGGGGGGGGGGCACCCTTTATTTGAAAAGAATGGGGGAAAGGGGGGGGGCACTCTTTATTTGAAAAGAATTTATCAAGTTGAAAAGGTTCTCAGAAAAATGATGCACTTCTTCTTTTAAGAGAAACATAGAATTATAGTTTGAATCTCAAAAAGTATTTCATCTGAAAACTTGTCGATGTTATCAGAAAACACTATGTTTGGTGTGGTTGTTTTGTTTTACGGCATATCAACCATTTCGGGTTATTTAATGCCGAATCAGGTTATTTTGGTAAAAGTTTTCATCCTTCAAGTTCTTTATATGTTCAAATATTTATATTCATGGTGTTTGGTTTGGTTTGGTTTGGTTGTTTTGTAGAGGAAAAATGTTGTTTTTGTTTTGGGCTTTAGAGAACATGATTGAGTTTTGCAAAGGGAAAGAAAAAAAAACAATAAAATTTATGTTTGGTGCAGTTTTGGGGTCAGGAAGCCGGTATCTTCAGACAGCCTGATCTGGTAGCACCAGACAGAAAACACTAAGACTATTAAAATATCTTTAAAAAATATCTTTAAAAAATATCTTTTAAAAAATAAAGAAAAGAAATTTGAGAAAAAGTAGAACAATAACTTTAAAGGTTGAACTTTTTAGTGACATTAATATTTTCTATCTTACAGATAAAGTCCGATGGCCGTATGCATCAGGTGAGTATGAAGACCCTGAGTCAACACCAATCGATGGTCAGTGAAGAGTCCAATGTTGTTGATATTGCAACCTCACTATTCTTGCCTTTTACGTGTTATTGTAATTCGGCTGCACACAGGAAGAAAATGAGGTATGTAATACTTGAAAAAGTTCTTTTGAATGTTTGCCTTCTCCCAAATAATGAATTAAAGCCAAAGGGTTTAAATAAACTTATACTTAAAATTTTAATGATCAGAGCATGGGAGTAACTTGGAGGGAACTAGTCGATTGCAGCAATTTAAGAGTTTTCTGATGAATCGGAGGGATCAATGTACAATACAATTATAATACCAAACTGAACCCTTACTTCATGTTCAACTGAAACAATGTCATAAGACAATATGCGATGTTATATACAATCATTTTTGTGATTATTCGGACTACTATTCTCATCTTTTTTTTTTTTTATGGAAATCACTCCAGACAAGGCATGAAGCCACTTGCTGTAAGGAGCTAAAAAGAACAAAAGATGATTATTGCAAAGACAGGAGATGCCTATTGGCCTTAGTCTTGAAAACACCAAAGCTATAAGTAGGATGGAAACAGTCAGCAGAAAAAGAGTTCCACAAGCCTGCAGTTCTTAGGAAGAAGCTACTGGTATAGGAAGTTGTATTACAATGGGGTATCAAAACAGCGAATTTGTGAAGACCACTAAACCAATGAGTCAAACAAGCTGGAAAAGATGAAGCAGGGAATAAACCAAACAATTCTGAAGAACACATGCCATAACAGTATTTATAGAAAAGACTGAGACTAGCAACATCACATCTGTGAGAGAGAAGGTGCAGAGAAAAAGAAAAGTTGGGGGCCAATCAAATTACAGATACGTTTCTGCACCTTATCAAGAACCTTCAAATGAGACAGAGATTCACCAGGCCAAATATGGCAACAGTACTCCATACATGGTTTGATTGTTGATTTGTAGAGATAGAGAATAGCCTCAGGTGTGAGAAAGTGTTTAGAGTGATAGAAAGAACCGACTTTACAAGAAACAGAAAGAGCAATGGATCTAATGTATGAACTTCGAGAAAGATTTGATGAGAGAGAAAGACCAAGAAGTTTCAGAGTCGATTTCTCATCAAGAACAAAGCCATCCATGAGAATCTCAGGAAGAAAATAGACACGCCTACAATTGAAAGAGATGAGCTGAGTCTTAACTGGATTAAATGAAACAAGCCATTTCGTACCCCAATCCACAACTGCACCCAAGTCAACTTCTAGATCCACTGTATATTCCAACTGATTCCAGGGAGATGGGTGAGAAGAAACACTAGTATAGAGAGTGGTGTCATCAGCATAGATGTTAATCTTCTGAATAATATTCTCTGGGAGATGATTGATATAGAGAAGAAACAGAGTAGAGCCCTGAGGAACACCAGCATTGATCGGAAAAGAAGACAAGGAGACACCATCCAAAGTTACTCGCAAGCTTCGATCAGAAAGAAAAGACCTAATAATGTCAAGAATCTTACCACCAATACCATAATCCTGAAGTTTGTGTAGAAGACCAGAATGTCACACTGTCGAATGCCTTCGAAATGTCAAGCACAATGGATCTAGTTTCTCTGAATTATCCATAAACCGACAGACGAAGCCATACTGAACATCACTAAAGAGGCCCAGACTTTCCAGAAAATGAACAAGCCTGCCATTGACCAACATTTCAAAAGGTATTCTAATAACGGAGAGAAGACTAACTGGACGATACTTAGTTGAGTCAGACTGATCGTCAGCGTTTTTAAAGATAGGGACAACAGAGGATTTTTTCCAACAAGAAGGGAAACAGGATCGAGACAAACAGATTGAATAATTTCGGAAGCTAGAAGAAAGTTCAGGCGCACAATGTTTGAGAATGACAACAGGAATTGAATCAGAACCAGAAGCCTTAGACTGGTCAAGATCAGAAAGAACCCAAGCAACCATCTTTGGAGTGATAATAACAGAATCAAGAGACTGATCAGTTTCCAAAGGAAAATCAGGAAGAACAGCACCAAAATTATCAAGAGAAGAATTGTCAGCAAAAAGACGAGCAAAGAGGTCAGCTTTATCCTTAGAAGATAAAATAACCTGAAGACCATTAAAAAGAGGAGGAATAGCAGACTTGCCATTATTAACAACACTATTGTAGATTCTCAAAAAATCATGAGAACAAACCTTTTGAGGTGAGATAGTCACAAATCTATTAAGAATAGCTAGACATAGCCTCAGAGATTGTTCTCTTGCAGACATTTCTAGCTCTTCTGTAGGATTGTCTGGAAGCCTAAGAACCATCTCGGCAGTAGTGATTAAACTAATAGTTATGATGGGCAATGGCTGAAGCACAAACAGATGAAAACCACAGAGGAGAATGAGGTTTGGTTTAAAAAATTTTGATGAAGAATGAAGGTGTCAATTCCAACAAGAAGCCAGTCAGTAACCTTTTTAGCAGCACCACTAGGAGACATACCAAGGTATGTCACATAGGAAGCCGCGAAGCCCATCCCAATCAGCCTTCTTGTATGTCCTATGGAAAGGACAATCAACAGAAGACTTCACAGAAAAATCAACCTCAACAGGATGATCAGAAGTGAGAAAAAGATCAAGTAAGGATGGTTGATGAAGGTCATTATCAAGAAAGTGTGCAGGGAAGGTGAAAATTTCGAGCAAGTGAGCAAGACAACCACACTCTTACACTCTTCCTTTCTCTTCTCGCTTATGCCTCGATCGTAGCGAGCGCTGATAGTTTAAACTTAAGGTGTTTTAGTCATTTATTCGATTTATTTATTAAATTAATTACTGTTAATATCGACAAAACTATTGCATATAGATAATAAAAATAAGCAATTTCAAATTAATAATACTAGACATTAATTAATTAACTGTTTAAAAAATAGTTATGCAAATTAGGCATCCAAATGGTTCTCTCTTAATCGTACATCTGTACTATATATACAGAATGTCAAAATATTATGTTGTATTATTGATTTGAATAACAGTAACCCGTTTTGATGGTAATATAGGAATGATAAATGAAAAAACTTTCGCATTTAGATATATATATATATATATATATATATATATATATATATATATATATATATATTTGTGTTATAATGAAATAATTCCAGGAAGAAAATTCGGGTATGAGAGCTCAATGTAATAAACAGAGCAAGAATAAAATAAAATGTAGTAACACGAAATTACATGATCATCGATGCAATAATTTATTTCAACCTTGTGGTATTTTCAAGCATCCGATTTAGACGATTACATTTTTTAAACTGAAAAAAAAGGGGGAAATTCACACTCGACAATTCAAATATAATTGGAGAGAGATGACCCCTCTCCCTCTTCCTCCATGCCCACGTTTACAATTTCTACTTATACATATGGCCTCCTCTTCCCTGTCTGTAATAAATTATGCAATTCCCCTCTCACTACATACTTATAGATTAAATATGCTTCAAATTTCCCCCTCTCTCTAAATATGTCTTACATAGGTTGTTACTCCCTCTCTCTCCAATTATATTTGAATTGTCGAGTGTGAATCTAAACTTTTTTTCAGTTTCAAAAATGTAATCGTCTAAATCGGATGCTTGAAAATACCACAAGGTTGAAATAAATTATTACATCGATGATTATGTAATTTCGTGTTACTACATTTTATTTTATATATATATATATATATATATATATATATAGTAAGCTATGAAAATATATTTATGCCAATCAAGCTACACAGAGGCTCCCGCGTTCCATCCCCGGGGGGAATCTTCACCATTTTAGCCTGAAGATTCCCCCCGGGGATGAAACGCGGGAGCCTCTGTGTAGCTTGATTGCCATAAATATATTTTCATAGCTTATTACCTAGCTCTACTTACGTATCGAGCACTGTTGAAGTAAATACTGAAAATTGATACATAAAAAGTTATATCTCCTTATAAAATTTTATGTGAATACATGAAATACTAATATATATATATATATATATATATATATATATATATATATATATATATATATATATATATTTGTTATTGTTTTTACTGGCGATAGAAGCAGCATTGTTTTTTTAGTATTTTTCCACTTCCTAAGCGGTAAAGAATATGCAGAATATTGCATTAAGTCACCCTTAATCGGATATGTCATTATTTTTATTTTATATATATATTTATTAATTAATTTTTGTGTACACAAAAGTAATCCATGGACACGTGTTTCTGGCTATCAGCCGTCATCAGCATGGCTAACCTGCACAAGGATCGAACCCTCAATGTTATTGTCTGTAGTCATATATATATATATATATATATATATATATATTTGCGATATTGTATTCTTTATAATTCGTTTTGTGTCATAAATATAAAAGCAAATGGTAATTATTCCATCAAGTATAAAAACTTTTCATAAATTGTTTGTATCTGTCAGATGGCCGAACCCGGGTTGTTGTCAATTTGCTGATTCATTCAACCTGGAAAATCGACAAAGAAAGAAACTATTAAACCCTGGCTTACTGCCCCGACTACAACCACTGCCCGACTGCAGATTAAAGAATTTAGTCACTGACAAACTGGAACCTTTGTTGCCATTGGCGGCATCAAATCTTCCTCTTTTATTTCTTATCTGGACTCCTTGGTAAGTTTGTTACAATCCAGTCGTGCTAGTGTCACGGATATTCCTGACTCTTTCACACCATCTTCCTCTATCCTTCATCTCGCCAGGTTTTCATGGGTGCATGGGTGTCCTCTACTAGTTGATTGGTGTAAGTTCTGTGCAGTCTCCCCACTGAATTACGTCCCTGTTTTGGCATCCATAAAAGAACATTGCTGCCGATTTCATCCTTAGCGCTACAACACTGACCAGCAAATCTGATTCTTCTCTCTCTGATCAAGACTGAAATCTGAAGAAGATGTTCATAAAGTTGCTCGTTTGTAGGGTGCTGCCCCCTGGAGATGTCAAGAGCAGCTCTTAGGATTCACGTGTACGCAATGTTCAATGCACTGGTTTAAATCTGCAATATTTTAATTTTTAATGCTTTTTTTTACGTTTTTGGTGATTTCAGCTGAGATTAATGCAATTTACATTAGTTTTTAAAGGAAAAAATTCACCTAAGATTTGAATAAATCCATGTTCCAATGGTAATTTATTTTTATTTTTTTATGGATAAGATAAGATAAGGCATGAAGCCACTTGATATATGGAGCTAACAAGAACAAATATGGTTATCGCAAAGACAGGAGATGTTTATTGGCCTTAGTCTTGAAAAGACCAAGGTTATAGGTAGGAGGAAAACAGTCAACAGGAAGAGAGTTCCACAAGTCTGCAGTTCTTGGGAAGAAACTACTTGAATAGGAAGCTGTATTACAATGAGGTATCAAAACAGCGAATTGATGGAGACCACTAGACCAACAAGTCAAACGAGCTGGAACAAAAGAAGCAGGGAATAGATCACATAACTCTGAAGAACACATGCAATAATAGTATTTATAGAAAAGACTGAGACTAGCAACACCACGTCTGTGAGAGAGAAGGTGCAGAGAAGAAGAAAGGGTAGGGCCAATCAAATTACAGATACGTTTCTGCACCTTATCAAGAACCTTCAAATGAGACAGAGATTCACCAGCCTAAATATGACAACAGTACTCCATACATGGTCTGATTGTTGATTTGTAGAGATAGAGAATAGTCTCAGGTGTGAGAAAGTGTTTGGAGCGATAGGGAGAACCAACTTTACGAGACGCAGAAAGAGCAATGGATCTGACGTATGAACTTCAAAAAAGATTTGATGAGAAAGAAAGACCAAGAAGTTTCAGAGTCGATTTCTCCTCAAGAGCAGAACCATCCATGAGAATCTCAGGAAGTTATATGAAATGAATTGTGTTTTAATATAGAGTTTCCACCATTGCCAGAGTGGTTTAATCGACAAGAGACATTCAATATACAATTGACATTTTAAAGTTAAACTTGTATATTTTTCTTCTTCGACAAGAAAATAATTTTAATCTTTATTCCAAAGGTTTCATGTAAAGTTAAATAAAAATTAAAAAAAGAATTGATAACATCTTTAAAGCACGGATTAGACTGTATTAAAGTGAAATATTTTGAAAATCAACAATCGTGCAAAATTCATTTATTTAATTTTTTTTTTTTTTTGCAAGCTTTCGTTGTAGAACAACTTTGTCAGGCAAGGCTATCTTATATTTTTTTTTTTTTTTCTTCCTCCTCATTTTGATGGTATTAACTCCGAGGGGTTGAATCACGATATGAGCAGAAAGAGACGTCAAGTTCTTAAGACGTTCCGTGCTTCAATGATGTTGTCAATTTCCTTACTTAAAAAAGCGCCAATCTGCGTATAACATCGCAAGAACTACACTTATCCTAACGTCTTAAGAACTTGACATCTCTTTTTGCTCATATCGATTGTTGATTTTCAAAATATTTCACTTTAAAAAAAGAATTTTTTTAATATTTTAGAATTAAAAAAAATGTCAATATGAAAAATGTCTTTTCTTCTTGCCTTCAGGTGTCTTCCTTCTCAAATTACGATAAAAAGATTTGTAGAATTTGCTGAGAAAAATGAAGAATTGGTAAGTTGAAATGTATTTTTCCTTTGGTAAAAACTAGCTGTATCTATAGGGGCTAATCTTGACATAAACTGTAAGACCAACTCCTATAACAATCTCTAACAAAATGGTCGCCAAATGAAAGGAAAAGAAGGCCCTTCTATAAACTACAAATGATACATTTATTTAAGTAACCTACACTGTTGGGTGTACATACCTACTCCTGCGTTGTCCGGTAGTATTTTGACTTTTATTTTGTTTCACTTTTTTTGGTTTCTTTTAACAATGCATTTTTTTTGTTGCTGTTTTACCAAATTGTATATTCTTTGAAAGTTGAATTTAATTATACAGTATAATTTGGCCATTAAATTATTAATTAGATCAAATTTTTATCAAACTTTAATTAATTTTGTTGTGGTAATTTTATAAAATTATTGAACATAAAAAGCTTCCAAAATTTTCAATCTTTTTTTTTTTGAATGCATGGGGGATTGCTAAGAATTTTAAACCCAGAAATTACGTTTTATTCAACAATTTAAATAAATCATTAATGCTGGGTCAATACTTGGACCATTATTATTCCTGATTTTCATAACTGACCCACCTGATTCAATTGTGTCAGAGATGGATATATTTGCTGACAAAACCACACTCTATTCTCGACATGTGGGAAAAACGAACACCCACATATCCAAGGCAATGGCTGAATCTTTAGAAAATGATCTCCAGTCTGTAGTGGAATGGGGACATAAATGAATGGTAACATTTAATGTTACTAAGATAAAACTCCTTTCCTTTCAAAATTATAAGAAACTTTTTCAACCCCTGATTATCATGGCTAATAGCACCCTACCTGAGAGTCCATTATTCAACCTCTTCGGCCTAACATTCACAGATAACATGAGTTGGAACAAATACATAGAAGATATTTCGAAGACTGCTACAAGGAAGGTGGCCTCCCTCTACCGAGCTAGAAAACTGTAGATGTCCCCAGATGCTGGGGGGGGGGGGGGGGGGCTTTCTTCTCTAATAGCTTCTTTCCTCGAACTGCTAGTTTTTGGAATTTTCTTTTCTTTTATTATTTTTTAAACTTTTATTCACCCCAAACAAGACATATTGACACTGAGATGTAAGGGGCTACTGTGATCCTAAGTGGGGAGTTGGGTAGCAAAATGTTTGTTCACACATTACATTAAAGTCTCTGCATGTTGGTACAGTCTGGGAAACAGGGAGCAAGGAGGGAATTCCGAAGGCAAGCGGTCCTAGGAAAGAAGCTATTAGAGTAGAACGTTTTCCAGCATCTAGGGACATCTAGAGTGAAGGGGTGGGATTTTGCTGTGAGTCGAGGTTGCAGGGAGTATTTACATTGAGGGGATACAAGTGTATTAAGTTCGTCAGAGCATATTCCGTTGAAGTACTTGCTTTACAATCACGTGGATGCAATATTGTGGTGATGGGACAGGGGCTGGAGCTTTGCAGACAGTGTGATATCTATTAGGTTAGAGACTAGTGGTTGGTTCACCAGCCCAGATGTGGCAACAATACTCCATGCATGGGTGAATGGTGGCTTTATAAAGATATAAGATACTGGCAGGTGTGAGAAGTTTACTCCCCTGGTAGAAGGAGCTCACCTTCTTTGCAGCAGACTTGACAGTATCTTCTATGTATTTATTCCAATTCATGTTGCCGGGGAGTTTGAACATTGGACTCTTGGGGAGAGCTCTATCACTTATGGAAATTGGTTGTTGGAAAGGTTTCTTATAATTATTAAAAGAAAGGATCTTTGTCTTAGTAGCATTAAATTTAACATCCGTTTATGGCCCCATTCTACTACAGACTGGAGGTCATTTTCTAAGGATTCAGTCATTGCTATGGATATGCGTGTGTCTGATTCACCCGCATATCGAGAATAGAGCGGAGTGTCAACAGCAAATATACCCATCTCAGATGCGATTGCATCAGGTAGGTCTTTTAGTATCGATCCCTGAGGCACACTTGTATTAATATGATATTGTTTAGATGTACGTCCATTGATAACGACCTGGATATTTCTCTTAGCTAAGAAGGATCTGATTATATTATATACTCGTCCAGTAATACTGTATGAATTAATTTTCCTGGGGAGGCCTTCATGCCAGATCTTGTCAAAGGCCTTGGATATGTCAAGCTCTACTTCCCTAGCTTCACCTGTATTATCCGGTGTATGGTATATGCATTCAGAGATGGCCGTTAAAATATCTGCAGTAGAACGGAATTGCCTGAATCCATACTATTTGTCAGGAAGAAGTTTAGCATTTTCCCAATCAGCACGTTGGTAGTATCTCGTTGTTTTGTGTTTGGAGTTGGAGATATAATCTGGTATCAAACATTATGACACAGTGATCAGAGTTCCTGAGTGGCTATGGGCATCTGTCACGCAAGCCTTCGGTAGTGTTGTCAAGAATAGGTTGACAAGTGAAGCTTGCTGGTCCTTGCGATTTGGGAGGTGGATCGAGAAAGTGATGGTTTATGAAAGAGAATGGGCAATCAAGATCCTACATGTGTTGTTACCAATAGGTCTGTGGAGCTCAGGAAACCAAGCCAATCTCTGTAGTGGACATTGAATTCCCCAAATACATATTTGCCGCTCGGATCCGAGGAAAGTGCTGCGTCTATATTATTTGAGACATAGTTGAGTAGAGTACAGTCCTGGGTCGAGGGAGAACGATAGAGGGAATACAGGTAACTAACATTGTGTTGGGGCTGATCTGCAGATTCTAGACTAAGTTCTCTCTCCAAGGCGAGTGTATTACAGATATAGACACCGAACCCGTGCATGTGTTTGTCAGGGTCTTTATGGCATTACAGCAGAGTGGAAGGTATCCTGGCACATGAAGAGTTTAGATTAGTTTTGCTTGGTGCTAGAATATCTAGGGAGTTTACAAGGAGGAAGGATTCAAGGTTATTTCTAAAACTCCTTTCCAGTTATTCATTTTAAATTGTATACAGCTATGGTGCGACTGCGCTTAGCATTCACATCGGCAGTCTAGAACCTCCATCTGGCTTAGACCATTAAACTGTTCAGATGTGCAAGGGGGAGATCAGGTGTATTTTTGGTGAATTTCAGGAAGCATGAATATTTTAAAAGATGCAGTTTCTCAGCAGTCAACTACTGATGCAGGCAGTTTGGTTCCATGCTTCAGCAATTCTGAGCATGATAAAAACGTTTCCAAAAGTCATGGGAACTGTGCTGTTTTCTGACTTTGTAGGCAAGAGCACATGTGTGTTAGACACATGGTGATCAAAAAGGTGCTCTGAGTTGTTGTTAGCGAGACGATTAATAATTTTGTGGGTGCTTACCAAGTCAGTTGGTAATTGTCAGAGATTCAATGAATCCAAGAAAGTAAGGGTGTTCAGAGTATGGAGGGTATTCACTTGGTTGCACATCTGAACGATTTAATGTTAAATTGCCGCTTCTATAACGGTTTACATTCTAAGGTTTTTAGAATCACTTTAAGATATTGAAAGTTTGATAATATTTTAATCAACTTATATGAATCAAGTTGAATGTTCATCAAATTTGAAAAGCTTTTTAAATATTGTGATGCTCATGATACAAAAGTTTAGCATGTATTCAGTAATGTTTTAGTTTTTTTGTTAAAAAAAAAAAGAAGCAATTTATATATACTATAAGAATACCTGTTGCAGGACGGGTCAAATGAATCCCCCCCCGAACAGAACAGTTTTGCGCCAATTTTATACTCCTTTATGAAGATTAAAATCAAGATCTAGATCAAGATAATGCTGATAAACCTTATGTCTAGAATCCTTATTCCAATTTTAATCAAACTCCATCACATGATTTTGATTCTAGAAAATGTCTAAAATTTAAGGCTTAAGCTTTAGGAGTCTTAAGAAGAAATTGAAATTAAGGAATTTTGCTTAATTTGTATCTGATGACTATGGATCAAATTTAATGGGAATCTGAAATATTTGAATTTTTAAATAGGAGGTTGTGCCCATATTATGCCACTAAAACCCTTTAGAATACTTGGAAGAAACTGACATTTGGGGAATATTTATTAATTGATGTCTAATAACTATTTTTTAAATTTCACTAAAAACTCGGAAGTATTTGAATTTTCACGGAGAGCTTAAACCCACTCTTGGCCCCCTTTGCATAAAAGTAAATTAATAAACTAAATATAATCCACATTATCCACCCTTACGCTTAGCAGCTGTGTTACAAAATTTATAATGATCGATCAATAGGAGTGAATCCTATCCATAGAAATATATATAAATATATACACATGCCTAACTTTATATAGGGATGCACACAAATTGATTTGAATTGTTTTCGTTTTTTTCTGTCAGTTTTCTTACATTTCTGTGTGTTGTGATGGTGAAGAGTCTGCAGACAAAGCTTTTCTTGCCAAATTCCCCGGTGAAAACAGGTGGAAAGAAAACAGACTTATAAAACATTTCTCAGGAAACGTGGAATCAGGTGAGATCATTCATTTGGAGAATTGGATATTTTTGTTGGAAAAAGAAAAAAGTTAAAAAATGGAAAATGATTATCGGCATTTAAAGAATGGACAGAAAGTGAGAAATCTACAATGGCTACAACGTAATTTATAATTTAGCTTTAGATTTAGTCTTTTGAGCTACAAATCATCCCGGTTGATTTGTAATTGGTTGATGGTATCTGCAGTGTCTAAGGAAAGTATAAAACCAAGACAGACATCTATATAGACAAAATAATATATAATGCTAATCTGTCTTCAAATCAGAAAATAAAGTTGTTACAGATAATTTTTATAGATCTTTGTTCAGGAGTTATTTTTATTTTGTGACATATTTTTAAGTTTCTAAATTATTTAAAAGTATAGATCAGTGTAGTCATTAATAATTAAGTTTGTGAAATTATATATATATATATATATATGAGCTGTCCTTGCCAAGCATAGCCCGGGAGTTAAGGTAATGGTCTCTTAATGTCTATTTTCTAAAATTATTGGCTGTAAATTGCTTACAAAACTTTCGATATTTTAATACATGGGGAATAGCAAAGCAATTTAAAGCCGGAAAAATAAGAAACTGAACTGCATTCTAGTCGATTAAATTTAGTAATTGAATTATTTTGTAAATAAATTATTGTTTTTAAATGCACATTATTTATTGAAATAATCCTAAGTCATTTAAGCGTTAAGATTGACTCGAAAAGTGCAAACAAAAAAAAACTACAATAAAAGAACTAATCACGCCCAATTCGATTCAAACCAGCAACCTTTGATTAACAGACGAATGCGGTGACCGTTGTGCCGTAAACTAAAACTGAAAAATCTCAATAAAATACATGTTGCAACTGAAAAAATAAACAACAGAAGTTAGCGTTTGTTAGTGCAAATGCACTCATACTGCATACTTGACTCTGTGATTAAGGCGACTTGCTAAAAACAGATTTATTTTAATGTTGTCTTTAAAAGAATGTGACTCCATGTTGATTTTGGTGAAGCGATCTATTAAGAAATAACAGAATAACGGAATGACTGGTAAGCGAGAATACTAAACCGAAGTTGGACAGTTGTACTCAAATAATAATTTCATTTAGGTGATGGTAAAATTGTAGATATGAAATAACATTGCAATTTAATAATTTAGATTTAACTTAATGTAGATTAATTTTTAAGGGAACATATAGGTTTTTGTTTAATTAATGGAACTTGGTTAGGTTACAATGTAATTGTGTTTGGACTAAAAAGCCAAGAAGTGTGTCAGGTTTTTTTGTCTTGTTTTTTTTTTTTATAATCTGGTAAATGAGATTACCGAACACAGCGCTTGGTCAAATGAAAAGAAAACAAATGATATGGATTATCCAACGAAAACACATCTCACAAAGAAAATTTGTATGGAGAGGGAGCATACCATATTTTTATGAAAGTATAGAATATTCAAGTTACAATTGAAATTACAAGATTGAAATAAGAAATGATGATAATGACAGTACTACAGAAGTATGTGGGTTACAAAATGTCCTCCCGGTGTACGTGTGTGGCAGTGCTAGTTAATCTGAGTGTAAAAGTGAAAACTCCTCCAACTTTCGTTATGTATGAGTAATTTAAAAACAATAAAAATAACAAACAGCACTAAAAATATTAAAATTAAAAAAAGGCAATTAAAAGTTAAAAAAAAAAAAAATTTCTAACAACATTGACCAATATGTGCCAGAAATCACTAACTGAACAGATTTATGTATGTGGCTTTTGTTACCGAAGCTATCGAGCACCAATGTAGGGGTGGGGGGAGACTGAATTTACTTTATATATATAAGATAGATAAAACAATAAATTTAGTTTATCTTAACGATTTTGAGACATTTATTTTCATGTTATTGTTTATATATATATATATAATGTTTGTTTTTTTGTTTTGTTTATGATCAGAAGAAAGAAATTCTACAAGTGCAGACTTTAGAAAATTGCTTGGCATTGAAGAAGTTCCCACTTTTCTTATTCTTGATGTTGATGGTAAGTAATATATTTTGAGTCAAGGGTTGTCTTCATCTTCCATCGTTGCAGACGAAGTCAGTTTTTGTTGACGTATAAGTGACATGTTTCTGCAATCGAAACAACGTATAAACATGAGCTTATTTCTGAACAATGCACTTCTCAAGTCGATGTTTCCAGGTTCCAAAACCGTGTTTCGAGAATTCTGGAGGACGTTTTCAGAGCCAAGTAGTGGCACAATGTTTTGCTTCTTCTATGTCATTAAAATGGTTTCCTTTGAGGATTTTTTGGGGGTTTGGGAAAAAGGAAGAAGTCTGATGGAGCTAAATTGAGACTATATGGTGGGTGAGAAAGCACTTCCCATCAAAATTTTTATTTTTAATGGAAATCGCTCCAGACAAGACATGCAGCCACTTGATGTAAGGCGCTAAAACAAAAATTACTACTTCAAGGTGAAAAACTAGCCAACAATAAGTGTTAGATGGATAGATTCCGCCCCAGAAAACAGCAGTTCTTCCCCCTTTGTTAGAAACATCGTTCATGAAATGTGACGACTAAAGGACAAAATAAGGGAAGCAAGAGTTACGAGGCTGCCGAAAGTAAACACAAGGTCCACTTTCTACTCTCTATATCATTAAAATAGTTTACTTTGAGGATTTCTTTGGGTTTGGGAAAAAGTAAATCTGATGGAGCTAAATTGGGACTAGATGGTGGATGAAGAAGCACTTCCTGTCGAAATTCTCAAAGGACATCTTGCACAACCCTCGAAGAATGCGCTGGTGCATTGCCATGATAAAACAGGACCGATCCCCAAGAAGTTTCTCTTTCCGTTTTTTAATCAAAGTGTCCTTGGGGTTCCTTAAAATCTCAGCATAGTAAACTCCTGTTACTATTCTTTGATTTTCAAAGTAATCTATCAGTATCACTCCCTCTGAATCCCAGAAAACCATGGCCATCACTTTTGAGATTTAAACATGATGGGTCCTGAAGATCCACCTGGGAGCCATTGCTTTGACTGGTAAATCCAAGTTTCATCTCTGGTGAAAATTTTCACCACAAATTGCTCTTTGTGTGCTTCAATTTTATTCAATAATACTAAGAAGAGATCACTTTGAAGATTCTGTTGATCAGGCCACAACGCTTTTGGGACCCATCATGCTGAAATCTTACTCAGTCCCAAATTATCATGAAGAATCGAACTTGCCGACCCATAACAAATGTCGAGGAACATAGTTATCTGATTGACAATTATTCACTGATCTTCTCCGATTAAATTTTGAGCAGTCTCAATGTTTTCGTCATTTTTTTTGAGGTTCCTGGTTTTTCAAGGCGAGAATCATCTTCAAAGTCGTCTTCTTCCTCCTTTGAATCGCTGAATCCACTTGCAGACTTTAGTCTTTTTTTAGAGCACGAGTTCTATAAACTTTTTCTAAAGCCTCGATGATCTGTGTTTGTTTCCATTAGAGTTTTACCAAAAATTTGATGTTCAACCTTATCTCAGAATATGTGTTCCATGGATCGAAAAAGTAACTTCTCTTTAAGAGGGTCTGAACAATACAGAGGCTTGCAAGAAGCTTATCGCAGCTAACTAAAAGCAAGGTAAACACCCAGTGAAGTGTTCTGACATGTTTTAACGGGATCATTTTTTTGATCCACTCTCGTATATCAGCCATTTATTAATACTCCTGTAACTATCTATGTTACCCATTATGCTATATTAACTCAGTGGAATTTCTAGTTAAATCTAACTAAGGGAGGAAGGAAGGAAGGAAGGAAGGAAGGAAGGAAGGAAGGAAGGTTCTATTTTCGAGCAAATGTTATTTTTAATAATCAGGACGGTTATTTTGATAAAGAGAAAAACAAAAATACCATCGAAAGTGTTGACTGGTTTCATGTGATTTTGTTTAGATTTTAATATGAAAGCAATTCTATAATAAAACCGATGAAAATTATCCCATTTTATTATAACAAAAACAGATTTGCAGCATTCTATGATGACTAGTGAGACCTCGTAGAAATTCCACGGTGATTTCTACACCAAGCTTTATAATTTACTGTTAATAGTAATATTTCTTTTGAAATAATAAATGTCTTACCGGTTCAATACCATTAAGAAAAAAAAACAACTTTCTTTTTTCTTCCGTAAAAATAATTGTCATTATCAGCTAAATATTCTTTAAATAAATAAATAAAACAAATATGTCTCTTCTTTATTTATTTATGTAAAATTGTAGCATTTAATTCTTTTTAAAACAATATTTTTTGTCAGCTAAATATTTTTCAAATCAATAAAAATTTTTAAATACATTTAATTAGTTGACAGGACGACAATTTGATTTTCGAACAATTCATTTTAAAATGAATAAAGTCGGAAATTTTTACATTAGCGACATCAGATTAATCTCCAATCACCATCTTGGATTTAGGTGTGGTAGCTTGCTGTAATGCTGAACTAGTCATCTGTGTTTTGCAGGTGGCATGAGATCTTTGTTCATACCAAAGATATGTGACAACTTCCTCTCCGTCTTTAGAGTTGGATTCTTCAGTGTTTCTGTAGTTTTACAATGACATTAAAATTTCAAAAGAAATGTATAAACTTTTTTATTTTCAGCTCACACGTAAATACATAAGATTGTACAGAAAAAATTACGCAAATTCATCCAGTATTTATTAAATTATAAGAAAAAGAAAGAAAAAAAAGATCTTACGTATCAGTAGACATTTCAGCTTATTGATTAGGCAAGGGGGAAAACTGTCACAAAAACTCAAAACATAAGAAAAATGGCGACATATAGATAAAATCGTTTTTTATTTTTAATTTAGTAAATACTGGATGAATTTGCATAATTTTTGGTGTACAATCTTCTTTTCAGCTACCACGTAAGTACATAACAAAGTTTATACATTTCTTTAGCTATTTTTGTTAAGAGAGGCCTAACATGTGAAACTACAGAAGCACCGATTCTTCTTTAGTTTACAGTAGTCAACAGATCCTATTAGGTTTGCCAATTGTTGGAATATTCCTCCCTATCCATCACCGCTGGAGCATTGTTTTTGTCCTCTGGTAGTATTATATCATCATCACTTCGTAGTGATTTGATGGCAGACATTTCTTCCTTTGAGAAATTAGGTTTCGGAGACTTTCATTTCTTGAATAATTTTCTCACTTTTCATCTAAGCTCAGTTTCTTAAGCCTTGGGTTTATTTATCGCTGCCGCTTCAATTAGAGATATCATGTCTAGGTATGGAATCAGCTTGATGGTTGTGGCAAAGTTGAGACCTTTGTTTAGCACCGATTGCTCAAAGGTATTCAGCCCCCACTTTCACAGCGGGAAGATGTGGCACACTGCCGGAAGTGTGCATGTGTAGAAATGGATTTACTTGTGTGCGTCAATATATATATAATAGAGAATGGTAGTTTGCTTTAAGCATTGCTGGGAATAGTAGTAGTCTGTTTAAGAAAGCTGAGGGCAATGCAAAGTGCCGGGTAGGTTGTTAGCTGGAAGAAACAAAAATAATAAATCGAAATGGGACTTACTATTTATTTTTTCTTAAAATCTTACATAACAGCAAGTGTGGTGTTGGCTGTTTGTGTGTTGTCTGGATGATTATTAAAAATCATTTATATAATATTTCTGGGAAAAAACTTTTCGATTTATTATTTTTGTTCCTTCCAGCTTACAACCTGCCCGGCACTTTGCATTGCCCTCAGCCTTCTTAAACATATATATATATATATATATATATAGTCATTCATGAGCTATACTTTGAAAACTAATTAATGTTTATTATAAAATTCTATTTTTAATCCTTATACAATTGTTTATTTTCTATCTTAGCGCCTACTTTCTCATGTTATTATTTATAATGACTAACATTAAGATGAAAGGAAATTTGAATTTAAAAAATTGCTAATATGTAATTTAATCAAAATCATCTTGACATTATTATTACTAAAAGTCTTTTTCTTTTCCCTCATTTCAGTGACAACTCTAAGCCAGATGTGTTGACTACTGAAAGACACTACTATATATATATAGATATATATATATATATATATATATAGTAGTGTCTTTCAACCATTTTAAACAATAAAAAACACTTTTAGTCTAAGTCGTTCGTTGGAAAGCTATTTTGCTTGTGAGTCAATTTACTTTTTACAGTCACTATATTAGTTTGCTTCCAAGAATTTACGCTAGTCTTAACATTATCTAAGGGATAATCAGTTGTTTACGATGAAAAACTGTCTTGGGAATTTAAAAACAAAACAGTATTTTATCTCATGGCTTCCCAGCAGAGTTGATCAGACACCACTTCCCTTAAAAAACAAGAACAAAAACTTTCCAAATATTAGATCTAGTGTTTTATTTCAGATTAATTTTTTGCTAGCTAATTTTGTTATTAAAAAATGTCCACCTTACCTGAGTTGTTCATCTGTGTCTAAGAAAATATATAAAATATATATAAATTCCATATATATATATATATATATATATATATAGAATGAGTAGAAATAAATAAATTTACAACATTAGTTGACAGTTTCAAGATCAACAACGATTAGGCGTACAATCGTTTTTTTTGGTTTTTTTTGACATAGTTCACCCCAAACAAGGCAGGCCACCACTGTAGACGTAAGGGGCTACTGAAAAAAAGAAAAGGGGAGAAGGTTGGGGGGAGGGTAACCTAAATTGGGATCTGTGCAGCGAGATGTCTGTTTACATTAGTTTTAAATTTCTGCATGTCTGTACTGTTGGGGAAACAGGGGGCAGGAAGGGAGTTCCAGAGGCCAGCAGCACAAGGAAAGTAGCTATTTGAGTAGAAAGCTCTCCGGCATCTGGGGACCTCCACAGTGAATGAATGAGATTTAGTTGATTGTCGAGTTAGTCTAGTGAATTTACGTCGAGGAGGTACCAGAGTAGTCAATTCATCGGAGCATAATCCATTGAAGTATTTATAAAACAAGCACAAGGATGCTACATTGCGGCGATGGGACAAGGACTGGAGCTTGGTTGACAGTGAGGGACCTATTAGGTTGGCGACTCTTTTTTGGACCTTGTAAAGGAGGGAGAGACTAGTAGATGATGCACCAGCCCAGATGTGACAACAATACTCCATGCATGGCCGGATGGTGGCTTTGTAGAGATACAGGATAATGTCAGGTGTGAGGAGTTTACTAGCATGGTAGAGGGAACCAACCTTCTTTGCGGCAGCCTTGGCAATGTCTTCAATGTATTTGTTCCAATTCATGTTACTTGTGAAGGTTAGGCCGAGGAGTTTGAATGATGAACTCTCAGGTAGGGTGTTATTTGCCATGACAATCGGTGGTTGGAGCGGTTTCTTGTAGTTATTGAAGGAAAGGAGCTTTGTCTTTGTGGCATTAAAAGTTACCAACCATTTGTGACCCCAATCCACTACAGTCCGGAGGTCATTTTCTAAAGATTCAGCCATTGCCT
This sequence comes from Sepiola atlantica, assembly GCA_963556195.1. NCBI lineage: Eukaryota > Metazoa > Mollusca > Cephalopoda > Sepiida > Sepiolidae > Sepiola > Sepiola atlantica. The sequence continues at coordinate 94,390,990 of OY744532.1, forward strand.
CGGATATGATCGCGTTGGTTTTGCCAACATGGCGAGAGTAAAGCGTGGTGTCGTCAGCAAATAAACCAATCTCAGACTCTATGTCATCAGGGAAATCGTTTATATAGATCAGGAACAACAAAGGTCCAGGGATAGATCCCTGGGGTACACGAGCATTTATGTCATGTTGCTTAGATGAATGGCCATCGAGGACAACCTGGATTTTTTTTTTGTCAGGCAAGGATCTAATTATATTAAGTAATTGCCCAGTAATACCGTATGAGCGTATTTTCAGAAGTCCTTTATGCCATACCTTGTCAAAGGCCTTGGATATATCAAGCGCTACTGCCCTAGCTTCTGCCTTGTCGAGTGTATGGTACATGCGTTCAAAGATGACTGTTAGGATGTCTGCAGTAGATCGTGCTTGTCTAAATCCATACTGGCGGTCAGAAAGAAGTTTAGCATTAACTAAGTGCCATATTATCGCTAGATTGATTAAGGATTCAAAGATTTTGGCAAAGATCGGCAGTAGACTGATTAGGCGGTAGTTCTGAGGGTCGGTTCTATTCCCAGAACTCTTGTAGGATGGTACCACAGAGGCAATTTCCCAGCTATCGGGGAAGCAAGATTCAGCTAGGCATTTATTGTAGAGTTTGGAGAGGACAGGGGCCAGTTCAGCAGAGCATTTCTGAGTCGTTTGGGAATTGTTTTAATGTACTTTTAATGAAAAAGACACCCTGATATTTGGTAGTTATCAGATAAACATGGTAAGATCTGGCCCAATTCGATGTTTGTTGGAAAGGTGATAAAAAAAAATGGTGAGTTTATAATAAATTGAAGGTAAGATATTCTAGTCACATGTTTACCTCTCCTTGGAGATATGTTTTGCAGTTTTATTGTAAGATCTTGGCCTGAGGAAGTTAGACCAACCATCGGGCTGTAGCTGAAACATGTATGCACATATGTAGCCAAAAAATGTATGAATAAAAATTTATGCTAAAATAATATATCAAAAGACATAGGTAGATTTTTCAGTATTTAATTAAAAAATGCTTAATACAAAGTAGAAATTTTGAACAATAAATTAAATAAAAATTCTGTTTATATACGATAAGAGTGTACACCCTCTGTCAAAAGTGACGTGGAAAAAATATTCTTCGCTAGTGTTTGCAGTAATATTCATATAAAATAACGGCTAAATAAATAAAAAAGAAAACGTCTCAAACTAGAAAGAAAAAAAAAAACGTAAATAAGAAAGAAAACGTCTTATTATGGAAATAGATTGATGGGGGTTGTTTGACTTGCTATTTGTTTTCTCAATTCCCTTAAATACTTGAAATGAATGCGTTAGGTGGTTTTCTTACTCGCTAATGTTTGTGTGGTGAGACATATATATATATATATATATGAAAAAGAAAAAAACAAAAATATTATGTATTCATCAAGTTTCGTCTTTATTTCAAGACTTCCTCGTGATGATTGTCCTGAAGAAAATAACACAAGGTACAAAATATTTGAAACAATGGTAGTAGGAGGAGAGAAGCTTAAAAGGGCCGCTTATGAAAAGCTAAATTATGAGCTACAAATAGATGGTAGCAGTGGGAGAAATTGAGTTACGTCTGAGAGAAAAAATGGTGACGGTCAGTTATTAAACCATTAGGGAGGGGAGGAGGAGGGAGCATGTGTGATGTAGCCGAAAAAGGTCGCTTATGAATGATAAGTTATGGGCTCAAAAAAATGGTAGCAGTGGGAGAAAATAAATTAACTGTGGAAGGTGGGGTAAAAATTGGTAGCAGTCGAAGTTATTGAAACCATGAGGTATAATGTATCTCTATATAGACACACACACACACACACACACACACACACAAATAAATACAAATTGCTCTTTATTATAGAGTGAATGATGTATAAAAATAAATCTATGTTCAACATATTTGACAGCCAGACAATGCTCGGAAGGTCAGCTAGTACCAAACAAATATGTGTACAATCCAATAATTGAGCCGAGTTGTTTCAAATATTTTTTTCTTTTTTCTCCTTCCAGGAAACCTGACATGGCAAGGTAGACACTGTGCCCTTAATTATCAAACGTTTGCAGCCTTTTTGCATCATACCATTCATGAAATCTTTCAGAGGAAGAACAAAAACTGCAATTATTGTCAAATGGAAAATGATTCTGAATGTAAGTTCCGATTTGTACATCTAAATAAGACCCCCCTCCTCCCCTCCCCTACATTCAGACGAAGTTGGGGGGGGGGGGCACTTTTAAATTTAAGATATTGTAGAGCAACTTGGGAGTTCTATAGTTCTAGCTTTTATTTTTTTTTTGTAAAAAAAGAGTTTTCGTAGATAATGGTAAGTAATCTGAAAGTGCAGAAAAGTGAAGGATTTGTGTCCATTTTTCTTTTCTTAAATGTATACGATTTAAAAAATTAAATTGTAAACAAACAGACGCGTGCATCGTCCCAAATTATTATCGGCCACAGCTTTACCTGGACAAAATTAGTTATAGTTTTAACAATTTTGTTCAATTAATAATTAAACGGCCAAACGATACCAGAAATCTATCTTTTTGCACTACTGTAACTATAGTCTATATATATATATATATTATTCCAATGACCACAGGGAAAAAAAAAATCAATCCAAATTTTCATATTCACTTCAATTTCCTTTATTTTCAAATTTTGGCGAATACCTGTATTTTTTCTTAATTCTTCCGACAAACAAAAACCCTTTTATTTTTTTTAATTTTCTTCCTCTATTTTACTTTTTTCAAAATTAAAACATTTTCTTACGCACGTTTTACAGAAAGGGAAAATATATAGACTTTGCTGATCATCAGAGCAAGGAGTTCATTTACAAGTAATAGGAAAATATATTATTGCAAAAACAGGAGAACGGAAAATGTGAAAAATCCAAGACGACTTGACCAAAAAAAAAAATGTGGCAAGCCGAAATACCCGAGAAAAACTCACCATGAAGAATGGTGACAAAATGCAAGCACCCCCCCCCCCACCAAAAATAAAAAAAGAAACAACACTCGAGATTTGAAACAGCTCTTCAAACTGTAGTTTCTAACTTAATCTCAAACTGAGCTAGCCTGAAATTGCCATGCCGAATTACTATGGAAAATATATATATATATATATGTATGTAATGTATATATATATATATATACGTACATATACCCAACAGTGTGCGTAACTCAATGTTTGTGTGTTCCCTATAGAAAGAAATGTTAGAGAATCTACATAAAATCTAAAAGTGTATTCTTATGTAAAATTTACCAGGGAAGACAATGGAAGTGTTCCCGAATCTCTGCGTACACCCTTAAGGCGACTATGAGGGCATAATCCCCTTAAAACTTTAAATATATACTATTTATATGAAATTTAAATCATATGTATAAAATTTTCTGGGGAAGACAATGGAAGTGGTCTCAAATCTCTGTCACCCTCTGTGCCGAATATCTACGTGCCCCCCCCCCCCCACCTCTAAGTGACTCATTGGGACAGAACCTCCTTAAAACTTCAAATACGTATTTCCGATTTCACTGAAATTTAAACCACATGTAAAAGACACTAATTTAGAGAGTTTTCCTAGATTTCAGCGTCTTCCGACTATATTGAGGGAGAAAACAAAGTAATATGGTGTTATGAGTCTAGTGATCCTCATTCAATCCCGAGCAACGTCGGGTCTTCCTGCTAGTTGTCTATAAAATGCATCACTTAAGAATGTTAGTAATTAGACACAATCCTAAGATATTTAGCTTTCCACTTCCTTTTAAGGAATTTTAGTCCAGAAAACAATTTGATGAATGGGTCCCTCTTTTTGGGGGTCATTTATTTTATCCTTATCTAATTTCCTCCATAAACATCCTGTTTTTCAAGCATTCTATAAAAAACCTTCCGATAGACAATTATTTACTCAAATGCAGCCATTAGAATTCTTGAGGGTTAGGGGGGGGGGGGGGGGGCGATGGGGACAGTCGGGGGAGAAATATGTTAAAAATTAATGAGAATAAGGTGTCGATCAAAGACAATGAAAGGAGAGAGAGTATTCATTACTTCTCAGTTCAAATCCTACATATCAGTTTTAACTCAGGCTATATCCTTATTTTATTTATAAAGCTGGGCTGTTTATCACACAGAGTGAGATTAAAATGCCAACGTCATATTCAAAATAGAAAGCTGAATTTCTAATATAGAGTTGTGATTCTTGGTTTCCTCAATTTTTTAAAGCAAAGCCTAGACACATAATTAGCAAGAAATTGAATTTATTTTTTATACTGAGCCAAGCAGTAAGAACTTTTTATGTTTTTTTTTTGTTATTGATATATTAACTCTCTATCTCTCATATTATATATATATATATATATATATATATATATAATAATTATCCATGAACACATGTTTCACTGTTATTGCAGCTCATCAGCGTGGCTGACTATGGCAGGATTTGAAACCTCAACGACAGTGACTAGTCAAATGCTTTACCATTAAGCTATGAAGGTCCTGTCTGAAATATGTCATTGTTTTATCGCTTATAAATGTTAATTAAGTATCTTTTTTTTGCAATAATATCAGCTTTATGGTGATGCACTACCTAAGTGCTTGAGAGATTTAACTCCCTTACATACATTATGTCGCCCCCTATTTTTAGGAACGTGTGTATATATATATATATATATATATATGCTCCCTCCAGTCACACATTTTTGCTAGCTTGGGAGGATTATATGGTGAATGAACATATACTACACTGACCTCCAAAGGATGAGTTAAGGACTGATAGGATAGTATGATGATGAACGCCCCCCCCCCCCCAGCTCCCAAAAGGAGGAGTTAATGCTTGGGAGGAGGATATGACAACAAAACAGAGAGTACACTACCGCCCACCTCAAACGGAGAAGATAATTATGGAAGGATGGTATCATGAGGAATGAACATATATTATATTGTCCCCCCCCCTCCAAAAAAAACAAAACAAAAAGGACGTAATCTCTGAAGATGACCCCATGACAACAGAACAGATACTACACTACCCTCCCCTATTAAAAGATAATACAATAGATCAAATTATTTTTTTATTCATTTAAAAATGCCTAGTCATAAAAACATTTTTTATAGTTCCTTGGCCTTTTGACTAACATCAAAGTGTAGTATTTTTGAAAAATAAGATATTCCCAAATTTGTTGGCAATTTTAAGTAGGGCAGCCCCTAAAGTAAATGTGGCATTGTGGTGACTGAAATAATCCTAGTTAAGAGTAGGATAGACATTTTTATCACTTTAGATCAAGGATGACCAACGCCCCCCTCCTCCCCACACTTGATGGTCATCCGGGGTCACTAAGGGTAATTATCTGTTAGGTCCATATAATAATTGAATTATAATGTAAAGAAAGAAAATTTATTTTTTCTAAATAGATTTTCTTTAATTTAATTTTTGTTTTATGAAACAAATAAAATTAAACAAAAAGAAAATCTCAGTAAAGAATGTATTAAATGAAAAAAAAAAAAAAGCTTAAACATTTAATTGGTATTTTTTAGATTTAAAATAAACAAATTTGTTTCGATTCGTTAAAGCTGTTTACCATTTTACAGCTGTCTGTAAGAACAAGTAGTTTTTTGGTTATTTAAAAAACAAAAAAAAGAATACCTCACTAAGTTTTTTATGCTTCAAGTTCTTTATATCTTCAAATATTTATTCATGGTGTTTGCTTTGGTTGTTTTGTAGAGGAAATTGTTTTTGTTTTTGCAGAACATGATCCAGTTTTGCAAAGGGAAAGGAAAAAAAAACAATAAGATCAATGTTTGGTGTATTTTAAGTCAAGAAGCCGGCAACTTCAGACAGCCTGATCTGGTAGCACCAGCATATCGAAGAGAAGGGCCATATTATTAAATATAGCAAAACAAAGTCTACTTATTCTTGGAGAAAGTAAATGAAGCAAGAGGTTGAATGTATCCAAAGTTATGTAATTTAAAGTCATGCTAATCGATTTTAGAAGAATATCACATAATGAACTTTTTGGAGTCTAATAAAAGCATTAAAAAAAAAAATAAAAAAAAAAAATAAATAAATAAATATATATATCTAATATATAAAGTAGAGACGATTTTTCCCCCGTACCTTCTCGGAGTATAGGAAAATAACCACATGCATCACAGGCTACTAAACTCACCGCTATATTACACTTATTCACTCGAGCGTGTTTTAGTAAATTTGTTATTATTTTTTTCTACCTAACACTAAATATTACATTTGGCCAGCCATCAACGTCTCTCCGAAAAACCAACTCCATATAGGTGGTAGCAAAAACTTTTCCCCCCTAACAATTGTGTACTGTGACTACACTCATCGACACCGGGAAGTAATAAACACAGTTTAATTTTCATAAAACACCGGTTGTCATTCATTATTTGCCTGGTATTAATTTAACACGCATGCCAATAATGAAAGTTAGGTTAATTGGGCTATTTACACATGTATTTGTGAGCCGATACCTTAGTGCAGTCGGTAATAAGGTAGTTTTCATTACCGCGAATTTCAGTTATGGCGAATTTTAGCGTTCGATCCCAGTCTACTCTACCACTTTAAAAATTTTTTTAAATTTAAAACATTCGCCAACACAGTAGACGGGGGAGGGGGGGGGGAGAAAAAGAATAGGCCGATTTTTTTTTTTTATTCGGCGTCATGCAATAGGTAGTACTTTCTCCCGTGCAACGCCGGGCGACGGGTTCCGCTAGTATATATATATATAGATATATGTGTGTGTGTGTAAAAGATGTTGGATTTTTGCTAATTTGGAAATGTTTGAAGAATCACATGTAAATTAAGAATCATTTTTTTTTAATACTTTTTTTTTTTGTTTCTTTTTCAAGTTGTGAATCAACTTCTGCAGGACACAAGCCAATTTCTGGAGAGGAGGTTTCCTCCACCTCGACCAAAGTCTGCAGTAAACAGATCCAAGAAAATGTTGTATCAGCGTAGAAGCAACAACACCTCTCAGCTCCAAGCATCATTTGATGACAGCAGTCAGGAAGATATCCTTTTGGATTTACGTACGGAAAGCCCACAGGAAATTTGGGGGTCGAGTTCAAAAAGAAAAAAAAAACTGGCTGGAAACAATTCAAAGAATTAATAGGGAAAGCGGGGGCTAACAAAAAAAAAAAAAATTTTAAGTGCATAATAAGATGACAAATTTCCTAGACAATAACGTGGCTGCAGTCTTATTATAATAAATAATCTATTTAATATGACGTTCTAAATGAATGCTTCTGAAACTAAGTTCTAAAATGTAATTTCTGATTGCGAACAAAGCAATCTTACAGACAAGAAAATAAAGACGCAAAAACATGAGTAAATAATTTCTATAAAGTTTTTAAAACAAACATTTTGAAATGATATCAGAATATAAATTATACTAAAAAAATCATGTAGTGCGAGATGAGTATGTCTTCAAGTAAATAGAATTCAACCTTTATAAAGTAGATAAAGGCAATTTAGAATGACGATATCTAGCAAAGTGAAGGCAAATGAGAGAAAAACTTAAAACGGTTTTATATTTTACAATAAAATGAGATTGGAACGTCTGCGGCAGTTTCATGTTCTATTTCTTCACAAATATTTCTTTACAAATCATCCAAGATTTTTTTTTATAAATGAATTAGTGTTTTCAAGTTTCGCATCTGCAGTGTAATTGAATGAAACAAAGCGAGATTATAATAAAATTGTTACAATTATTTGTGTGTAATAGTTTTGTCTTATTTTGCAATTGTAGTTCAAAATCTTTTTTTATTTTCAGAGGAGGGATCATTTTACATTGATTCAGAACCTTTTATATGAAACCAGAAACTTGATTATTAAATGCCTTCATAATGGAATGTTTGCCCTGTGTACCTTTAAAACCTGCATTTTTTATTTTTATTTGAGAGGAACCACTTTAAGAATGTTGTCCATTTTATTGAACCGATTCATCAGATACCAACATCTGTTTGTTTTATTTTACTTACTTTCCAAGTTCCACAGCATAATCTTCAATTATATCAGAAAAACTTGTTAAAATAACTGTAAAAAGTAGAAGATATTCCACCAACATTTTGTAGTTTTTTTGTTTTTTTTTGCAATTTTTATTATTCACTGCAAACAAGGCATATTGCCACTGAAGCATAAGGGGCTACTCTGATAGGTTTCCTCCTTAGAAATCTGGCCCCTGAGTGGGTCCACATTATGCTTAAATTTCTGCATGTTGGTAGCTTCCAGTAAACAGAGAACATGAAGGGAATTCCAAAGGTAAGCAGTCCGAGGAAATAAGCTATCAGAGTAAAACGATGTTCGGTCTCTAAAAGACCTCTACAGTGAAACAGTGGGATTTAGCAGCTAGTCGAGGATACAAGTGAAACTTTGAAATATTCTTCTAAAAAGTATAATTTACCAACATGAGTAGCATCTTGTTACAAAATTCGTTTCTTTATGTGGGGAAAAAAATAAATCAGGACAGTTTTATTATTTAGTAACCAACCTGTTTAAAATATCAATAATAAATAAAGAAAATAACAATAAAAGCTTGTATCCATATTTATTGAGAATGTACAATATTTACATGAAATGTTTCAATCCTCATCAGGTTAAAAATGGGATAAAAGATTGTCAGCATTTTAGTTTGGTGGCAGAAAATGATGACAGCCATCGGCAAAGGCTGTTATACAACATTGAAAGCTGACAATTCTCTTTAAGACTTGTTTTTATTGAAAAGAGGGTGGCGGGGGGGGGTTAAAAAAAAAAGGAAAAAAAAAAGACATTTTTCTTATTTGATAAGAAAAGAAAGAGACATCTTATTAAAATAACTTTGTCGGAAAGGGGGAGTAACTTAGTGCCAACTGGGTGGAGCTGTCTTCATGATTCCAAAAGAGATATTTTCAGCATTCTTTAACATTAAGATTTGCCTGGGGGAGAAAAAAAAAAGTGAAAATATATTAAAAAAACAAATAAAAATAAATAAATAAAAAATAAAAAAATAAAATTTACATGTGATCATTCATTATAAAATATCAAAAAAAAAGATAAATAAATTGTATCAACCTGTCCTAACAAATCAGATTTCCAAATATACATGACATTTCAGTCAAAGTTACCAGATTTAAAAAAAAATGTTTAAGAAATGAACGTTTTTTTTTTAGTCAGATTGTCATTAACAAGACTAATATTTCAATATTTATCTTTTGCTATTTTTTTTTTTTTTTTCATGGTTCACCCCAAACAAAGCGGCCATCACTGTAGACGTAAGGGGCTACTGAGAAAAAAAGAAAAGGGGAGAAGGTTGGGGGGAGTCAGCCTAAATTGGGATCTGAGCAGCAAGATGTCTGTTCACATTAGTTTTAAATTTCTGTATGTCAGTACTGACGGAGAAATAGGGGCAGGGAGGGAGTTCCAGAGGCCAGCAGTATGAGGAAAGAAGCTATTTGAGTAGAAGGCTCTCCGGCATCTGGGGACCTCCACAGTGAATGAATGAGATTTAGTTGATTGTCGAGTTAGTCTAGGGAATTTACGTCGAGGGGGCACCAGAGTAGCCAATTCATTGCAGCATAATCCATTGAAGTATTTGTAAAACAAACATAAGGATGCTACATTGCGGCGATGGGACAGGGACTGGAGCTTGGTTGACAGTGAGGGACCTATTAGGTTGGCGACTCTTTTTTGGACCTTGTCAAGGAGGGAGAGACTAGTAGATGATGCACCAACCCAGATGTGGCAACAATACTCCATGCATGGGCAGATGGTGGCTTTGTAGAGATAAAGGATAATGTCAGGTGTAAGGAGTTTACTAGCACGGTAGAGGGAGCCAACCTTCCTTGCGGCAGCCTTGGCAATGTCTTCAATGTATTTGTTCCAATTCATGTTACCTGTGAAGGTTAGGCCAAGGAGTTTGAATGATGAACTCTCAGGTAGGGTGTTATTTGCCATGACAATCGGTGGTTGGAGAGGCTTCTTGTAGTCATTGAAGGAAAGGAGCTTTGTCTTTACGGCATTAAAAGTTACCAACCATTTATGACCCCAATCCACTACAGCCTGGAGGTCATTTTCTAAAGATTCAGCCATTGCCTCGGATATGATCGCGTCTGTTTTTCCAACATGACGAGAGTAAAGCGTGGTGTTAGTCAGCAAATAAACCAATCTCAGATCATGTCATCCGGGAGATCGTTTATATAGATCAGGAACAACAAAGGTCCAAGGATAGATCCCTGGGGTACACCAGCATTTATGTCATGTTGCTTAGATGAACGGCCATCGAGGACAACCTGGATTTTTCTTTTGTTTAGGAAGGATCTAATTATATTAAATAGTTGCCCAGTAATACTGTATGAGCGTCTTTTCAGAAGTCCTTTATGCCATACCTTGTCAAAGGCCTTTGATATATCAAGCGCTACTGCCCTAGCTTCTGCCTTGTCGAGTGTATGATACATGCATTCAGAGATGGCTGTTAGGATGTCTGCAGTAGATCGTGCTTGTCTAAATCCATACTGGCGGTAAGATAGAAGTTTAGCATTAACTAAGTGCCGTATTATCGCTAGATTGATTAAGGATTCAAAGATTTTGGCAAAGATCGGCAGTAGACTGATTAGGCGGTAGACTGATTAGGCGGTAGTTCTGAGGGCTGGTTCTATTCCCAGAACTCTTGTAAAATGGTACCACAGAGGCAATTTCCCAGCTATCGGGGAAGCAAGATTCAGCTAGGCATTTATTGTAGAGTTTGGAGAGGACAGGGACCAGTTCAGCAGAGCATTTCTTTATTACTATTACAGGTATAAGATCAGGCCCACAAGCTTTAGAGGTGTCAAGGTTTTTTTATGATGTCTCTGACCTGGGATGGGGTTATGACCAGGTTATCAAGTGTGGCTTCGGTCCATAAAGGGAATTCAGGGAGGGGGTGGTTATCTGAGTCTAAAGTAGAGTTATAAGCGAAATGCTAGGCAAGTAGTTCAGCCTTATCAGTTGCCGTGCAAACGACATTGTGGTTTGATAGTGGGGGAATCGTTGATTGACCATTATTCACTACACTATTGTAGATTTTCCAGAAATCGCGAGTACCTAGTTTCTGTGACTGGATGCGTTTTTTGTTAACTCATTATACCTTCTCTTCGCTTCGCCTATCACGGCCTTGCAATTATTTCTTGACTATAAATTTATGTCTATTAGTAGCTGACTTATGGCGGCCGAATTTACGGAATGCTTGTTGCCTCTCAGCAATGGCAGCTGCACATTCCGCGGTGAACCATTGGGGAGAGTGGAGCTTGCTAAAGAATTTTCGCATGGGGACATGGGCTTCAATGCCTGCTTTGATCCATTCAGTTAATTCATTTGCACACTGGTCGGCAGGGAGTGAGGTTTCCCTCCATGGGGCGTCGCTGATGTGATCTCTGATTGACTCAAAATCAGCTTGCTCGTAGTATCTTGTTGTTTTGAGCAACGGTTCATCAGCTTTTGGACGACTTTTTAGGATGATATGAATCATTAGCACAATGTGATCAGCATTCCCAAGTGGACTATGAGCTTTCGTCACACAAGCCTCGGGTATTGAGGTCAAGAAGAGGTCTAGAAGTGTCTACTCGATCGGGGATGCGGGTCGGAAAATCGACAGTCTGAGAGAGGGAGTGAGCTAAGGAGAAATTATACGTAGAGTTGCCGGCCGCATCAGTAAGGCTGGAGAATCCCAACCAGTCGCGGTGGTGGGCATTAAAATCCCCAAATACATGTATTTGGGCATTCGAGTCAATTAAGAGTGCTCTATTTATGCTTTCAGAGACAGAGTTTAGCAGAGTACAGTCCTGGGTCGACGGGGAGCGGTAAAAGAAATATAAGTAACTGACGCTGTGATGTATAGTCAATCTAAAGCACATGTAGTCGTTGACTCTTGTTATATCAGTTAGATTCAAGACTCCCAAAACAGCTCTTTTATGGTGAGCTGGCCAAAGGCAAAAGAACCGTAGGAGGACAGCGGAAACGGTTCAGGGACAGCTTGAAGATGTCCCGCAAACAGTTTGGTTTGTATTCGGACTCGTGGGAAAACCCAGATGTTCTTGGCGTACTGAAAGCCACAAAGAAGCCATGATTGCCGACTCTGCATCCATTGAGGAACGCAAGCAAAAGGAAACATTCTATTCGAAAAAGAAGAGAAGTCAGCACCCCTGCTACAGAATCATCCCACAGGGGCTCTACATGCGGGAGAAACTTCAGAGATCGGAACGGACTGACAATCCATCTCCAGACCCACAAAACAACTATATGATCACGGTCGTCTTCACAAGCTATGGACGAATATATCAGTTAGCAAAATACATGATTTATGAAAAATGCTGAGTAGTCCTATTTTGAAATAGTATTATAATAATAATACAATAATACAAATAATGAAAAGGAGACGCAATTTGGATAAAAACTAAATGTCAGAGAGAAAATAGTAAGATACATCAGAGAAAAGAGTACGATACACTTCTTATTTAGTCTCTTTTAAGACTTCTCTTTTCATTTACCGTAATATTTTACAGTGTCTTAGCAATGAAAAAGTAAGATACCATATATATATATATATATGATTATTTTTTATTTATACAGACATGTACAAAATCTGCGACACATGGCATGTCGGTGTTATCGATCAACAGTTGTTATAAACCGAGATTTCATCAGGCAGAGTTATAACCTTAGATCATATTTCCAAATATGATCTGAGGTTAAGATCGGATTTTAACTCTGCCTGATGAGATCTCAGTTTATAACAGCTATTGATCGATAACATCGACATGCCAGTGTCGCAGATTTTGTACATGTCTGTATAAATAAAAATAATCACATATAAACGCTCTATTTGATATTGAATATTTTTTATAAACCCCGGTTTAAATTCTTCGGACCTAACTTTACGTTATAAATTAACCTTCATAGAGAGGCTATCATAATCAGTTTAACAGATGTGTTGGGCTAATAAAATAAAAATTTATACAATGTTGTTAAAGACCCAATGATTAAAATAAAAATATTTTTTTAAATTACATTGAATGATAGACAAATGTTTGACCAGAAAGATTTTACTTACCCCCTTTCAGATTCCATAGTGATGACGGGGGGTTGCGTATCTTGCCGTAAAGAACGGCCACATTCGGCTAGAGAAGCTATCAAACCAGCATGGCAAGTGGACAGGTTACCTACAACTGATAATGTAAAAAGAAATTCATTCCATGTAACGACCAGCAACATTTTTTGTTGAAATCTATATATTAATACGCTAAGGTGTACGTACGTGTGTCACGCTCCTAAAGAAATTCAATAAACAACAAATAAATTGGACGGAGAGACTTGGAATCGAAACCGTAACATCTAGCTGAAAAGTGGCGACTTTACCACTGAGCTAACTAAATGAAGTTGTTAAATAAATCAAATTAACTTAATTAAACCATTAACTGACCCCGCTCGCTACTGTCGCTCCAGCGTGGAAGGAGGAGGGCATTGTGGAAGGAGGAGGAGACGTGGAAACGCTTACCAAATGGGCCCGTTTCAGGCTTACGATATTTATTATTTTTTAATAATTAAAATTTCTTATTACTATTTATATATTAATACAATAGAGTGTATGTTATTTATTTTGTGTCACGATCTGACACTCCTATTTAAGATTTGCCCCTGACAACGGGGGGGGGGGTAGGGAGAGGGGAGGGACGGTGCGAGTTAGAGGGGAGTCGTGACCGCTGGTGACTGCTGAAGAGACAGCTTTTGCCCCGGCAACAGAGTAATATAAATAAATATATATACTTCCATCCCATCACGCAAAATTTTGGTGAATAAAATATATGCATATTTCTAGCCACCGGATATTATTATTAACAGTAAATTATACAGATTGATGTAGAAAACACTGGAATTTCCACAGGGTCCCGCTAGTATTCTAATAGATACAGAAAAAAAAAAAAAAAAAAAAAAAATGACTTTTTTTTTTGAGGAAAGAGATGTAGAATCTGTATACTAGAAAATTTGAATTTTTATTTTTCAAACTGATAATGGCTTCTACAATGAAAAGATCAAATTTAAAAAAAAAAATAAAACAAACTTAAAAAGATACTAGGCATACATATAGTGTATGCGTGTGTGTTCTACTTTGATTTCATTTGAAAGTTCATAAACTATGACCTATCTATTAAGACATTCTTCTTGTAGAACTAAAAATAGCAATACACATCGACCAGAAAACTGTTTGGATAATCGCAGATTTGAGGGTAGTTTTATTAAAATAGTCATATCTTAAAAACTAAAGCACTTTAAGTGCTCAAAATACCATCATTTTGTTAGGAAATGAATATCCTTTCAGGTGCATTCATGAATAATAATATACATTATATATTTTTAAGAGTTTTGAGCAAATAAAGGCAAAAAAATGTTAACGCTATTTTCGGCAATTTACGTCAATTTTTTTTTTAACCCCCGCTTCGTTTAAAAGTCTCGTACCATTGCTGTATGTGGAATTTCGTCCTAAAATTTGGAGACTAATCAGGTAAAGTATCACTTTTAATGTTTGTCGGTGTACGAAGTAATTCGGCTCATTCATTATTTTGAAATTTTAAAAATAAGACTTCAACTCACCGTCGGTCGAACATTTTTGAAAAATACATTTCTGTCGCCCAATTAGTAAGTAAATCAATCATTTTACTTTTTTATGCATTAAAATTATAATTGTATATATGTGTTCTCTTTTGGTAGTCCTGATATTTCATGACCCTATCCGGAAAAAAAAGGCGTTTTCTATTTATAGTTTGAAAAACATTGTAGTAGCAGTTATAAACACGAGGCGATTTTTGTTTATTTTCATTCTAGAACGAATTTGAAAAATTTTAAAATATGAATATAAAAAATATTGTTACATTTTTCGTACCCAACTAGTAAATAAATTAATCTTATCTTTTTTTATGCATTAAAATTATAATTGTATGTTGTTTTGTCTTTCCATAGTAGTAATTTTAAATTACCTTATCTGAAAAAATAGTGTCCATTTTTTGAGCGAAAGTCAACAATGGTTGCTAGTATTGCTGATATAACATCAGCAGCAGCTAAATAGTCTTGTAAAGCTTTGTAAAAGTAAGAATATTTTTGTGCTTAAAAAAGTTAATCCTATTTGGTTCTTTTATAAAAAATACTTTAAAAAATACTGGTTTTCACTCAACTTTCGAACTTCTAGTAGTAATGACTTTCTGGTCGCCAATTTAAAAAAAAAAATTAAGATTCTACTTTTTTAGGCGATTACGTGTAAACACCCTTAAAGTCTTGGCGAAAAAAACAAAACAAAAAATAATTTAGAATTTAGAGTGGGGGATCAGTTTCGCATATAAATTTAATGTAAAATGATCTCCGATTTCCCGGCCATTCTTGCCTTTTAGTGAAATTTATAAAATAAATAATTACTCTACCATTAACTCTAGGTACGACTAACAAGCCCACCTCCTAAAAATGCCTTCTTGAACGTATCGTACCATTAACCTTAAATATGAGTGGCAAGCCACCCCCTAAAAACCTCCCTTAACCCTAACACTAAGTCCGAATGGCAACCTCCATCCAAAACAAAACCCCTTCCTTAACCTTATCAATAACCCTAAGTCCGAGTAGGAAGCCCTAATCCTACAAAAAAGCCCATTAAAACCAAACACAATCGTCTAAAAAAAAAAAAATTAAAAAAAAATAAATAAAAAAGCAGACCCCCATAAAAAAAACGCACAGGATTTATTTGCCATAGAAAAAAATTCATTAATGCCCTAAAACGCTAGAATGGCCCGGAAATGGTGAATTAGTCTACATTAAATATATGTGAAACTAATCCCCCACTCGAAATTCTAAATGAATTGGGTTTTTTTCTTTCTGCTAAGTTTTCAGGGTGTTCACACTTAATTGCCCCTAGCCCTACCACTAACCTGAAGTTCAAGTGGTAAGCTCCCCCCCCTCCCACAAAGACCCTCATAATCGTCTAAAAAAGAAAAACGCACAGGATTTATCTCCCATAGAAAAAATAATTAACTGTCCTAAAACGCTAGAATGGCCTTGAAATGGGGGATTATTTTATGTGAAACTGATCCCCACTCTAAATTCTAAAATAATTGTTTTTGTTTCTTTCTTTCTGCCAAGTTTTTCAGGATGTTAACATGTAATTGCCTAAATAAATAAAGTAGAATCTCATATTTTGGGGAGGTAAGGGGTGAGTTAGCGGAAGGTGTTAATCTACAATAATGCCAAAGAAATCTTGCAATATATTCATTTTTAAACAGTCCTAGTATTAGATTTTAGTTTCTTGTACATAAAATGTATTACAATTCAACTTTAAGTTTTCTAACTTCTTTCTTTTAATGGATACATGGTATTTTTAAGGTATTGCAGCATATTTATGTGCATTTAGTGCAGATTACTTGGAAACCATTAATTTCTGGAGATTTTCAGTGGCACATTCTGATTCCTTGTACAAAAATACATTTATATGGTAAATTTCATTGCTTAATCTTGCATTTTAACAAAGATATAACATTTTTACTGAAAAATTAGTGTAAAAAAATGTGACGAAACGCATATGGTCTTAAAGAGGGGAAAATATCCAATCGTGTGAGGCACAAAAATAGTCATAACTTCCTTATTTTTAGTCAGATTTTAAAAATTTAAAAAGATTATTTCTTAGATCATCAAGCTCTTTCTATATATGCCATTATTGAGATATTTTAAGCAATTTAAATTTTTTCATGTGTATTGCTACTAAAAATAATGAGTATCTTTACTTCTATGTTAGTAGTAGTATTTTATAAAAGTATTATTCTTTACTATTGCTTTGCAATTTTATTCCTATTTACTACTTGAAATCATTGAAACGAAACCAATCGATAAAAGACAAAATTAATGCTATTGCTACCTCAAATTTAAGCTCTCAATACCAATGTGTGCCGGACACATGTACATTCACTTATTACATAGACATTTATTTTGCCATTTAATTTACACATATGTTTGTGGTGTGTACAGACACACGTATGCAAATTTGATTGTGATGCTGAAGAAAAGGGGAAGATTTTCTCTAAATGCTCACAGAGACATTAAAACATATTAGAGAGTGGTTGAATCAACAGAGTGAGAGGGCAAGAGAAATACATAGATTTTCCCTATATCTCTCTTAGCTAAGATGAATTATGGCTAATTAGAACAATTGAAACAAATTTTTTTCCAAACATAACTCAATCTCAGAACTAAATATTTTAGCATGTATTTTCTTTCTATTAAGGTACATTGGAAAAAAGGCCTTAGAAAAACAAACATTGATGAACTCACATTTAGCATAATAAATGTTTCTGAAGTTTAAATTTAAAAAATTAAATAAAAACATTATGAAAAGTTATCTTTTTTGCCGCTAGTTTTCAAATGATTATAAGGATAAACAAAAGAGGATACCTCCAAGAGAAAGACCGTGTTGATCCGTACATATCGCACCAGTGACTTCAGGAACTTTACCTCTGAAAAAACAAGCGAAATAAATCAAATAAAACAATTGATAATCAAATTTAATTTTCAAAATCCTATTTTAAAAAAAGAATAATTTGGTCGAATAAAAAATAAATTAAAGTAAAAAAAACTCGTGGGCAGTCAAGAATAAAATATCAAATGAATTATTACCGAGTTTACAACTGTACTACATGTAAACCTTGGTCCGATCTTAAAAAGAAAACATCAATGTTACTTAAAAGGTAGTCGAACGAAGACAGTTAATATGATCCAGTAAAATTATTTTAATTAAATGTTTTGATAATGTGATTGTAGTTGTTTGTAATTTTTGCATATACGTTCACATCTTTCTGTTAATACATATCTCTCACCTGAACACCACAGTTCATATTTTCAATTCTTGCTTCCAATAAAAAAAGCCAGCTTTAAATACTCCAAGAAAGAGCCACAATTTGCATATGTAGGATATTGTTTTCTCTGAGAATTACGTTGAACAGACATCGTTCTTTTTTTTTTTTTTTTTAAATAAATTCTTGCTTCAAAAGCAGCCATGTCTTTCGTTTGTATATGCTCGTTTTGGTTTAAGTGGTAACATTTCTTCCACAGTGAACATCGAAAAGAGTTTATTTGTTCACATTGATATTAACTCATCATAGACATTCAGCTGGTTGACACTCAACAGTAAATCAGTCATTAAGAGAGAAAAACAAAAATACAAGTCAGTACTTGGTTCCAACAGCTTCACTCATTTTCTCTCAAACAAAAATTTTAACTAAAAAGATGGTAATGTATATTGGAAACATAATGGTGATATTTTAAGAATTTTGACAGAAATATGTTTTTAAAAAATAATTTTTTTAGCCGTCAAAGGAAATAAACCACTTTAAACCACATGATCCAGGTCATAAGAGAATCAGCAATATCTTGATTAACGATGCTCTTCAAAATGCTGTCATAGACATTACAATTGTTGAGTATCATGCACTGACAAAGCAAAACAATAACTGGTCCAACAAGAAAATTTAAATTAAAAAAATAGAAAGAGAAAGAGAAAGAGAAAGAGAAAGAGAGAGAGAGAGAGAAAGAGAGAGAGAGAGAGAGAGAGAGAGAGAGAGAAATGAATGTGTTCTGTTTCCTTATTTAAATAAATTTCTCATCAGTATAAATTCGCTTTTGTTTGTTTTTTTCTTTATAAAATAGTGGCACTGACATTAAATATAATCTACTGCATTATCTAATATATAAAGTAGAGACGTTTTTCCCCTGTACCTTCTCGGAGAATAGGAAAATAACCACATGCATCACGGGCTACTGAACTCACAATTACATTGCACTTATTCACTCGAGTGTGTTTTAGTATATCTGTTATTCTTCTTTCCAAACTAACACTGAATATTACATTCGGCCCGGCCGCCACGACTCTCCGAAATACCAACTCCATATAGGTGGTAGTAAAAACTTTTCTCCCTAACAATTCTGTACTGTGACTACACTCATCGACACCGGGAACTAATAAACACAGTATAATTTTCATAAAGCACCCATTGTTATTTCGTATTTGTCTGGCATTATTTTACTACATAATATTAAGCAATACGCAAAAACTTAACAACCGCTCCCTTACACTCCGATGATTATTCGCGAATATCAGATTACGTTCTATTTAATTCTACCTTCTACATTTAAATTCATTCCGGAATTAACCGAATGAAATTAACGAACACAGTGTCTGCAACATTTATTGATTCAACATGGCGGCGAAAATTTCTTGATCGAATCGACTTCCTATTTAATTCAATAAGCACCAAGATACTGGTAGACGCGGACACATTTACATTTTCAAAATCATACACCTTAAACACGCATATTATCGAAAAATTGCCCAAATGAATTTACTTCATCAAAAAATGACCTACACCATGTCATTGTTGAAGTTTCCATTTGGTCGGCAAAATGTAAATGTTAACATAACACGCATGTCAATAAACAAGCATAGCGTTATTAGCCTATTTTCACATGTACTTTTAATTCGTGACCGTGGCGCATTGGGTAAGAAGGGATATTTAATGATCGACAGTTTCAGCGTTCGATCCCATTCTACTCTACCACTTCTTTTTTTTAATTTAAAACATTCGCCAATACGGTCTAGGGGGTGGGGGTGGAGAAAGAACTATAGACATTTTTTTTTTATTCGACGTCATGCAATAGGTACTAATTTCTCCCGTGCAACGCCGGGTTCCGCTAGTATTAGAAATAAAATTAAAAAATTCAAAACAGTATGCCAATCTTATCTCCCTTTGGTTAAGAGGCCCTTTTTACTTTGGTGTGTGAAAGTCATATCAAGGGGGATAACTTTTCAACTTACTTTTAATTTCTATTTTTTCAACAAAGATTTTTTTTTCATGTTAAGAAACAATAAAACGACAAAAGATAAATGATGGTATTGGGAGGAAATAGGGTAAATATTTACTTTAGGATCCTAAATCAGTATAATTGGTGCCCTTTCTGAAACAAACCATTTATCAATTTTGCATATAAATTTAACGGAAAATGATTCCATTTTCGGGCCATTCTAGCTTTTTAGGACCGTCACCCAAATTTTTTTTTAATTACTAACCCTAAGTCCGAGTGGCAATAAAAAGGTTTATTTTCATTTCAAAACAAGTTTTAAAATCTTTTTTTTTTCCAATGGAAAAGTTGTTTTCCTTTAACTAGCCAATAAAAATGTTCTAAAAAAAGTTGAGAAAAGTTATCTCCCTTCATATAACAATTTGCCACCCTAAAGTAAAAAGAGTTTCGGATGCTTCCTTGGTCTTTTGGCTAAGATCAAAGTGTAGTATCTGTTCCGACTGTCCTGTGCAGTTCTGGGAGGTTAACCCCCTCCCAGGCCTTGCCTCCCCTCTTTGGGGAGGAGTAAGTTTATTGCTTACTGTCTGAGGCGCCCTGCCCAGGCAATTTTTTAAGAAACTCCGTACTCTTCCTCTAGAGTACAAATTCCCACCTTCCGACCTTGTGTCACATTCTACTTTGTGGGACGTAGATAAATAGGAGTTTTTTTTTAAAAGGGTCGGTTTACAAGAGACCGATCATTTCAGAGAATAGCGGTTTTTACTTTTTACTCCTGAGATGCTATTCATGTTAGGCACTTTTTTTAAATTAAAAATTGTGTTTTTAATATAAAAAAAAAGATTTTTTTTTAAATAAAAAAAATAGGTGGTACATTGTTTAATTGAGAAAAAAAAATTAACTTTAAAATAACAATACGTATCACAATAAACAAAAATATTACAGAAGTTTCAAGCAATTTAATTTGCAGTAAATAGAAGTAACGCAAATTTATTTATTTATTTTTTATTTTTTCCTATATTTTTTTTATTTTAATAATTTTCAAACAGTATTTCTTTTAAAATAATTTATGTCGGTAATAGTAATGATTATTTATTGACTTCTTTAACGAAAAGCTAATTAAGGAATGGATAAGAATTTTTATATATGAATGAGGATAAAGAAAAAATACTTAACGTCAATAACATCTCAGGAATAAAAATTGCTTAACTAGGAAATGACACTTAATTTAGTAGAATAAAATTATTATTTTAAAACAGTTTATTTCAATGGTCAAATTTTAAAGAAATAAAATGTGCTTATACAGATCCATTCCATGGTCGCCAATACGATAACAAGTTAAAACGAAACCCGGGTTCCTGAAACGGGGAAGAAAAAAGAAAAAAAAAAAAAAGAAAAAAACACGGATTTATTTATATTGCTTTAAACGTGCTGAAACTTTTTATGTCGAACGAGAAAAAAAAATTGTCCGCTTGTCGCTAAACTGTTGGGGGTGGGGTGCTTGATTCCTAAAAAAAAAATAGTAATAAAAAAATTACTTACCCTACTACTAACACCAAGTCCGAGTGGCAAGCTCCCACTCCCAGACTTAGGGTTAGTGGTAGGACAAGTCATTTTTTTTTAGGAATGAAACAGTTAAGCGACAAGCAGCTATTGTTTTAAAAATTTATACTAGACCACTCGTGACAGTATTTGTTATATATATTATGAAATATTTGGAAATTTCAAAATGTTCTCAAATATTTGAAAATTTCAAGTTACAGTTGTTTTTTTAATATTTATTGTAAATACATACAATTAGGAAAAGGTCCATAAGATCGGGGGGGGGGCTGTTTATCGTTCATTAAACGACAAGGTCGGAAGGTGGGTTTGAAGGAAAAGCCAGTGCTCCAGAAGCTGAGCACTATCTCAAAAAAAGTTTGTTTTTTTTAATCCCTGGACAGCCCCGTCGGCATTCCCCGGTAGTGGCGCCTCAGGCAATTAGCAATAAACAAACCCCTTCTCAAAGAGAGATGGTAAAACCTGGGAGGGTGGACCTCCTAAAGCTGAACAGAACCATACCTCAGTCCGACAGAAAAAAAAATCGAGGACGTATCCTATACAAATATTTATGCAACCCTGGTGGTGTCATAATAAATGACGTCATAAAAGAATGAATTGTAGCTTTTGGCAACTTAAAAATAAAGCATCTTGGTGCTTAAGCATATCCGCCCCGACATTAAAAAATTTAAAGAATGTATAAACGTTATTATGTACTTACGTGTTAGCTGAAAATAAGATTGTGCAGAAAAAATTACGCAAATTCATCCAGTAGTTATTTAATTATTAAAAAAAAAACGATTTTAACGATTTTTTCACTCGGTAGATATTTCCACCATTTTGTATCTTAGATTTTCCAGTGGTCAAGAACGATAACTCATATTTTCACGATTTCTTGGTTTGGGGTTTTCTGATTGTCCGGAAAATGACATAACTCAAAATTAAAAAATACATTCTTCCCGGCACAACAATTATATCTGATTGTTGGCGTGCTTATGATAGACTGGGTGCCGAAGGGTACCATCATTTGCGCGTCAACCATCGATATAATTTTGTTGACCCAACAACAGGCGCAACCACAAATCATGTGGAAAGAATGTGGCAAGAGGCCAAAAGACGAAATAAGGCTGAATGTGGTACCCATACGCATATGATAAACTCATATTTGGCCGAGTTCATGTGGCGACAAAAATTTCGGGGAAAAACATTAGAAAACCTTTTTAAACAGATTGCCGAAATTTATCCTGTGGGTCAATAAAATGCTACGTTTTTTTCTCTCTTATATCGTACTTATAAGTTGTTTTTCCAAAATTGGTTATGTCTTTTGTTAATTTTTTTTCTCTTATATCGTACTTATAAGCTGTTTTTCCGCAATTGGTAAAAAAAAAAAAAAAATTGTTATCTCCCTTGTTTACAAAAATGTCAAAATCTACGTAAAATCATTTAAATCATTTTTTTCTTCTTTTTCTTATAATTAAATAACTACTGGATGAATTTGCGTAATTTTTTCTGCACAATCTTATTTTCAGCTAACACGTAAGTACATAATAACGTTTATACATTCTTTAAATTTTTTAATGTCGGGGCGGATATGCTTAAGCACCGTATATTTTTAGATCTATTACTAATGGAGATTTTGGTATCTGTCTAACTGAAGCCGAAACTATACTATTACTATCTTTTAATGCTCAATTCAGGGAAGGGGGGGAGGTAATGTAGTATCTGTTATGTTGTCATGATACCATCCTCTTAAGCATTACCTTTGGGGGTAGCGTAGTATTTGGTCTGTTGTCATGAGGGCATCCTTCCAGGCATTACCTCCTCGTTTGGGTGGGGCAGTGTAGTATATGTTCGTTCATTAGGGACCTCCAATTGCATGTGAAGAACGGTGACGTCACTATTTCATGTGTACGTTAAGAAGTCATACATTCGTTTTGCTTTACCGATTGCAAAAAAAACTCTCTCAAATAAAGTTATACTTGTTTTAAAGTAAAATAGTTTAGTTAAAGGTTACATTATCAAATTCTGAAAGAAACCCTTCTTCATTGTCCGATGAAACTACGAAATTTTCTTGTTTTACGACACACGGGGTAGTGTTTACTAAACATCGCGTGAGACATGGCAAGATATTATCTATGTACGGATGAACAGAAGTGAAACAAATTACTTTACTACTATGGTGTAAACAAAATTAACGGTTTGTTTTAACCATTTATTCGTCAATTGAATAATAAAAATTCAAAGTAAAAATAAGTTTATATTTCGAAATGGATAAACATTTTAATTTGAAAAAAGAAAAATGATAAAAAGTATTATAAATATATAATAATAATAATAATAATAATAATAATAATAATGATAATAATTACTTTTGTCAACGTTTTTTCTTATTAGTGTTACTGTTTACAAATTAGCGTGCGGCGTGCACCAATTTTACTCTAAAAATGTATGCGCATGCGCGTGGGACAATTTCACTTTAAAAATTGACGTGTTAATTATGGCTAGTATTGCGTTCCATAGTTGCGGCAAAATCAGTTAGTGCAAAAAAATTTTCTTACTTCTAGCAAATGAAGTAGTTTTTTCCAAGTACATAATATGACATCCGCCACAACTTTTGTCTTTTACGATTCATAATACTTCGGGCTATATTATATTAAAATATTTTGAAAAATTTCGAACACGAATATGTTCAAAAATGATGTTTAAAACCGATAAACTCGATCAATACGATCAAATGAATAAATGTCTCTGAAAATAAAAATTATTTCGTAAAACTTTTTTTTTTTTTGCATTTCAATAAATCACAGTATATTTTATTGAGAAAAGGTAAAAAAAAATTCAAAACATAATAATATAGCTTTTATTTCCACTTTTTATTTGTGCATTCACGGACCAGTTTACTAAAACAGTTTACGTAAAATTTAATAAAATTAATCCAATGTGTTTTTTAAAAGAGTTTAGTTTTATATAAGAAAAAAAAATCGCCGGATGACAATATATTTCGTTCAATATTTCATAAAATGAAACAGGGGGGGGGGGGATCACGTAAAAAAAATATTTTCCCTAATATATTTTAGGAAAACAGCATTTTAAAGATAAATTAGTCCTATAATGAATAAGTATTGAAAATTTCGTGAAGATCTGGCCATAACTTGATTTATGCGAGATTTATTAAAAATGTGCCTATCACAGCGCACATAAATGCTTATACATAAGAACGTTAGTTTATCACGTAAAAAAAAGTACACAACATTTTAACTTCACATTTTCATGAGTTTCGTATGCTGGAAAAAATTCTAAAAAATCATCAGCAGTTTATTTAATGTATCCTCTTTTGAATGGTAAAAAAGTTTTGTTGATAATCTTAATCTAAATTAAAGTTACATCGTGTTATATATAGGGGGGGGTAAATAGTTCACAACCAATTGGAGGTCCCTATCGTTCATCATATATACTAACACAAATATGCGACCGGTGTGTGAGGGGGAGGGGAGGAGCTCGTATTATTAAATATTTGGAAATTCAAAGTTACGGCTGCTGCTGCTTTTAAACAAACACACGGCCATAGACTTTGACAACTACCATTCATTATTTTTTTTTATGTCACACTGCTTTTGCCAACTACCATTCACCCTTTATAACGTCACAATTGTTTTTGCCAACTACCCTTTCATCCTTTATGATGTCATCCATTTTCAAATAAATATATGTATTTCTTTCTTGATATGAAAAGAACCGACCTTGTGTCACATTGTCTTTGGTGGGAATAGGGGTAAATATCACCAAGATAAGAAGCAAGCAAAAATCTACAGTTTTAGTAGTATATACCGATTGTAAGTATTTACTTATTATGCACCGTTTCTCTCTCCGTTGTCAAGAAGACCCAGGTCTGAATTCTTCACTTCCTTTTGAAACCACTTTTCTATTTGGGGGTCTGTTTTGTAAGCGTGCTTTTTGTTTTGTTTTTTATTAATTTGTAAACACGTAATTCTTAATCTCTAATTGTGCCAGTCATATTTTGCACCCATCCAGAGTGCTCCCTATTTAGTAGAGTTGCCCCCCTCCCCCCGTGTTAAACTAACCTTTGGCAGCGAGCGGGGTAAATAATCTCAGATTTAGTTTCATCCTTCACTATAATAAAATATATATATATATATATATATATATATATATAAAATGTCCCGTCACACAAAGGTTAGCGTGTAAAAAAACAAAAAAAAAACTGGCAGACTAATCCATTTCACGTGTTATGGGGAAGGGAGAAAACAAAATCAAATCACTCCCCCCACTCAGCTGTTGTCTAAAATAAATTCGAAAAGAAATTCTTTAATCGATTTTAAGAGACATTTTTTTTTTTCCTTTCTTATTTCTATGCCGATTGATACGTTTTTTTTTCTTTCGAAAAACTTTACCGATTGAGACGTTATTTTATATGAATACTAGCTGGCTTTAACCGGCTTGCTATCACTTCTCAAGTTCGCTACTTGAAATACTTGGAACATTAATTTCAAATAAACATTTCATTCACAACTTTGTTGCGAAACAATCTTTCTCAATGATAAACATGAACATTTTGATAATTTCGATACAAATTTAGTTCTTTTAAAATGTGACCGCAAAGAAAAGAAATCAATTCGCCTTTTCACTTGAAATTTAGAAAGAAAGGAACACTTGAACAGTGAACCATGAACACAAATGCTAAATTTTTGTTTAGGAAATAAAACCAATATTGTGAAACAGAACCATTTGTTATATTAAAATCAAAACAATCATTGAATTAAAAAAAATAAATAAATAAATAAAATGCCTCTTTTTCAAAACCAATATGCTATATGTTAACTTTGCGACTGATATTGCATATACATAAGCGAATCACTACATAAGCAATATATATAAAAAAAAAAAGATGGTGTCTATTGTGTAAAGTTAAATTAACTTGAAATAGGGCGTTTTGACTTTACGGTTAGGGCTAGAAATGGGCCCAACTTTCAAATTTATTCAGCGAAGCATACATTTTTATGTCATTCTACCCTAAAAAATGTATCTATGAAACAGATAAATTTTTAAAATTGTTTTTTTTTTTTCTTTCCGCCAAGTTTTTCATGGTGTTCACACATAATCGCCTATAAAAAAGTAAAATCTAATTTTCTTTGGGACTAACGGACAATGTTAATCTATAGAAATATTTTATAATGCAGCATTTAATTCAGAGGCATTCTTGATTTCAAATGTTTAAATTGCAACACGTCTGTTTTTCTTTCTTTTTTTTTTATAACGGAGACGAGTGTTTGAAAGAGATGCTCAGATAATTCATGGCCACATTGTTAAAATATCTGTGCTACATTAACTCTATACATAAAAGTGATTCCCTATCATAAAATGTAAATTAATATAATTTTTAATTACTCTTTTGGTTTACAGATACATTTTTAGGCGATTAAAAAAAGTAACCCATTTTTATTTTTTTGGTGAAAAAGCCTGAATAACCTTTTCTTGTTTAAGAAAGTATGTGATTTATCATATTACTTTTTGTTGCTGTTAATATAAGAAAAAATTATTCAATAAACAAAACATACTTTCTTTTAATAATCCTAATCACGGCCATCGTAATAAAGGAGGCCGGAGCGCTGGAAAATGATGTCATGCTATAAAGTAACAAACGAGATCTGTCGAACAGTCAGACGATGGGCATTTTGACCCCTCCCATCAAAATTCCAAATCGATCAATTTTAATGAAATTTTCAGTATTTATTAATTAACGATCACTTAATATAATTAACCCATTACTTTATTAGAAATCTTAGTGCAAATGTATTATTTCGTGTAATTTGCATAGGCTAGACACACCCGTTCTGTAACAGCATTCACCCCATACCCATGGCATATCTTTATGCAGGTTTCTATAGTTTTTTTCTCCTTTTCTGTAGTAAAAAGCATCAGATGCCGGTAGGGCCAGGGCCATCGTAATAAAGAAGGCCGGAGCGCTCGAAAATGACGTCATGCTATAAAGTAACAAACGAGATCTGTCGAACAGTCAGACTATGGGCATTTTGACCCCTCCCTTCAAAATCAATCAATTTTAATGACATTTTCAGTATTTATTAATTAACGATCACTTAATATAATTAATCCATTACTTTATTAGAAATCTTAGTGCAAATGTATTATTTCGTGTAATTTGCGTAGGCTAGACAGCAAACATTAAATTAATACTTAATAAAATGTTGTCATAAATTTTTTAATTTCTAAAACATGAAAATTTTTCTTTGAAAAATAATTTGTCTGATTTAATATTCATTCTTTAAATAACTTCATTCTTTCTTGTCTACATCGAATGAAAAGACTAGTATCAGTTATATTGCATGGAAATATTTCTTGGTGTATAAACACAAGAAGACAAATCCCTATTCTTAGACAGCTTTATTCTTTATATGAACATTTCATTATCATTAAGTTTAGCTGAATAATTTGATAAAAATTGGTCTGATTTTCGAAAAAAATGTTTTTTGATTTTTTTAACTTACAAGTAAATCAAACATGAAAACTAAATCAAACATGAAAGATTACGAATTCAGTAAAGCAACACAAAATCAATAATTCAAAATAATTAATTAATAGAACATTTATTGAAATAAGTTAAAATGTGCGTTTTGTAAAACGAACAGTTTATTTACAATATAGTAAGAATTTGTTATAAATTAAAACAGTCATGTTTTTTTGGGGGGAGGGGGGTCCAAAAGAACAGTTTATTTACGATATATTAGTTGAATATCTCGCTTATTTCGTTGGATTTTCGCACACATTTTGGACGAAACTTATTGTATTTTTTATCCCGAAATAAAATTCTAATTAATTTTTTAAGACTTTAAAGACATCCATCTTTACCAGATGTTCGTAGTCAAAATCAATCGGAAAAGACGAAATCGCCATTTACTTTTTCCATCACGTCAGGACTCTGAAAATGTGATCATTTTTAGGAAATACGTTTGAAAAAAGGAACAAGTTAAAAATGATTTCCAAGTGAATGAATAATCCTATGGAACTGAGTTTGTTTGTTGATGGACACATGCGTGTTAAGCATTCTGAGGACTTCCGTTCCTCATTGATAGTGGTTCCTACTCCCACTATCAATGACATCACCAGAAATCTCGACTCAATTGACAGACCGTGTCCTAATTCATACTTTTGTTCGTTTTTCAACTTTTCTTATACAACTCATAACAAAAATTTTTGCAATTTAATTAGGTTACAATTTTTATTTTTATTTTTTTTTTATTTTAAAAACGTCAATATTATTTACAAATGTTTAAGAGAATTTAAAAATAATGAGTTATATTTAAAAAATGGTCCCTACCCACCTACATGCTTTTCGACAGTCTTTTAGCAAAAATTTTTATTTTAAAATACCCGTTTTTAAACATCGTAATTTCAATCAGGGTGATTATTTTAAGTTAGTGATCCTTCTTCCTGGGTGTGCTTGGGTTCTCGCTTACATAGAAATATTTGACAGGTGCTCAGCACCCAAGGCGACAATTGGTTATTGAGATCCATTCAACCAATCAAAATTGAGCATTTTACAGAAATCGTTTTTCTGTTTCTGTTCTCAGAATAGGGTTCTATCAATTATCTATTAGTTAAAATAACTCGGAATGAGATCTTACCAATGATTATGTAACACTTACATAGCAAACTAATTTGAGAAACTTTTTCGTTTAATAGACTTATATTAAAAGATGTCCGTATCTATAGGAGCAATCTTGGCATTCATGCAGTAGAGTTAATGACCAAGAAATCGAAAAAAAAAAGGGGGGGGGGAACAACCTTATCAAAGTTACACAACCAATAGAAAGAATAAGTATTGATTTCAAGAGTCCCTCTCTGTTGCATAGAATTAATAAATACATATTTACACCTGTAGATGAATATTCCAGATTCCCTTTTGCCATCTCATGCACGGATGTATTTTTTTTTTTGTAATAGTTGTGAGATGTTTGAACACCATTTTCTCACTCTGTGGCACGCTTAGTTTCGTACACTCAGACTGAGGAGTCGCTTTCATGTCCCGTGAGATGAAGACGTATCTTATTGTTCATGGGGTTGCAATCTAGTAGTCTACCTCATCCGATTGATGATAATGGCTATCATCATCATCATATTAGGTTTAACATCTGTTTTACATGCTGGCATGTGTTGGACGGCTTTTAGAAACTGACTTCCAAGCTTATCTGTGATCAGATTTTTTTAGAAGTCATTTCCTTAATTGAGGCAAGATTTTGATAGGTCGGATGACCTTCCTGATGCCAAAGCAGTGTTTTTATTAAGACACCATCTCTAGGTGATTGCTCACTTAGCGAAGAAAAATATACATTCCCTTTTTTGTTTTTGTTCTCATATATAAAGTAAAGTCAGTCCGCAACCATACTTTTGTGATCAATGGATAGATTCTTCCATTATTTTCCCTTTTTACACATAATTATGAAATAACTTTTTAAAAAAGAAGAAAATTATGAAATAAAACTGTCTTTTCAAAATACGTATTGATGTCTGCGAACAACATGCTAACTCTGAAAGTCACTGCTCCTACTTTTACACCCCATTGTATTTGTTCAGTTATTTTGAAAAATAAATACTACGATCACGTATCTTGTTTTTAACAAACACATTTTCACTAATGTGGAGAAAGTCCAGCTCCCAAAAGGGAGCACTCTGGATCGAGACCAAAATAAAAATTGCCTCAGTCTAGAAGGATTCCCCCCCCCCCACCTCCCCTCTCACTGACCAAAGACAGAAAAAAGTAAGCGTAGTATTAGAATATATACTACACTTTACTTCTAGGAAAAAAGTTGTCAAACAAGAAACAAAAATTAAATGGACCATCAATGTATGTCCTACATCGGAAGTTTAAGATTTGCGTTTCGATTTATTCTTTAGATATGATGGATATTTAAAATTGTTACATGCATTCCTACATTTTTTTTTTCAAAAGGATTTACGTATAGTAATGACAAAAGTCATTTCATTAAAAATAATTTACAGGACTGAAATAGGAATTAAGCAGAACTACTTATATTTTTTTTCTTTTTTGAGCAATATGTATTGTCATGCAGGATCAAATATACGTGTTAAATTAAAGACAACTTTGTGGGATTTCATCGTGACAACATGACTTACTTAGCATCCACAAGTGTCGTTGTGGTCAGCTGGTACATATATGGACTCCACACCCTTTTGTGTAGAAGGAGCATCGACAGCTTTCTGAGGCACAACGCTCTCAAGAATATCGTCCAATGGGCCCTAGACATTGCTGGCTTCCCATCAATTCTCGAACCAGTTCGCCTCGACAGTGGATGGTAAACAGCCTGACAGTGTTACCTTTTGCAAACGACAAGTCACTCATATGGGATTACGACTTATGTCAACACTTTTGTGCCATCGTCAGTGACAGAATCGGCAACAAACCCTGGACATGCAGCGTCAGAGAATTGCAAGCAATCGAAATATGCCAGCTTTCAACAGATTTGGGTTTCAACCAGTCGTCGTGGAGCAATAGGCCCCGCCACATGCGACTTCCTCAACAGCCTTGATCCGTTAATGACGTGACACGCTAGGGACCATTGTAAATTTTCTTAGTTTTACTGGCACCTCTCCATCGCCAATATTTGTGGAAACGCCTTGTGCCTGCGCTTGGCCTGCCAGCCAGCAAGACATCTGATTAAACTTCCTGATACTTGCATATTGGTTTCGAAAAGGGACATTTTATTAATTCATTATTATTTGCCTCCATTTTTTTTCTTCTCAATTTTTATTACTTAACTATTATTTAATATTTGCCGTTACATTCCTGAAAGGTTATTCACGTTGGACATTTTCCCCTTTTTTATGTTAAATTTGTATGGCTCTATACCTGCTTCTGTATTCCATAAAAAAAACTTGGATAAAAAACAATCATTGATCAAATTTTTGTTCCATCACAAATGTACTAGCATAAATTTTAAAACAAAATTAAAAATGTTTTTTTTCTTACTAACGAGTAATCGCTCATCAAAGCCCACTCGAGGCCAAGGGTTAATGGTTGTGTCAAGTGGATGGCGAGACTAACAGCATGAGAATTGCAGACGGTGAATTGGATCTAAACAGAATTTGATTACTTAAGAGGACGGCTCAACAAGAACTTGTTAACATTGGACCTGAAAATAACCAAGCTGAAGCAACCCTGTGGTATTGCATTCTCAGACGGACAGTTCTTGGATGTTCCGTTTAGCTCCAGGTACACAGAGAAAAAAAGGGAAATTACTTACAGTGGTTGTAGCCAGATGAGTTTTTGCTGTGAATATTTGATAGGAGATTTTGTTATTTAAGTGTTTCGAACTGTTGTCCTCATCTTGGTTCTTATATTCACAATGTTAGTCTTAATACATGCATAGTCGATTAAACTCATTTGGTTGAATCTTTATATGAATACAATTATCAGACAAATTTGCATGCTTGTGTGTGTGTTGGTTTTTTTTTCCCCTTGCAACGACGCAACTTACACATTGAACTTATTAATCGTAAACTTTTGGGTGTCAATAATCTATTACTAAAAATATCTCTTCAGATATCGTACGTGTTTGTGTAAATACGAATAAGCATGATTTGTACATTATTAAAAATAACAATAGCTTATTCTATATAATAATGCACTAAGGCAATTGCATGTTCATACAGACGTTATCACCCCCCCCCCCCCTGGTTTAAAAAATGGTATCGCCTGATCGCAAAAAACAAACTTTTTAAAAAATTTCATTTCCTTGGCCTTCGGGCTGACCTGCTTGTTTTCGGTTCTGAACAAACCGGAAAACAGTGGGTGGTCTATTATTTAGAAATGGTTGGAAGGGTCTTACTAACTGAATTTTTGTTCTTACTCTACTCCTTGTTTCATTCCAATTAAATCCTTTTGTGTGATTATATATGAGAGAGAGAGAGAGATAGAGATAGAGAGAGAGAGAGAGAGCATAATATAAAATGAAATAATAAAATAAGGTGCAAATCAAATTTTATTACAATTCAATGTTCAGGCAAAGTACCTTAACTCATGAGTTTTCAAAGAAAATTCTTCTCAGAGGACCATTATCGCAATGACATTACTGCAGGTAATAAAATTAAACTTTGAAAATATATAAAAATATATATAATACATAAAAGTATATAAAACATCAAATATATCAGCCCAAAACATACTTTTTTGTTAAAGCTATAGAGTCCATCCAAGTCATACAATTTAAAACATATTCAGGAAAGATATCCAAGATGTTGATTGAAAAATGATGCAGGTGGTGAATATTAGTCCAAAAACGAAAAAAATTATCCAAGCGGGAAACCTGTTTGCAATCGATGCAGTAAATGACAGTGAAAAATGTATCCAAGGTGTATGCAAATTAATAAAATGATAAAAAAAACAAAACATGAAAAGTTCAGAAAACTCACTTGGTGTTGAATATTATAATGTTCAAAATTCAGGGTTCTTATGAGGTGATCGGAATAGTGTAAACGTTAACTCCCTGGTTAAATGAAAGCTCCGGTAAATCCAATTCGAATAAAATTAAACTGACCTCATGTATTCGGACATTTTTTCTTCCAGGTCCGATAAAAATTATTCCAATAACTAAAATTATATTCGAAGGTAATCACTCTCCCGCAAGCCAAGTAAACAGAACCTCTTCTCCCCAATAAGAAATCCACACTAAAGTCATTGAATATCTACTTATTCAAATGACGTTATCAGAACGGATGTTGAATGTCTACATTAACAAGGAAAAACGTCATAATATATTGACAGATGTGTGAAATCGACTATATGCACAGCGGATGTGACTTGTCTGGGTCAAATCATAAGTCTAGGTCACAGAGACAGGATGTGTAAATATATATATGTATATTTATGAACAATAAAATTTCTAATTAATTTAGGGATATCTCAAGTAGGACAGCCCCTAGTGTAAATGTGGTATTGTGGTGACAGATCATTCTAGTTAAGAGTAGGATAGACTTTTTTTATTATTTGTGACCAAGGATGATCAACGACACTCATTTTCCTCACACTTTTGAATGGCTCTGTGTCTAATTTGTTGTAAATGTTATTTATTTACAGAAATATAAAAAATTAATTCAAAGTGTAGTATCTGTTCTGTCCAAAGATGGTACAATAATATCGCGGGGGGTGGGGGGGTGTCTCCGTTCATGCGGGACGTCCTTGTGTTTTGGAGAGACACCCCCTCATAACCAGATATATTCTTAAACCACATTAACCAGAGTACTTAGATAAGCATGTTTTAGCTTGAATAAAGATGTTACAATAATATTGTGGGGTATGCGTTCGCGCCGGGTGTCCATAGAATAGAAATATTTTTAAGCACGGCAGCAATATACAACAAATGAAGGATACAACTGGAATTTCCATGGGTCCCACTAGTTAATAATTTATTTAAATCAATTAATTAAAAAGAACATGAATAAAAAAAAAAAATTTTTTTTTAATTTTAAACCCGATATGGCAGTTAAGGCTCTTAACCACTTATCATTTACAATATTGCAAATTTCATCTTCTAACTCGATTTTCCCCTGCAACTTCAGTCACAATAGGAAAATAACCGAACATTTCCTATTTTCTTTATAATAACGTGATTTTTTTTCTCTATTTCATTAACGCTTATAACTTTATAACCTGCATATACAAATCTGCTTCAGCAGCCATTTAGGCCAATTATTGATGCATGTTTTTGGAAAATATGTGTTCCTTAAGTTCGCTTTCAATGATTTTTCCCCCTGCTCAACAGCCACTCCTAACAGTCATCTATACAGGAAGTTAGAGGTATTTTCATTCTCACGCTCTGATCTATGACCACCGCTACCCATGTATACTGGGAAGTATTCTGCATAGGACAACTATTTTGTCATAGAACCGTTAATATTTCATACTTTTCAATCTTGCTATTGTCTGTTAGTTCCTTTACATTTTCAACCTAAATACGGAACATTCCCTTCACCTAAACTTTCCTTTTTTAGGGCTATTTTGATTAGCTATTCCAAAGATTTTTCTTTTACATTCTCAATTGACAGAATAACATCTTAACAGACTAACAAATATATGCTCCTTGTATATTTTTGCTAGGCTGAGAGAATTATATAATTGTGAAAGAACTACATACAATATGTAGTTAAATCAAAATAAATTGTTTTGGACTATTAAAAGAATTTTCAACGCTATTGATAATGTTTACCCATTTATTTATTTATTTTTTATATTATCGCTTATGTTTGAATTCATGTTTTGAAACATAACGTAAATCATAAATCTATTAGGTCATTCCAAAACTATAATTATGTTGTTATGGTAATGTTTTAAGCTCTATTCATAAAGTCCAAAGACCGGTTGGTAGAACATCAGATTGAAGATTTCGGTCATGGCACCTGCTCTATTTGTTGGGAATTTATTATTCACTATCAATGCAATATTCTCCATTTCTAAGAGTAGTTAAGAAATGAGACAAATTGCGCAATGTATTTATGTTTTTAAAAAATTTTGACTGACGGACAGACAGACAAAATATCTATTTATATAAGATAAGCAGAATGGCCTGATTGTTTGTTAATAATCACTTCCATTATTCTTTTCAATGTTTATTTACTTTTGATGCATTTCAGATTAACTGCAAAAATAATCCTGGGCCATGCCGGGTACACAAAATTAACTTTCTTTTTTCCTATTACAATGCTGATTTTCAGAGGGCTTACCTTGGTGAAAAGAAACACTTCATTTATTTTCTAAAAGGCATAACTTTTATTCTTAGAATAGCAAAATGACATTCTCGAACACTAAACAGAGATTGCGGTCATTAAGGCAATTGCTTGCCTAATGTTCAATTACATTTTTTTTTTAAATTTGTAATTTCTTTTATCTTTTCTCATTCTAATAATGCAAAATATTTTCTGCAAAATATACATTCTGTAACAAACTTTTGACTCCAGGACCGATTCTCAAACAGGTTAAAAACATTGCCTTCTTATGAGAGTTTTTTTTTTTTACTAAAAAAAAGACATGTAGTTCCTTTATTTGTCAATCGCTCCACACAGCAGTAGTTCGATGCTATAGTTATGACAGCCGGTTGTTATGGTTACGAAAATTGTTGCTTTTTACATTTTACCTATGGTCGTAACTACCGACTATTGAATGTCTTCATGAATTCAATGAAATCTTTCTTTAAATAAATATCATACTTGAAAATAACTGCATTAGTGAGGAGACCTTCTCCCCAGGAATTATCATCTCTTTTCGGACGAGAAGGAGATTGTCTCTCACTCTAACTTGAAGGAGTGTCTGCAGACCCAACAATGACATTTTCAGGCAAAATTGACTTTCTTTAATTTCTTAGACTATAAATTGCTTTTTCACCATTCCGATACAACTGCTGCACACACACGTTTTGTTTTTTCTGTTTTTTTTAAATCTTATATTGCCACCAAGATTTATGGTTACTGTTAGGATACAAAAAAGACTGCTTTTGTGTTATTTCAAATTCATCACAACTTTCAAAGGTTACGAGAGACCATCCTCCCAGTTATTACCATCTCCTTTCGAAGAGGAGGGGATAAGTTTCTTGCCTGTCATCTGCGGCACTGATTCGTGAGGGAGTGCCGACAGGTCCAACAAGGACATTTTCGGGCAAAATTAACTTTTAGTGGTCCTTTAGACTACTAATTGACTTTTAAATGGTACCATTATGCCCATTGCAGTTTTTTTCGCATTGCCAAACGGACTTAGAGTTAGTGTTAGGATATTAAAAAAAAAAAATAGTGTTTTTGTGTTATTTAGCCTTCAACACAGCTGCTAAAGTAGTGGGAGGCCATTCTCCCAGGCATTATTACCACCTCCTTTCAGAGAGCAGATAAGTTGTTTGTCGAGGCGGTCTCATCCGTGAGAGAGTCAACAGAGGCAATTGACTTTTAACGGTTTCGTTCCACAAACTGTGTGCGCAATTTCAATCTATTTTTTTTTTTTGCGTATTTCCTCTCGGATTTATGGTTATTGATAGGGTTACAGAGCATGTATTTATTATTCATAGCAAACATTACCTTCCTTTGAGAGTTTGTGCATAGACACAATTACTGAACAACTCAACAAAAATCGCTTCTATGCAAGTACATTGCTGCGAGGATGCTCTTTCATAGTTATGAAATAATTCTAATGTTCAATGTTATTTATTATAAATGTAATACTTACAGAACACTACAATTAATATTCATAGCTAAGTAAAAATATGGAGTTCAGAGATGAAACATGAGTTTCCTGGGTCTTTCGATCTCCCTGGACAATTCCCGGGCATGGGTCCTGCTAGTTCTTTATAAAATGATCGGTTGTTTTGTTTTACAGCATATCAACCCTTTTCGGGTTATTTAATGCTGAATCTGGTCATTTTGGGAAAAGGTTTTATGCTTCAAGTTCTTTAAATCTTCAAATATTTATTCATAGCTTGTTTTGGTTTGGTTGTTTTGTAGAGGAAATTTTTTTTTTTTAGCTTTGCAGAACATGATTGAGTTTTGCAAAGAGAAAGGAAAAAAACAATAACATCAATGTTTGGTGCATTTTAAGTCAGAAAGCCGGCATCTTCAGACAGCCTGAGCTGGTAGTACCAGGCTATAAAATGAACTTAATAGTTATTAATGTTCCATTAAATTATTAATCAGATAAAATAAGTTAAATTCAAAGTTTTAGTCGCTGGCAGCCATGATGTGTTTTAATCAATTTGGGCGAAATAGGTAAGTATTCCAACAGTTCCTATACTACACTTGAACTATCTTTTTTTTTTGGGGGGGGGGGGGAATATCCCCGGGCAACTAGTATAAAAATAAAATCCAAGAATTAAAATTCAAGGAATTAATAATTAAAAAAATTTTTTTTTTTTAATTTTTTCAATTAAAAAAGAAAAAAAACAAAAAACAACATGCTAATTAGCTGTACCATTCATTCTATGAATGATGATTTTGTTGCATATATATAAGATGAATGTAAGACAATGTCTTGATTGACAATTTCAAAATAATATCTGAAATAAGAATTTAAAAATTTAAAGGATTTGTGACTTAGGTAGTGACACAGTTTCGGTTACAGACACATACTATCCATTATAATAATGGCGTAGTCAATGTGTGTTGCTTTTGTTTATTTCTTCACAAACTCTTCTCCTCGGCTTTTGAAGATAGACACCCCCCCCCCCCTCCATATATTTTGAAACTACATTACCCACAGTAATGTGAATAAGTATATAAATTGTTATCAAAGAGGAATACTGTGTGGTCTTCATTTATGCCGGACAACTTTATTTTATTGAATTTTATAAATTATACTAGTTTCCTTGTTAAAGCAGCGTCTTTATTTATTGGACATTTACTTTTTAGCTTGGATAGTTCATATTATTATTATTATTATTATTATTACTACTACTACATGGTGTTCGGGATAAATTTGATCATTTTTTATATTCTTTAATTACAGAAACATTTGAAGTATTTAATAGCAGTAAAGTGCAATGGATAGCTGTTTCTGTGTAATATTGGTGGGTTTGAGAGCTGGAGGCATGACAGAGTGGTCTGCATTATAATAAAAAAAAATTGGCAATTTTAGCTGCAGCATAGTGCTCCTTGAATACTGTGACATGTGAGCTGGGGAATTGCGACAGAGACGTGGAAACAGTGGCTAGCAGGAAGGATTATATCAGGCATTGTGACTGTCCGCACAACAAAATTCGTTTAGAAGCTTAAAAAAAGAAAAAAAAAAGTGCAGAAAAATCCAGGAAAAACCAATGCGCACCTTGGCGAGAGAGATTGATGTTGGAGTGGTGACGATGAATAAAGCTTACATCTCAAACAAGAATCACAAGGGCCAACTAGTCACCATCGCCAAGGCGCCACAAAAACCAAATACACATTACAAAAGCCAAGAAACTCGTTAACAATGTCAAACAGCCAATCAAGCTGGAGATGGTCTGGTTCTTCTCAGGACAAGTTGCATCACACGCAGATCAACAAGTGGCTGCCCTACAGGCCACACAAAGTCCCGCAGTATTAAGACAGAGTTCCCTCAAACTTTGGTTTTTGGGTGTGTTTCCAGCAAAGGCCATGCCATCCCATTTCTTTGAAAACTGACTCAGACTCAATTCAGATGGCTATATCGAGTTGACGTCCACTGTTGAGTGGAGAGAGTGGCTGCAGGAAGGGCACACATGTAGCAGCAGGACTAAACCGGGTCACATCTCAGGAAAAAATCAAAAAGTGGCTGTCTGAGAACTTCCATTACTTCACCAGTCACAACATCTCACCCGATTGCGACTTCATGAATTATTATGTGTGAGGCACAGATGAGAAAGACATCAACTCTACCGCCAGCAACATGAAGGACGAGCTGATTGCGAGGATAAAACTGGTGTTCAGGCGTCTCTCGAAGGACACTGAAGGCTGCTTCTTCGGGTGAGCTGTATTCGGCAAAAGATCCAAGAGATGCACTTCGAATTTTGAGACTAAATCAATGATATGATTTTTTCTTTTGTGTCTAAAAAATGTCAATCTATCCCAAACACTCTGTACATTGTATATCTTGCTTCTTACTCATAAAAAAATCTCTGAAGATATTACCTATTTATCCAACACTAGATGCTTCCACCTATCAGCCGAATTTGCTAGCCATGTCAGTTTTAAATGTTAGAAGAAAATATCAAATTGAAATATACTTTCCATTTTATCTTGATTTTGTTTCATATTTGTTTTACTTATATGGTCTTTCCACTCAATATATTTCTCTACTTATGAAATTGTTTGCTTAAATGATTTTTTTCTTTTTTCTCCCCAGGGAATCCTACTGACAAGTTTCTCTCAGCTCTTTGCTCAGCTCGTGCCAAGCTAACAAAATGGCAGAGGATCCAGGCCACAAAGCCATGTTGTATTTTCTTGAGGTTTTAATGAACCACATCCCCTTACCACTAAGCATCAGCCAACTAGCTGGTCGATTTGGTAGTCGCAACTTTACGTCTGAAATGCGGCAGGCTGCTGGTGGCAATGAGGCGGGTCTGAAAAAGTTCTTATTAAAATATCCATCACTTTTCACTGTCAATGGTAATCTGGTTTGTTTGACTGATGGCAGCTGTTGGAATAGTTCTGTGAATAATAATGTCCGTGATAGCAGCCCAGCGTCATCTTCCTCAAGTTTCAGTCTTCCCGAAGTGTCTATTGAGACAGAAGCTGTCCAGTACTTTCGTAGTAAGTTTCTGAAAAAGGGAGAGAAGTGGATGGCTACCAAAAGTCTTGCTGGTCACCTGTCCCAGGCTTCTGCAGAAATCCGCGAATGCGTTGGTCCACAGAACGAATTTGAAGACTGGTTGCACAAGCATCCGCTTATTTTTGAAGTGAAAAATGATATTGTTTGCCTGAAAGACAACATGGCTTGTAGTCCCCTGAAGTCAGAATCTGACCAAACTGAGGAGGACAGCCGACAGTTTACAGGGGATATGGCAATGTTTTCCTCCATGTCACTATCCTCAAAGCTTAAAAATCGACCCCGTAGCTTAAACATCATGGATATTAAACCACTTAAACAATCTGGAAGCACGACTTCCAAATCTGGTCCAATGACCATGACTGCCAATGAATATAAAGCAGTAATGTTTTTGAAAAATATAATTGAAAAAAAAGGCGACATAAAGCTCAACAGTTTGAGTGGACACTTCCGTCAAGCCCCGGAGAGTTTGAGGAATACGATTGGCTGGAGCAAAACAGAATTGGAGAAATTCTTATGTCAACATGGCAATACATTTGCAATATCAGAAGATGAAACCGTTTCGGTGATTAAAAATACCAGATTGAATGTTGTCATCACTGGCAGCAAGCCCACTATTACAAATCGGAAAGGAAAAATTTACCATGTTGCTAAACTGTGGGGAATTATAGATTTAGGAAGACATGAGCATGTTTTTATTGACCGCTGTATTTTTGGTCGCCACATAGATGACTTGAATAGACTTTTGACTGTAGGCGAAACGGTATGCTTCGATGCCATCCCAACTTCAAGGGGTAGTCGTGCCAGATGGCGTGCAACAAGAGTCTGGAAAGAGAATGAATTCATTGAAGATATGATTGATCGCCTGGCTGAAAGGTTACACTTGCCACTGGATGGGACATGCAAGGACTCTGGCACGCCTCTGTGCAATATAGATGATGAGCTGAAAAAGGTTATTCCTGATCTCAATGACAGCAATATCTTAAATTCTCCAGGCCTCAAGTATGCTTTCTTTGATGCAGCACCTAGTGGTGCCGGTGTGGTGCCCGTCTGGAATTTCAAGTCTGTTGAACTCGAAGGCATGAAAGATATTGATGATCTGGATCTGAGCGATGAAGCAGGAGGAGACTCGCAAAATCCATCGATGGTTGCTGAACGATTCTACATGAACCAGTCTGTTTTGAGTGACAGTCCACGGGATATATGTCGAAATGGAGATAAGGAAAACATGGTGAATGGATTGAGTAGCACCAATGCGATCCTTGAAAATGGGGATTTATTAAATGGACAAGCTGCTGATAGCTACGGTGCTGAGGTGGAGTTGACCAACGAATCAATCATTGGCAACAATAATTGTTGTAAAAAGCAAGTCGATGCATCCTGCCAGACAATTGTCACTGGTGATATTCTTGCAACACAATTTTTTCATGAAGGTATTTAGTACTTAGTTACTGTTCATTTGCCCAGCGTCTACTATGACAGGCTCACTGGGTAGGGAAATCATTTTTATTTTCCGATAGGTACACGTTCTTAAAATAGAACATTATAAAAGAAAAATGAATCAAAAAATGCCAACATATTTATGAAGTTTTACATAATATTTATGAAAATTGAAGTTTGTTCACTTTTTTTTTCTCATGTAATGTTAGATATTTTCTATTTAATTTCATCACTTCCATGTATCTGGACTTGTCATTGGGGGCGGGGGGAACAGAATGATACCCCTCACCTCTCCTATGCAATAATTGCAACACTGAAGGAAGGTTTTGGCCGACATTTACCTGCCTTTTTTGGTTTCATGTGCCTTCTTCTGGGGGGGGGGGGGGGGGGAGAAGAAATCATCTCATCAACTTAATTTTTTTTCCCCTTTTTCAACTAAATAAAAAAAAAGTAAAAAATATTGTTTGCACAAAAGAACTGTGGCATTTTGAAATGAAATTTTCGTATTTCAAAATTTGTAATTAAGATTTTAATCTCAACTGGACAAAAATGTTTCATTGGGAAATTGAAGAAATAAAATGTAATTATGTAAACCATCTTAACTGTTGGCCCACCATTTTTTTTTCTTACCCCCTTTCACCTTTCTTTCCTAATTTCAAATTAGATTTAAAATATATAGTATACTAGAAAAAATGTGATCCATTTAGTTACCCATTGAGCGCATTGGTTAAATTGTTTGAATTAGGTAAAAGTGAGTTTGCAAAGCCAGTTAAATATTTTTAAAAAAT
Source organism: Sepiola atlantica (assembly GCA_963556195.1). Lineage (NCBI taxonomy): Eukaryota > Metazoa > Mollusca > Cephalopoda > Sepiida > Sepiolidae > Sepiola > Sepiola atlantica. The sequence continues at coordinate 94,432,906 of OY744532.1, forward strand.
AAAAAATAATACAAAATCCAAAATTAGCTGCTTTCTGCTTGCTATATATATATCTTTTTCTTTTCCTCTCCAACTGCGGGTTAAATGTGGTGATATTTCCTTTTGTTTATAATGGCTTTTCTTTATCTTTTTATTACCCTCCTAAATAAACAGAGAGAGATAGAAGCGCCAGAGATAGATACAGTATAAAATAAAAGCGAGGGAGGAGTTAAACAAGAGACGAGAGAGGAAAGAGTGATGGACAATTAGTAAGAGATGGGTCACTTGAGTTAATTGCAAAATTTACAGCTAATTAGAACAATTAAAATGAAAATTTTAGTTTCAAACATAACTCAATCTCAAAATAAAGGAATATTTTAGCATGTATTTTGTGTGATTAAAATATATAGGGAAAAAAAACAAAAAAACTTAGGGTAACAAACGTTGATCAACTCAATTTTTCTAAAAATTACATGTACCTATGGACTGAAAACCGACTGAAATTTGAAACATAGATATAGACATAAAAGGAAGTGTAAGAAGATGAAAGGAGGCAGCACCCACCCTTTTTAAAAGAAATGTACCCATAAAAGCTACCGCTCCGTCCTTACTACTGTTGCGTGCAACGTTATTTCCAACCCCAGTAAATGCCAGATAATCCTGCCAGGAGAAATATGGCTGGAGCAGTTTGTTTATAACTATAAACAAACCCAAAGAAACATTGTTTTTCGATCTGGGCCAGCTCCAGGCTTGAAACCTATGGTACCATGTTCATTTGATCTGATCTTCTATAGCATAAATAAATTAATAAATACTTATTAAATAATAATTTAGCACTGTTGGATTTCTTTATACCAAACAAAACCAAAGATATATACATATATATATATATATATATATATATGAAAAATGAAAATAGGGAAAGCCCAAAATATTATTTATGTATTCAACGTTTCGTCTTTATTTCAAGACTTCCTCAGGATGATTGGCTTGAAGAAAATAACAAAGTATAAATATTTGAAAACGGCTGTTTTCAAATATTTATACTTTGTGTGTTATTTTCTTCAGACCAATCATCCTGAGGAAGTCTTGAAATAAAGACGAAACGTTGATGAATACATAAATAATATTTTGGGCTTTCCCTATTTTAATTTTCCATTACGTTGGAATATTAGTTACTTTTTTATCATATATATATATATATATATATATTATATATATATATATTATCTATTATACATACACGCACACCTTTGTTTGGGAGAGACATCTTTAGTCGACCAGTAATACAAACAAGACGATGTTAATAGAGACAGGGTCTTAGGGTCTTTTCGCCTCTAAAGTTATTCTGTGAGCTATGGTAGAAAGAAGCTTCCACTTACAAGGGTGAGAAAATATACCCAAAATAGAAGATCTGTGGTCTACTCCATTTGCACTTATCTTCCCGCAAACTAACACCTCTATTGCTAAGATTTTGAAGGATTGTCATACGAAGGTATTCATTGCATTTAGTTATTCTATGGAATATAAACATCATCTTTTCACCGAACGTCTCCACATAAGATTAGACCACCATAGTTTCACGTGAAATTTTTCACTAACCTCTTGAAAGGAAAAAAAAAACCTCTATAATTTTGGAGTTAGTGATATGTCTGGACTCTATTAAAGGAGCATTTGGTGAAAAAGCATGATTGAGATCCGATGAAGTATGTCGCATCAACTTGTTTAGGCAATTAGGGAGGAGGATCGAATAGCCCTTGGAAAAACTTGGTTCAGTTGTTCTTTTAAATCAGTATTTTTTTTAGTGCATCAAAAAAAAAAATTAATAAATAAAAAATAAAAATGCACCACAATCAACAAACTTTACTTAACCAAAGCTATCAAGTATCATAGTTACAAGACTATTTAGTTTCCTCCCCATGAGGGCAAAGATAGATATGAGGTCGGTTTTGAATGTGGGGGAAAAAAACTGTTTGAGTCTAAGAAGATTTCTCCTTCTGACAGAACTATACTTTGATCTTAGCTCAGAGACCGGATCAGTCTAATAAAGAAAAAAAAAAGTCTTTATTGGGCCAGTCCATCTTGTTGACTGAGTAACAGACAAACACATTATACAAGTCCCTAAAATCCCCTCACCCCCTTCTTTTTTTACTAAGTTTTGAAGCACATCTAAATCAGATTCTGATTTGGGTAAATATTTTTAAACTGAGGGTAGCATTTATGCAGAGGTTGTCGTTTTCTAGTGCACATTTTGGTGATACCTACACGGGTCATTTTTTAAACAAAGGATGTCTATAAGCAAGAAAATAATAAAAAGCCAGTTTTACTTTCCTTTAACAACAAGAAGAAAAAAAATCTATGTTTTGTTCCCTTATTTAAATAAATTTCTGATCAGTATAAATTCGTTTTTGTTTTCTTTCTTTACAAAATAGTTGTTTGTTTGTTTGTTTTCTTTCTTTACAAAATAGTTGTTTGTTTGTTTGTTTTCTTTCTTTACAAAATAGTTGTTTGTTTGTTTGTTTTCTTTCTTTACAAAATAGTTGTTTGTTTGTTTGTTTGTTTTCTTTCTTTACAAAATAGTTGTTTGTTTGTTTGTTTTCTTTCTTTACAAAATAGTTGTTTGTTTGTTTGTTTGTTTTCTTTCTTTACAAAATAGTTGTTTGTTTGTTTTCTTTCTTTACAAAATAGTTGTTTGTTTGTTTTCTTTCTTTACAAAATAGTTGTTTGTTTGTTTTCTTTCTTAACAAAATAGTTGTTGGTTTGTTTGTTTGTTTTCTTTCTTTACAAAATAGTTTTGTTGGTTTGTTTGTTTGTTTTCTTTCTTTACAAAATAGTTTTGTTGGTTTGTTTGTTTTCTTTACAAAATAGTTTTGTTGGTTTGTTTGTTTTCTTTACAAAATAGTTTTGTTGGTTTGTTTGTTTTCTTTACAAAATAGTTTTGTTGGTTTGTTTGTTTTCTTTACAAAATAGTTTTGTTGGTTTGTTTGTTTTCTTTACAAAATAGTTTTGTTGGTTTGTTTGTTTTCTTTACAAAATAGTTTTGTTGGTTTGTTTGTTTTCTTTACAAAATAGTTTTGTTGGTTTGTTTGTTTTCTTTACAAAATAGTTTTGTTGGTTTGTTTGTTTTCTTTACAAAATAGTTTTGTTGGTTTGTTTGTTTTCTTTACAAAATAGTTTTGTTGGTTTGTTTGTTTTCTTTACAAAATAGTTTTGTTGGTTTGTTTGTGTTCTTTACAAAATAGTTTTGTTGGTTTGTTTGTGTTCTTTACAAAATAGTTTTGTTGGTTTGTTTGTTTTCTTTACAAAATAGTTTTGTTGGTTTGTTTGTGTTCTTTACAAAATAGTTTTGTTGGTTTGTTTGTGTTCTTTACAAAATAGTTTTGTTGGTTTGTTTGTTTTCTTTACAAAATAGTTTTGTTGGTTTGTTTGTTTTCTTTACAAAATAGTTTTGTTGGTTTGTTTGTTTTCTTTACAAAATAGTTTTGTTGGTTTGTTTGTTTTCTTTACAAAATAGTTTTGTTGGTTTGTTTGTTTTCTTTACAAAATAGTTTTGTTGGTTTGTTTGTTTTCTTTACAAAATAGTTTTGTTGGTTTGTTTGTTTTATTTACAAAATAGTTTTGTTGGTTTGTTTGTTTTATTTACAAAATAGTTTTGTTGGTTTGTTTGTTTTATTTACAAAATAGTTTCGTTGGTTTGTTTGTTTTATTTACAAAATAGTTTCGTTGGTTTGTTTGTTTTATTTACAAAATAGTTTCGTTGGTTTGTTTGTTTTATTTACAAAATAGTTTCGTTGGTTTGTTTGTTTTCTTTACAAAATAGTTTCGTTGGTTTGTTTGTTTTCTTTACAAAATAGTTTCGTTGGTTTGTTTGTTTTATTTACAAAATAGTTTCGTTGGTTTGTTTGTTTTCTTTACAAAATAGTTTCGTTGGTTTGTTTGTTTTATTTACAAAATAGTTTCGTTGGTTTGTTTGTTTTCTTTACAAAATAGTTTTGTTGGTTTGTTTGTTTTCTTTACAAAATAGCTTTGTTGGTTTGTTTGTTTTCTTTACAAAATAGTTTTGTTGGTTTGTTTTCTTTACAAAATAGTTTTGTTGGTTTGTTTTCTTTACAAAATAGCTTTGTTGGTTTGTTTGTTTTCTTTACAAAATAGCTTTGTTGGTTTGTTTTCTTTACAAAATAGTTTTGTTTGTTTGTTTGTTTTCTTTACAAAATAGTTGTTTGTTTGTTTGTTTTCTTTACAAAATAGTTTTGCTTGTTTTCTTTACAAAATAGTTTTGTTTGCTTGTTTTCTTTACAAAATAGTTTTGTTTGCTTGTTTTCTTTACAAAATAGTTTTGTTTGTTTGTTTTCTTTACAAAATAGTGCCACTGATATTAAATATAATCTACTGTTAGAATTAAAAACTTCATACAGTTTCATTTTTTTTTTTAAATGAATGACAATAGTGAAATTATCTTCCCTTGATTTACAAGACTTTCGGCGATAATTTTAGACTTTAGTGGTTTTTATTCACGAGATGTTATTGATAGGATTTTTTCTTTTTTGTTGTAAAAGTCACAAACAACCAAAGATGATAAATCGATTCGGTGAGGTGCATATCAAAAATACAGTTTGAAAAGCTAAAAGAGTATGTGTCTTTTTTTAAATCATATTGCCAACCCAGACTTAGGGTTAGTGTTTTGGTTAATGAAGGGCATGTTTTTTTTGTTTTTTTTGCTGAACTGGGAAAAACATTCTTTTAGCTTTTCAACCTTCATTAATAATAATACACCTAGGGAATATGGGGCTTGTTACATTTTCTCCTTTCATCACCAATGCTCGGACCCCTGTTTTGCCCCAGTCAAAATGAATGGCTCTCTCTTTGAAGAAGCCCATTATTTTGATAAGCCTTTAGTTGGGAGAGCCAATTTTAGTATGGGGTTTAAATTGGGAAGAGAATCAGCATGACGACTTACTTGGAAGAGTAATTTGTTTGGCCATGTCTAACTGAAATAGAATAAGCAAAACAGGATCACCATTCCTCACGAAATAAACAATGGCTTCACGACTAAAGATGTGTGCAGATTTATTTACTTGAAACACACGAACAGAACAAAGATAGTACATTGGGTTGGTTAACATAGACAAGACGAAATAATGTAATCCTGGAGTTCCACTATTCCTCTACCGCAGTAGAAGAGCGCAGGAATATATGTCATTGCGTATGAATCTAGTACAGTGAAGAGGCAATGGTTACATAATCTTCACACCAAATTACATCTCATTGCCGGTCACGTAGACCGATAGAAAATAGTTCACTCATGTAACTGCTACAAGTAGCAATACACATCGACCAGAAAACTGTTTGGATAATCGCAGATTTGAGGGTAGTTCTATTAAAATAGTCATATCTTAAAAACTAAAGCACTTTAAGTGCTCAAAATACCATCATTTTGTTAGGAAATGAATATCCTTTCAGGTGCATTCATGAATAATAATATACATTATATATTTTTAAGAGTTTTGAGCAAATAAAGGCAAAAAAATGTTAACGCTGTTTTCGGCAATTTACGTCAATTTTTTTTCAACCCCCCCCCCCCCTAGAATAGTTGCAGTAATAGCAGTTATAAACACGAGGCGATTTTTGTTTATTTTCATTCTAGAACGAATTTTAAAAATTTTAAAATATGAATATAAAAAATGTTGTTACATTTTTCGTACCCAACTAGTAAATAAATTAATCTTTTATCTTTTTTTATGCATTAAAATTATAATTGTATGTTGTTTTGTCTTTCCGTAGTAGTAATTTTAAATTACCTTATCCGAAAAAATAGTGTCCATTTTTTGAGCGAAAGTCAACAATGGCTGCTAGTATTGCTGATATAACATCAGCAGCAGCTAACTAGTCTTGTAAAGCTTTGTAAAAATAAGACAAAAATATTTTTGTGCTTAAAAAAGTTAATCCTATTTGGTTCTTTTATAAAAAATACTGGTTTTCACTCAACTTTCGAACTTCTAGTAGTAATGACTTTCTAGTCGCCAATTTAAAAAAAAAATTAAGATTCTACTTTTTTAGGCGATTACGTGTAAACACCCTTAAAGTCTTGGCGAAAAAAAGAAAAAACAAAACAAAAAATAATTTAGAATTTAGAGTGGGGGATCAGTTTCGCATATAAATTTAATGTAAAATGATCTGATTTCCCGGCCATTCTTGCCTTTTAGTGAAATTTATAAAATAAATAATTACTCTACCATTAACTCTAGGTACGACTAACAAGCCCACCTCTTAAAAATGCCTTCTTGAACGTATCGTACCATTAACCTTAAATATGAGTGGCAAGCCACCCCCTAAAAAACTCCCTTAACCCTAACACTAAGTCCGAATGGCAACCTCCATCCAAAACAAAACCCTTTCCTTAACCTTATCAATAACCCTAAGTCTGAGTAGGAAGCCCTAATCCTACAAAAAAGCCCATTAAAACCAAACATAATCGTCTAAAAAAAAAATTTTTTTTAAATAAATAAATAAAAAAGCAGACCCCCATAAAAAAAAAAACGCACAGGATTTATTTGCCATAGAAAAAAATTCATTAATACCCTAAAACGCTAGAATGGCCCGGAAATGGTGAATTATTCTACATTAAATATATGTGAAACTAATCCCCCACTCAAAATTCTAAATGAATCGGGTTTTTTTCTTTCTGCTAAGTTTTCAGGGTGTTCACACTTAATTGCCCCTAGCCCTACCACTAACCTGAAGTTCAAGTGGTAAGCCCCCCCCCCCTCCTCCCACAAAGAACCTCATAATCGTCTAAAAAAAAGAAGAAAAAAACCAAGAAAAACGCACAGGATTTATCTCCCATAGAAAAAATAATTAACTGTCCTAAAACGCTAGAATGGCCTTGAAATGGGGGATTATTTTATGTGAAACTAATCCCCACTAAATTCTAAAATAATTGTTTTTGTTTCTATCTTTCTGCCAAGTTTTTCAGGGTGTTAACATGTAATTGCCTAAATAAAAAAAGTAGAATCTCATATTTTGGGGAGGTAAGGGGTGAGTTAGCGGAAGGTGTTAATCTACAATAATGCCAAAGAAATCTTGCAATATATTCATTTTTAAACAGTCCTAGTATTAGATTTTAGTTTCTTGTACATAAAATGTATTACAATTCAACTTTAAGTTTTCTAACTTATTTCTTTTAATGGATACATGGTATTTTTTAAGTATTGCAGCATATTTATGTGCACTTAGTGCAGATTACTTGGAAACCATTAATTTCTGGAGATTTTCAGTGGCACATTCTGATTCCTTGTACAAAAATACATTTATATGGTAAATTTCATTGCTTAATCTTGTATTTTAACAAAGATATAACATTTTTACTGAAAAATTAGTGTAAAAAATGTGACGAAACGCATATGGTCTTAAAGAGGGGAAAATATCCAATCGTGTGAGGCACAAAAATAGTCATAACTTCCTTATTTTTAGTCAGATTTAAAAAATTTAAAAAGATTCTTTCTTAGATCATCAAGCTCTTTCTATATATGCCATTATTGAGATATTTTAAGCAATTTAAATTTTTTCATGTGTATTGCTACTACAAGCCCCTAGGTCTGACATTCATCCCAGATCTAAAATGAGAGACGTATATCGAGTCCATTGTTAAGGTCACTGGAAAAATGGTTGGATCATTCTGCCGCACTAGAAAGTACCTGGCATCTGATGCAATCCTCTACTTATTGAAGAGTCAGATACGTCCAAAGACAGAATACTGCTGCTACACCTGGAGAGGAGCTCCACAGAACACTCTTTCCTGCCTTGACAGAGTGCAAAACAAAATCGTTTTCAAGTGATCTTTTCGTTTCCCTGCAACCCCTTTCTCACAGAAGAGACGTTGCTAGTCTCTCTCTGCTCTATCGTTATTACCATGGAAGGTGCTCAACTGAGCTTCAATCTTTGGCTCTTCCTTGTAAGACATTCACAGTAATAGCTCCTTTTTTTTTTTACCACATAAAAAAGATTTTCCTTTCTCCCTCCATGTGCCTAGTGTCAGGTGGAATTTTCAGATTTTCTTTGCAAGGACTTCCTGTCTGTGGAACACATGCCGCGAGACTGCTTCCTGCTGATTACAACTGGGTCATCTTTTAATTCAATATTAACAAATTCTTATCAAAAACCACCCCTCCAGGCCCCCGTAGACTTATCCTAGAGTGGCTTTTGGCCTTGATAGGCAGTGACTTAATATTAAGAAAAAATGCGCACATGCACTAATTGTTCACACCTTACTGAATCGATGATTATATTGAAGCGGTTAGTTCCCAATTTATTGTTTTAAATAGTGTTGTCTGATTTTCTAAGCAGTGACAGGGCAAATTAATCCACCATATCAATTTGATTTTTGCGGATTTCTTTTTAATAAACAGTTTGATTCTATTTGTTTCTTACGAAGCATACTATCCCTTAACCCTACCACTAACCCTAAGTCCAGGTGGCAATAATATTTTTTAATAAACACTGTTTGATTTTATTATTTGTTCATTAATATTTGAAAATAAAAAAAAATCATACAAATACGACGGATTAATTTTCCGTCACAACTTGCGGAAAGAAAAAAAATCAGGTAAAACTAGTCGATAGAATATGGCAGCCGTATAACCGTGACTGATTTAAGCGCACGCGCACAAAAAAAACAACAACGCCGAAGTCCAATAATTGCATCGCATTTGGGGGAGAAAAAAAAACATCGATGAGGGAATGTCTGTTTCGACACTAAAGAAAAACAAAACGCCAAGTGCTTTAATCAATTAAGATATTTGGGAATCTTTTACTACAATCAACAGAACGAAAAAAAGGTTGAAAAAAAATAAATAAATAAATAAATGTTAGCAAAGGCAAGTTAAGTTACTCATCTACCTACATGGGTACCTTTATTTGTATTTTAACCTATTTTGAAGCGTGGTTTTCTTGTTCAAAATAGTCGGTGTTGACGGCTCGAAAAGAAATTCAAAATGGTGGCTCGCCCATGGCCGGGACTTGAAAATTGATAAAAAATCGAAAACTAAACAATATACTGATAAAAACTGACAGAACATTACATTTTCGCATGATTGTTGACATTTATTGTATGCGTTTCGATCAGTATATTGTTTAGTTTTCGATTTTTTATCGATCACTAAAGTTTACTTAATTATTTCTAATTAATGGATTTAACTTCTGGATTCATGGAACAGTAAACAAAACAGTGGCTCCAATTTCTTTTTTAACACACGTCATTTTAATACGATTCTACGGTTTATAAGTTGGTGAATGTGTAAGAGTATGGTACCCTAAATCGTCGGCTGCAAAGCAGACATCACGTGATATTAGTAGCACTGTTTTTATGTCTCTACTAAAAACATACCGGGCTGTTCGAAAAATTTAATAAATGTGTTTTTCCCCCCCTTTTGAGTGTCAAAATTGAATAAATATATTTACAAAATATTGTTGGCGCCGCATGAACTCATCCAAATGAGATGGTAATTTTGATGACGTGGGACCATGCATGGCTTTTTATATGCTTTTTTATTATTAAATAAAGGAATCAATAAAAAAATTAAAAAACGAAAATATAAAACAAAAAAAAAAACAGCTTTTTTTTCTCGGTTGGTTTGGTTCTTCAAAATACCGCTTTGATATTAAGCTATGTTTCCCTATGGCCCGGTCCTTTTTTTGTAAGGGACATAAAAACGGTGCTACTAATATCATGTGATCTCCGCTTTGCAGACGGGTATTGTCTTGGCCTTCGGGGCTTGATTTACGCCGGTCTATGGGTTTATCCTGTGCAGTTCTAGGAGATCCACCCTCCCAGGCTTTGCCTCCCCTCTTTGGGGAGGAGTAATTTTAATGCCGACGGGGCTGCCCAGGCAATTTTTAATGGCAAGAGTGCTCACCTTCTCGGGCGTTGGTTTATCAAATCCTACTTTCCCAAACTTGTGTCACATCTTACCGCTGTGGGAGGTAGATAAATAACTCCTATTTATCTACGTCCCACGAAGTAGAATGTGACACAAGGTCGGAAGGTGGGAATTTGTACTCTAGAGGAAGAGTACGGAGTTTCTTGAAAAATTGCCTGGGCAGGGCGCCTCAGACAGTAAGCAATAAACTTACTCCTCCCCAAAGAGGGGAGGCAAAGCCTGGGAGGGGGTTAACCTCCCAGAACTGCACAGGACAGTGGGAACAGATACTACACTTTGATCTTAGCCAAAAGACCACTTCGTATGTTATTTAGTTTTGGTACTCTTATAGCTGACGCACCACGCTTCCGTAACCTGCCCGAACGTTGACGACGCGAAGTCACGGAAACATGGCGCGTCAGTTATAAGAGTACCGAAATGTCTATCGATGTTTTTGTTTTTTTCTTTGTCTTATAATTTAATAAATACTGAATGAATCTGTGCAATCTTATTTTCAGATAACACGTAAGTACATAACAAAGTTTAATGTCATTGTGAAACAGCAGAAGCACCTTGAATCTTTATCGATATTTGTTATTCCATCTTAATTGCAATGTGATTTTAAAACTATAAATCGAATGCGAATGACGTGTTTTGTTTGAAAAGGGAATTTGGGACGCTGAAAATGTACACAACCAAAAATAAAATATTATTGTTGGAAGTTCTTTCGGTAAAAGTCTACGAACCAAGGATGATAAATCGATTTGGCATACGCAGTCGAATCTCTAAAACTTTTAATGGTGCTTCTTAGGAATAAGTATCCAGAAATTTGCAGTCGTGAACGTTCTCCGAGACTTCTACACAATATGAACCGAACTAAATCGATTTTGCAAACTAAAAACTTAGTTTAGGGTCAGGTTAAAATTTAAAAAAAACAAAACCACTTCGGTTCGTATTGTGTAATGTTCGGTGAAGTTTATTAACCTTCGCCAGTCTCAGAAGTGTTCGGTAAAACTCGAAATTGATGACGTAAGTACTGAAATTTTCTTGGATACCTATTCCTAAAAGGTACTCTTTTAATATTACTTTTCTAGGTAATTGTGCGGTTTACGTACTAGATTAAAATAATAACATTATTATTATTATTATTTAGAAACATGCTAACTATTCTGTACTGTCGCTTAAATAAAAGATACCGTAAAAATTGAATTTAACTTGAAAACAAGGTAATAGGTATACATTTAAAACAAACTTTTAGTTATTTATACATATATATCTATTTTTAATGTGCGTGTGCTGCTCGCCGAATACGCTCGTCTCGATTCACAAGAATAGACTTTTACCTAAAAGTGTATATAATATATATTATACACTATATATTTAAACGGTTTTGTTTTTACGTGTTTTGTACTTTAACCCCCCCCCCCTCTTGTTTGTTTTTTTGCTTTGTCGAATATTTGGTTTAGAAATTATAATTTTTAGGTATTTATCGTAAATTATGACCTGAAAAGGAAACATCCCATTAAAGTCAGTCATTATTTTTCTTTTGAAATAAATACAAGTAGGCACTACGGCATAAATGAACTTTTACTTACACTTCGGTTAATAGTTGATTCATCTGAGACTCCATGTTTAGTTATTTCCTTCAATTCAGAAATAAACATGAAGAAATCTTCAACGTTTAAAGACGAATTCCAAAGTCGATGACGCCCCTTTCAACGGCTACTGCTGCTGCTTACATTAACAAGGGAGATAATCAGAATTTAACAATAACTTGTTCCGACTATTGATTTAGCCAGATCGAGTTATCGTCCCTTGTATTTTCTTGTCAGTATGGCGGTCTGACCACGACCATCGTAATATGAGCAGGCCAGAGCACTGGAAAATGACGTCATGCTATAAAGTAACAAACGAAATCTGTCGAACTATGGGCATTTTGACCCCTCCCTTCACTTAAAAATTCATCAAAATTCAGGAAATCAACCAATTTTAATGAAATTTCCAGTATTTATTAATTAACGATCACGAAATATAATTAACCCATTACTTTATTAGAAAATATAGTGCAAATGTATTATTTCGTGTCATTTGCGTAGGCTAGACAGCAAACATTCAATTAATACTTAATAATAAAATGGTGTTGTCATATTTTAAAAAAATTTAAAACATGAAAATTTTTCTTTGAAAAATAATTTGTCTGATTTAATATCTATTCTTTAAATAAGTTCACTCTTTCCGGATTATTTTTAATGTTGATTGTTATGAAAACCTGGTCTACATAGAATGAAAAGATTAATATCTAGTATGCTGCATGGAAATATCTCTTGGTTTATAAACACAAGAAGAGGACAAATCCCTATTCTTAGGCAGTTTTATTATTTATATGAACATTTCATTATCATTAGTTTTAGCTGAATAATTTGATAAGAGTTGCTCTCATTTCCGAAAAAAAAAAATGATGTTTCTTGATTATTTTAACTTTTAAGTAAATCAAACATGAAAGATAACGAATTCAGTAAAGTAAAACAAAATAATTAATTAATAGAACATTTATTGAAATTGTAAAAAACAACAAAAAACACACATTGTAATTTACAATGTGTGTTTTTTGTTGTTTTTTACAAAACGAACAGTTTATTATATAGTAAAAAATTTGTAATAAATTAAAACAGTCACGTTTTTTTGCCGGGGGGGGGGTCCAAACGGACAATTTTTTTAAGAAATTAAAATTTGTGAAAACGAACAGTTTCTTTGAATACGTGATTTTTTTTCAAAACGTACAGTTTATTTACAATATATTTGAATATCTCGTTTATTTCTTCGATTTTAGCACACATTTTGGATTAAATTTTTAAATTAGTCTTAAATTTTATTTTTTCTCCTGAAATAAAATTCTAATTTATTTTTTAAAGACTTGAAATTCGAACTCTAATGCAATGCCTTAATCGTCGGAGGCCATTTCGTAATTTTCTTATTTTCTTCTGTGCCTGACATTTATAAAAAAAGAAAATACCTTTGAAAAAAGGAACAAGTTAAAAATGATTCCCACGTAAATGAATAATTCTTAGGAGGGTAGCCGTGTTCTAGCCAGGGAAATCAAGTCACAATAGCAGGAACAAGTTAACAATGATTTCCCAGTAGATGAATAATCCTATGGTCCTGAGTCTGCTTGCTCTGATTACTTGCTGAAAACAGATGGACGCATGCGCATCAGCATTTCTGGCACTTCCGGTCCTCATTGATAGTGATTTTTACTACCCACTATCAATGATGTCACCAGAAAATCTCGACTCACTTAACTGGCCGGGGTTATTACGATGGTCATGGTCTGACTCGTTTCATTTTCATGTAAGAAAATCGTAAATCAAATATAAACTACTTGTCTGTTTTCACTAAAACTTGAAATATTACTTCTCTACATAATAACAAATATGCATCATAAAAGAAACATGACTCCTAGTGTCCTTTGGCGTGCAGCCAGACACCAGGGGAAGAAGTGTCCAACTAATAAGGACTAGTATCCAGAAGCAACGGATTCCGGGAAAGCCAAAGTGCTACAAGGGGTCAATCCTTGGACTTTTATTATTCCTGATTTTCATAAACAACCTCCCTGATGCAATCACGTTCGAGATGGATATATTTGCTGATGACACCACGTTCTATTCTCGACATGTGTGCAAATTGCTGAATCCTTAGAAAGTGACCTCCAGTCTGTAGTGGAATGGGGACATAAATGGATAGTAACATTTAATGCTATTAAGACAAAGCAGGTTTCCTTTAACAATTATAAGAAACATTGCCGAATGGGCATAACAGGTGTATAAGCTGGCTTCCGGTGGAAAAGGGTTGAAGAAAGTGTCTACGGATGCCTGAAAGTGATACAATTTTTTTTATTCATATTAATTTCAGACTTTTCTTTTTTTCATATTGATTTCAGACTTTTCTTTCATCATATTCTAATAATTAACATAATACAGACTATTTGAAAAATAATTTATTTGATTGTTTTCAAAACTTTAAAAAAAATTTCATTGAAAACAAAAAACTAAATACAATATTTTTTTCATTGAAAATTTTTTTTTTTTCAAGTAATGTTTTTGACCAAATATTTTATTAAACGTCATAATAATAGCGTATCCAATACAGTATATTGCCGAAGAAATTTGTTTTCATTCAGCGGCGCCACAGAAATTCCTGTAGGTGACCATCAAAGTTTTCCGGGCTAGTCCCGCTCATCAGTCAGTGGCGTTCCAACCACTTTATTGTGTTCAAATTATTAGTCGTTTTTAGTTAATTATTAGAAAAGTCTGAAATTAATATGAAAAAAAGGAAAGTCTGAAATTAATATGAATAAAAAAATTGTTGTATCACTTTCAGGCATCCGTAGACACTTTCTTCAACTCTTTTCCACCGGAAGCCAGCTTATACACCTGTTATGCCCATTCGCCGAAACATTTCCAACCACTGATGGCCATGGCTGATAACACTTTATCCGGGAATTCATCATTCCAACTCCTCAGCCTAACATTCACAAGTCGCATGAATTGGAAGAAATACATAGAAGATACTGTTAAGTTTACTGCAAAGAAGGTGAGACTCCTCTTCTGTTCTAGAAAACTTCTCACACCTGCCAGTACCCTATATATTCGCCCATGCATAGAGTATTTTTGCCACATCTGGGCTGGTGCACCAACCACTAGTCTCTCCTTCTTAGACAGAGTCTACAAAAGAGCCTCTAACCTAGTAGGTCCCACACTGTCTACCAAGCTCCAGCATCTGTTCCATCACTGCAATGTTGCACCGTTGCACTTGTTTTACAACTACTTTAACGGAATGTCCTCCAACCACCTTGCTGCACTTGTGGCCCTTCAACGCAAATACCCCTGCTCAACCTGACATGCAGCAAAATCCCACCTCTTCATTGTAGAGGTTCCCAGGTGCCGGAAATCTTTCTACTCTAATAGCTTTTTTCCTCAAACCGCTTGCCTTTTGAATTCCCTCCTTGCTCCCTGTTTCCCTGACCGTACCAACATGCAGAAATTCAAATGTAATGTGAACAAACATCTTGTTGCACAACTCCCCACTTAGGATGCACCTATAAATCTGACCCTTAATCCACAGTAGCCCCTTACGTCTCAGTGGCAATGTGCCCCCTTGTTTGGGGTGAATAAAAATAATTAAAAAGAAATTCAGTTGGATGGTTCACACAGGTCGGCAATGTCTGGTTAAAAGAAGAAAAAGGAACAGACACAAAGCCTTTGGCCCAAAAGAAGTCTTTACCCTAACCCTAACCCTAACCACCCCAAGAAGGTATAGTGCAGTGAGAAAGAAAAATCACCGAAGAGAGGTTGTTTGGTTGTTTTGTTTTACGGCATATCAACCCTCCTCGGGTTGTTTAATGCCGAATCCGGTCATTTTGGTGAAAGTTTTTATGCTTCAAGTTCCTTATATGTTCAAGTATTTATTCATGATGTTTGGATGAGTTAAAGTGGGGAGGGAAGGGGGGTTGTTTTGGCTTTTGCAGAACATGATTGAGTTTTGCAAAGAGAAAAAAAAAACAATAAAACCTCAATGTTTGGTGCATTTGGGGTCAAGAAGCCAATATCTTCAGACAGACTGATCTGGTAGGACGTGCACCAAAGAGAGAGGGCATAAAACCGCAAAAGGCGGCAGACATATTGGAATCGTCTGTTTGATACACATACAAATTTCGCGCTAGCCCAAAAATTAACTCTGTTTAATTCTCTGAATGAGTTGAGAATACAAAATTTGTTCCAACCCTAACCCCTCCCCTGGAAGAGATGTTAAGCTTTATTGATCTTTTATAATTTTTTGCTGTTAATAAACCTGGAATTTTAGATCAGGCATAGGTTCTTCTTCTTTGTGATGAATGAGCAGTTTTTTGTTTTCTACAGCCAGAGTCGACGACAATTTACCATGGCATATTGACTTAAGAAGAAAAGGCCACCTTTCATTGTCAGTACGAAACTCATCATCATCATCATCATCATCGTCATCATCATCATCGTCATCATCATCATCATCATCGTCGTCATCGTATTCGGTTTAACATCTGTTTTACATGCTGGCATGTAGAAATTTACTTCAAAACTAACCTATCTCTGGCCAGATTTTTATTCATCCCTCTTTCTCTCAAGTCCATCCTTATCACTTCCTCCCATGTTTTTCTTGGCATTCCCCTGTGGGCTGACCCTGCTACCTCAATTGTTCTACATCTACTAACTTAAGAACTCTCATCCATTCTTTCAACATGACTATATTAATGAAGTCTTCTGTTCTGCACACATCTCCTTATACTGTCCAGATTTAATCTTCCTCTGAGGTCATCAGAACTAAGCCGGTCATTAAAACTCACATTACACCTCCATTAGTATCATTCTCGTATCATTTCTCTCCATGCAATGCATGTCCTCAACCCTCACTGGCCAAGTTTCACTTCCATACATCACCACACTTTGTACACATGCCTGATAGATTCTTCCTTTGGTTGACAGTTAGTCATGGAAAAAGTTTCCTGAACTTACTCCATCCACTTCTAACTCTTGCAATCATACTAACTCCAGCTCCTTCCTATGTTCCAATCGTATCACCAAAGTAACAAAACTTCTGACCAACTTCAATAGCCTTGCCATCAAGATATACTTTCTCCACATCTGAGTTCTCATTTCTTGTGTACCTGGTGCTTACCAGTATCACAAAAAATGAGTTGTACTCCCTTTCCACAAATCGAGCAGGGGAACGTTCCTCTTTCTGAGGGCTTTCCAACACTACAACCAAGCAAGAGGATGTGCGACACACATTTCATTCCAACTCTGAATGCCATAAAACTTTTTCCTTAACCCTTAACGTCAAATCTCTTCATAATCTCTTGCTATTGTTGGTGAAATAAAGATGTGTAATAAATCTGATATGTTCAGTCACCAGTGAATTTGTGATAGATCGAGATGCAATTTGAACAAATGCCAAAAAGTGAACGGCTTGAATAGCCACCCTCTTCTTTCCCCGGTTCGTTGGGATACACTCTTCTCTTCACTTTCAAAAACAAGTTAAAGTTTTCACAGGAACGTGTTAACTCAATATTTTTCAACCAATGAAAATCGTTTTCAGCTCAAAATCTAGCAAGTCTATGTCAAATTAACAAAGCTTATGAAAGCAGTGACCTGGTCAACAAAAAGGAGAGTTCTCCAGAGACCCAACCAGACCCACCTCGAAAGGACCAAGAACGAATACTCACCCCCTCCCCGCGTTTTTGGCCCGGGGGGGGGGGGGTGAAATGAACGTAACACTTCAAAACTCACATACAAGTTCACTCATCTGCACACGCACTAACTAGAAAAAATAAACCTACGCATACTTACACAGTGCCACATTCCCTAATACTCACATATGCATATTCACACTAACAAATATATATAGAGACATACACATCCTCAGCCCTCGTGTCTGATAGTCACTGAACATTTTCCTACCAAAAACACGAGTTGTATAAACTTTATTAAATAAACATTTCTTCACTAAAAATGACTTTTATGTTCATGTAAACTTATAGTTATATTAATGTTTTGTTATTTAATAATGTTTTCCTTCATTTTTCATTCACAAAACTCTGTTCATGTGTTAAGTTAGCACTTGCTAGCTGGTGACCCTAATATTCATCAATATTTCATTTTTTTTTCCATTTATATTTAAATGCACGCATGCCCGTATATATCCTTCATCTTCCTTCCTTCGCTATAAATTAAAATGACAAACTTCCTTTTTATTTACACGCTCTATGAAAAACTCTGATCTACTTACTAACCGAAATTGGAGACAAAGTCATCTTTCTTTGTCTATTACCAATGAATATTTAAACTTAGAAAAGAAAGAACACACAAAAATGTCCGGGACAATCTTCTAACTGGATGAAGACACTTGGTAAACACTGTTTTTCCAATTCCTTCAATAGCTGGTTCAATTTCTTCCATAAATTAACAATAAATGGTCAATGCTACGACTTCTCTTGCCATTTACTTCATTTTGCTTCACGCGCGAACACTCCTCGCTTTTATCAGTTCGCCTGGCCGTTATACCCATTAATCTTCCAGACTTTCAGGCAGACGATTCTTTGTTGCTCACATTGGGGGGATTGGCTCTGTCCATTACAAACTTATACCACTAGTTTAATTGACATCATTCGACAAATTACCACAAAATAAGTAAAGGTGTCTCTCTACACACATTAATCAAAGAACTGTATTCATCATACCACACACATCACACCTCACCATTTCATTTTCCAATAATACGTCTATCTCCTTGCATCATCTTTCCTCGTGGATTCTTCTATGAAATAAAACTTTTGTCGGTTCTATTTATCCTCATCTGCGTTGCATTCACTGTGTATCATGTTTCTTTTTTTTTCTTACCAGTTCTCATCTGACAGACACGTTCTTCTTCTGATTTATTTTTAAACAGTCCTCTATAAGAGAGTGGAGCCTGCCTGTCAGTCTTGATCAAAATCTTCCACTCCAGACTCGGCGGGCGCAATGATCTAAGTTTGTAATCCCCAGGGCTGCACGGTCACGTTTATACAGTTCATCCCAAGAAAGCTTCGGTCTTGCAGCCTGCCGACTTGATGCGATGGACATGTTTCTGACCCGGAAGATCCAGCTGGAGCTTCGCTCGACATGGCCAAGCCAACTCATCCTGCCCAGCTTAAGGACATCAGTTATTTCCCGTATACCAAGCCTAGAGAGAAGAGTCTCGAAGAGAGTGTCATCTTCCGGCCTGACATGGCAGATCCATCTAATCATGGCTCTTTCGTTACGCTGCAGTCTCTTGATAGTGCTCGCTGATGCAGCCCATGTTTCAGAGCCATAAAGCATAACACTCCTCACACAGCTGGTGTACACCTGTCCTCTAGTTGTGATTGCCAGATGCTTATTTGTCAAGATGGGCAGGAGTTCTTTAAAGCCCCTCCAGGCAGACTTGCATCAGGAAATAGCAGCAGTCTCACAATCATCATCGGCTGAAAGCTTATAAAATCAGTGACCTGGTCAATAAAATCAGAGTTCTCCAGACACAACTCAAAAGGGCCAAGAACCATCTAATCAATATATTTATCCAACCTTTTTATATAGTATCGAATACACTTTCATTTCAAGAAATAAAAGTGTATTTCGACAAGTCCTTATTTTCTTGCCTGCACAGGCAAAGTAATTTTTGTTTTGTTATCCTCGTCAAGACTTAGATGTTGCGGGATGACGTCATAATGAACATGGCATTGCCTTGAATGATAGCTAGGGAGATGTGCTGGAACATCTAAGCTATGATCCGTCCAATGTCTCTTATGAATTGTGAAGCAGCAGGACTGAAGAGACCTGATGCTTTGACTGATATCGGAAAATGGAAAGGTCAGTATTTGTCGCTTTTTTTTTTCTGGTTTCAGAAAACTGAGCTGCAGTGCTGGGATTGACAACAGATTCTGCAATTCTTGATGGCGCGAAAGGGTCAAAGCAAGTGGCGTCCCATAAGAGTGGCTTTCTGGTGCTAAAAGCAAAGAGTGCCATGCCGTCGGGTCGGCGACCATCGCCTCTATCTAGGCCGATTGGCTTTAGAATTAGCAGAATCAAGACATCGTTTGACTATCAGTTATTCAAAGTTTGTACCTTTAAAAATGGAAAAGAACATGAAAAATAATTTTTAACATACAAAAAACAAACGTGTTTAGTGTGAAGAAATTATATTTAGAATTGAAGTTTTTTAGTTTGTAGCCATGTCAACGTTAGTCTGGTATGGATTGTTTTTTTGTTTTTTTAACATAGTTCATCCCAAACAAGGCAGACCGCAACTGCAGACGTAAAGGGGCTACTGAGAATTAGGGTGTAGGTTTTGGAAGTCATCCTAAGTTGGGAGCTGTGCAGCGAGATGTCTGTTTACATTAGTTTTAAATTTCTGCATGTCAGTACAGTCGGGGAAACAGGGAGCAGGTCGTCATCAACTGATCTACTTCATATATTAAGCGGCCTACCGCATGACTTTGGACCATCGACATCAATGTGGAATGCACTTTGGAGTGTTTCGGATGACTGATAGTAGGTGACGTGGTCGTATCCGTTGAAACGTCATTGTGCGACACAATTTCTCATGGAATCTTTATAGTAAGACCAGCAATTTTCTCCATCCGATGCACTGCAGCTAAGATCATGTCATTCTGATGTATCATTGTCAGCCACATCTCGCAGCCATACAAGAGTACAGGTAAGATATGTGTGTTGTATGTTACCACTCTTTCATACGATGGGATCCCTGCATTTTGTAAAATTGTTGATAGTTGCCTGAAGACATTACAGGATGAATTTCAAAACATAAAAGATCACCATTGCAACTACAAAGACGTATGCACAAATAGATCTGAGGATGAGGACACAGTGGAAAGTGCTGCCATCTGTGACAATTTATACTGTTGAGATAACATTCATTGGATATAATCAAAAACAGCAGGTTCAGGAAATTCATGAGCTGTACATGATCCTCACTTGAGGCACTGAAAAATAAAAATCTGAACAATTCAGTAATTATTCAACTTTGCAACAGAATCTGTAACCTCTGCAACATGAAAACAATCCTCTTCTGTTGGATACTGAGCCATATTGACAATTGTGGAAACGAAAAAGTAGATAAAGCTGCATAAAAATCAATACACAATTGTTGTGGGGTACAAATCACCCCTATTGAAGAACTAATGGAAGCAACCATCTATAATAAATACCATTTAGTGGCGTTACTGTATTGCTATGAATAAATACATTGTATATTTTAACCTGTCACAATTTGTGGTTGTTATCTTTGTGACCCCTAGCACGGGTCTACAACAACAATATAAAAATTAATACCAAAATTACACCTTTGTAACAAAATTTGTAACCTTTGTTTTATGTCATGGAAAAGTTAGTCAATTACCTACATAAAAAGTGGGAGATATGTAATAATAACGAATAAGAGGACAGAAAATTATTTGATAATAGTATATTTATTCGACTAAGGAATTCATATACATTCGGACGAACTGTCTGTCTGACAGCTAATTTATAAGATAGACACAACCATTCTTTTATGGTCCATATGGAAGGTAGGTAATCCTATTCAACACTTTCTAACACAAAAGTAATCATTGCTGTGAAATATACGCTAAAATTCCATATACGGATCTAAATCAACAATTAAAAAATCATCTTCTACTAGCAGGGCCCGTGTAAATTACACAAAATGATGTTTTCAATACTAATTATCTTGTTCCTAACCTATACATGTTTGAATAAAGTATGATAAAATTTGACTTGTATATTTATTTTAAAAAATGAACAATACATGAAACAATTTACAAAACTTCTTTATATACAATATTTCTAGTAAAGGTATTGGATTGACATCCTAATATGTTATCATACCGGCGTGGGCGGAAGCACACAAAGCAGTGGCAAATTCACTTCAACAGCAAAGCACTCAATCTAGCCATAAAAAGCGGCTCCCACAAGCTCTAGCAAAAAGGCGCTAAAAATGGCAAAAATATTTATCACGTGATTGTCTACTACTACGTCCCCCAAAACGAGAGTTAAACAAAATAAAAGCAGTAGCCATGACAAGATCAGTCTCTCTTTTTCCCTTTTTCCCTACGACCAGCGATTAAGATGGTCCTGTCAACAGACTCTTAAAGCTGCCTGCTGCTGTCTTACTGTCACTCCACGCCGTCTCCCCCTTCCTCCTCATCGGACACAGGACAAATAGTAAGCTTAAACCCTTTCTTTTCTTTTCTCTTTTTTAAGTACCGTCGAACACAAGTTCCTATCATTCTTACACGGCAAACAAGGGGTTGAGAGATGGCTCATTTTCTCTATTTACGCACACACCCAAACACGTGTGTTTTCCAAGAACCTTTAAAAGAGACATTTTATACAAACAGTAAAAGGGACATTTCTGTACACAAACTCAGACTTTCATTGAGGAATTTATACAAATTAAATGAACCATGTTAAATAAATTGTTATGTTTATATGAATGTTTGAGTGCAGGCTTTCTTACCTTTTATCTTTTTGTGTTGGTTACTGGCGTATTTTGCTCGTTCTTTCGTATTTAGCAAGAATAGAATTCGTTAGTACCCCCACAAAGGTAATATTTCGATGACTAAACCTTATTTTGTAAATGCTTTAGATTAAATTAAATTCGGCTCCAATTCATGAGTAGCATACAAAGATTCGAAAGGTCGTTGCTTTTTATGTAAGTGTGACACACAAAATAACACACGCTGTCGTATTAATATGTCTTCCCGGTCGTTCCCTCCCTACCTCCCTTCCCCCCTTCGATGTTAAAAACAAAATCTTAGAGGTTGGTTGGGATCGAATTATAAACCAGTTGGGCCGACGTCTAAAACCGGCGTCAAAATCCTACGTCGCTAACCGTTGTGTCAAAGGGAAATACTTGAAAATATTACGAAAATTAGGTGACTTGACTGCTTTTCCAAATCTAGGTGTGGCACGCATGCACAGAGCTTTTGAAAAAAACGACAAAACAATCATCCACAAAGTTGATATTTTCTTGATCGGCGTTGCCCTGGTGAATAATGTCTAAAATTTAGAAAAGAATATCAGTCTTTGACCCTAAACTGGTGCAGATTTTGTCGGGGGGGGGGGGGGGGTTCGTTACCAAGCCACTAACTAAAGGAAAGTAAGTTTAATTTTTTTTCAAGGAGTTAATTCCCTTATGCTGACTAATCCTCGAGGAATTTATATATAGGCGAGTTGTCTGTGTGTATGTGTGTGTGTATGTCCAGAGAGAGGAATGGGATGAACGAAGAAGAAAGAGGGGGTGGAGAGAGGGAGGAGAAAATGGGGGAAAAAGAGATAGAAGTTTTAATAGAAATATGTTACACTTTTGCAACGGGCAACGCCGGATAGCCCTGCTGAATGGCAAACTTTTTGAAATATCTGTATAAACAATAAACCAAAACATGTCAAACTGATGCTCAAAGAGAACTGCCAGAGTTATAGAAGAGTGAAAAAGGAGGAGGTAAGTCTTGCCCTACTCCACGTAGGCCACACACATGTAACGAAGAAGATTCTCCATTCCGTGTTGGCTGCCATGCTCCATTTACAGTGGAACATTTACAGGTAAAATGTATCGATTTCAATGAAATCGATACCAGGTGGGTGATCTGAAGGACCTTTTTGGGAAGGTCAATCTGAACGACATTCTGAAGTAAGAAAGAGTGTTCAAACAATTATATATACTTCACTTGGTTTCTACAAACTATCCCTCTACAAAGAATGCTAACATCATCAGATGAGGTTTATTAAAAATATATGAATATTCGATTTGCCTTTTACGAATTATTCCCTTACAAAAAAAAAATGCCCCAAAAAATCAGATCTTTTTACCAAACAGAATGATGACAAAGAATGATTCTTCTATTTTTACTTTTGCTCAACATTTAATGACTTGCTGAGTTTGATTTGCAATAAAACAAAAACAAAATCCTCCACTCTATAATAAAGACCAATATGTATTTATTTGCATATATATAAATATATATTCGTCCTCTCACCCAAAATTTAGCAAGTAAAAAAACTGCTGGACAAAACCATTTTAAGTGTTTAAGAAAGAGAGAAAGCAAATAGCAAGTCCGACAACCCCCTGCAGTCTTAAATTAATTTAGAAAGAAATCTTCCACTCTATTTCCATAATGAGACGTTTTCTTTTTTAAACGTTCCAGTTTCAGATGTTTTCTTTCTTTTTTTTTTAACTGCACTAATTGAGACATATTTTTATATAAATATGAATATTAATGCGACCACTGGCGAAGCATAATTGTTTTTTTTCCGTCAATTATGACGGAGGTTATACACTCGTATATGTATAAATAACTACTCCTTTGAGTGTAACACTAAGAGAGGTAATTCAGTATATATTCAAGCGAACACAAGCATCAGCAGCAGTTGATTGGCAAAACACTGACGTTTAATCATAAATGTTGTCGGTAAGTTAGAAACAAAATTGTAGAGGAAGCAGGATTTGGGTTTGGTTTGTTTATAATGCATACAAAATATGTTTTTGTGTATTTAAATATCTGTGCATAATTTGTAGTGGAAAAATATGTTTATGTTGCTATGTGTATGTATATCTAGTAGCATTATAGTAAGAATCATCAGCAGCTAACTTGAAGTATAGGTAGGCCCTCCGTTCAGTCTAGATAGACTATGGATACCCCTATAAGGGGCTGGCTGCGCATGTAATTATGAAGCAAGGGTTGCGCAATCCCTAACAACACCTCTCCTGAGTCGGCACTGCTTGATTCCAATGGCAAGCAGATCAAGACGACTGGAAACAATGCCGAGATAAACAGAGAGCACATACAGCACCTGGCAGTCCCAAATGGTCACCCATTTAATACTGGCCAGGCTCGACGTTGCTTAACTTCGGTGATCTAACGGGAACCGGTGTGTCAACGTGATTGTGCCGTATGAAGTATAAGTAATGTTGGAAAGCAATGAAAAAAGTATGCCGTCATCTTAACACATTAATCACAAATAAATTGAACAAAAATAACAAAAAAAATGATCCCTCGCCATTGTTCACACTAATATTCATATTCACATAAAATAGTGCCGAGGCTTGGGGACGCCAATACTCGCATTAGAAACATCAAACGGGGAGCTGTTGACTTACTCTTGAAAGATAAGGTCAGGAAGGAAGGTGCTGATTCATATCACCATTTGTGGTTGAAAGTCATATGTCTGGAGCTTGTACAGCAGAAGTCTATGATTCACTGAGTCAAAGACCTTGGCAAAGTCAAAGAAGACAATGTCGGCTGCATCGCCATCATCCATGATTTTAGTGACCTACTCCTCTACAATCAGAAGATTGGCTAAGCAGGATCTATTTGGTCAGAAGCAATGTTGGAATTGAGAGATTGATGTTGTGTCCAAGAGATGGATCATCATGGCTCACCTGAGAAAGGTCTTAAAGACCTTGTAGATGACACAGGTGAGTGAGACCGGCCTGTAATTGACTGGATCTTCTCTGTCACCCTTTCTTGGAGATGAGACAAATAGTCACTGTTCACCAGTCTTCAGGGACTTAACCAGTTTGAACAGATAGGTTAAAGAACTGAGTGAGGGAACCAATGATGGTTGAAGCAAATGCCTGGAGCAGTTTTGAATAAAGACCGTCTGAACCAAGGCTCTTATTTTCATTCAGTGATCAGAAAACTCGTTGAACATTTTCTTATGAGATGACAAAGTCGGAGATCAGTTGATCCCGGCAATTGTTATTTCTGTAGATTTTGGAAAAAACGTCAGTTAAAATATTGCATTGTTAGCCCCTTTCATCATTCAGATTGACAATTTGATTTTTTTAATTGACCCTTGATTTGAACATGGACAAAGCAGCGTTTCAGATTGTAGTATGCCTGTTCAACATAAACTGCTTTGTTTCTTTTGTAGCCTATAGACCATGAACACCTCTGGAGAACCACTCTTTTGAAATTCTTTCCAGGTGGTGTCATACAGCACTCTTTCTTGCTTCACTCTTCTGGTGAGACAGGGCTTTTGCTTCTGTCTTTTAGTTGTTTCAGAGAAACTGCTAGATCAATAAGCTGAATAATGGTATGTTTAAAGGCGCACCAGAGATCGTCTGCTGAATCTTTCACCATGAGTGATGCCCAGTCACAGGAGTTTGCAGAATTGAATAGGGCTTGAAAGTTAGTAACCAAGTAGACTTTTCATTGTTGAATTTTGGGCGGTGAAGCAGAAAAATATGTATGCAGCTGAAACCACATGGTCACTCTTGCCTAACGGTGCCAGCACACAAAGTTCAGATACTGATCTGGGGTAGCAAGTAAACACAAAATCAAAGATAAAGGGCCAGTGACTGCTTCGGAATTGAGTCGGTGTGAAGATGTGTTGGGAGAGAAAACAACCCTCTGCTGCTTCCAGAGGAGTTAGGTTAAATCGATCCACCAAACGACAGACTGAAGATGCCCAGTCAACCGACAGGGCATTGAAACACCTAGAATGAGACAATCCCGCTTGAGTAGAATGATAAACTGCCAAAGAGGAGAAGACAAAAATCATGAACACACAGGTTGCAAAGGATGACCTCATAATTCTCAGTTGGTTGAGCGAACAAAAGTAGTTGATAAAAAGAGGGCTTGAGAGATGATTTGCCATAAACAGCCTCTCCCCACTCCTTCTGTTCAATATATCACATCGTAAGATGGAGTATTGATTTACTCCTCTCCAGGAGTTAGGCACAAGGCCAGTTTTTATCTTACTCCCACAAGTAAGATGTGACCCAAGGTCGGGTCGGGAAAGTGGGGTTTAAAAATTGCCTGGTCAGCCCCGTCGACATTCCCCGGTAGGGGCGCCTCAGGCAGTAAGCAATAAACCTACTCCTCCCCAAAGAGGTGAGGCGAAGCCTGGGAGGGTGGACCTCCTAGAACTGCATAGGACCGACCCATAGACCGGTGTAAATCAAGCCCCGAAGGCAAAGACAATACCAGTCTATGGTGCAGTATCCATCGGAACAGATACTACACTTTGATCTTAGCCAAAAGGCGTTATTTAACCCCTACCCACAATAGGAATATGTGACACAAGGTCGGAAAGTGGGATTTGAAAAGCCCGCGCTCGAGAAGGTGAGCGCTATGGCCATTAAAAATTGCCTGGGCAGCCCCGTCGGCATTCCCCGGTAGGGGCGCCTCAGACAGTAAGCAATTAACTTACTCCTCCCCAAAGAGGGGAGGTAAAGCCTGGGAGGGTGGACCTCCTAGAACTGCACAGGACAGACCCATAGACCGGCGTAAATCAAGCCCCGAAGGCAAGACAATACCGATCTATGAAGTGCAGTATCCATCGGAACAGATACTACACTTTGATCTTAGCCAAAAGGCCAAGATGGAGTAGTCATCCAGATGAGTTTCTTGATATTGAACTGCTGGACTCAGTCAGGTTTCTGTGATCAGAAATAATATCAGGAATGATCCGTGTTATATTTGACTGTAACTCACTAAGCTTTGGTAACAGAGAACAAGCATTTGTGTAGAAAACAGTCAAAGAGTGATGAGCTGAATCAGAGATTACTTGAGCCGCACCCAATTGACTGCGGATGTGGCTGTCACCTTCGTAGGAACTTTGCTGATCTTTACGTTTATTATCATCAGCCCTTTTTCACCATTCTGACGCTGGCCTTTCAGCACCGCAACAAGAGTCCTTCACCAAATTCTCTCTCTCAGCGAAAACTCTTTTGTAGTAGTCCGAATAATTCAAATGATCTAAATTATCAATACCCATCTCAACAAATTTCGAAACAATAGTAGATGTTAAAAAGAATTTTAATTTATCAACATCGAAAGAAAATCTGATTTTTGTACAGAAGGATTTACATATTCCTTGGATAGACTGCCAAGACGGGAAGACAAACATCACCGCTGGCTGAAAATGAGAGACTCGTTATTCTCAGTTTGTTGAGTGAACAGAAGTAGTTGACAAAAAAAGGGCTTAAGAGATGATTTGACGTAAACAGGACCCCCCCCCCCCTCCTTCTGTTCAATCTATTACATCGGCAAACAGAGTATTCATTGCGATGGATTTCTTGATTTCTTGATCATCAAATGCTGGACTCAGCCATATTTTTGTGATCACAATAACATCAGAAGAGGTTCTGCTTTATGGCTAACTCAAACTGACCAAACTTTGGTAGCAGAGAACAAGCATTTGTGTAGAAAACAGAGAGTGAGCTAAAGCAGAGGTTACTTGACCAACGCCCAATTGACTGTGGATGTGTAGCAGTCACCAATAGGGACTACTTTTGAATGCGTAATCACTGTCCCTGTGAGCTGGCTTGTCCAATCCAATCACAGGGTGCAGTAATATCGTTAGTTTCCTAAGGGACTACTTTTGTTCCCTTAGGGTTCGAGGAAAAAGATCAGACGACCTCCTGGCACCAGCTTGGACACATCGCAGAGAGCACCAGCGAGGAACGAGGAAACGCTCTCTCTCCTGCCGCCGTCGCCACTTGACGACTACTACCATCTTCACCTGAAGAAATCCACGGGCGGCCCTAAGAACTCTTATATTCTTCCTCTTCCTCAGACGGACACTGTCCCACTCTCTTCTACCTATACCGTTTGGTATAGGTAACCTTGAGTCAATAAAACCTCTTTTTTTATAGTTACAGAAATATTTTTCGTTGTTCCGTTTCTTTACGAGAAAATAAAAGGATAACCCCTTTCATCAACTCACACCATTCTTCTTACAGATGTGGCTGTCACGTTGATGGGGTGGAAAATCGTGGTAATTTTGATGATCTCTCCGTTAAGAATTGCTTCAGCCCTTTTTCGCCGTTCTGGCGTCGGCTTTTCAGCTCCATGACAAAAGTCCTCTACTGAATTCTCTCTTGCAACGAAAACTCCTTCCGATAAAACAATGACTTTCTATTCTATAGTTTAAATGCTTCCAAATTTCTTTCAAATTTTGAAGAGTTACAAAGTAATCCATTCATTTCTTTGAACTGTTAACAAAAGATTGAAATGGCTGACTTGTTTACGAATAAACCGAAATGGAGTGTGGTGGATTTAATTTCGTAATTAAATTATACAGGGTGGGCAAAAATAAGGGTCCTATTTTTAAAAATTCATAACTTTTTTATTTATTGATTTTTAAAATTTTTTTTTTAGAATAAGTAAAGGACCCCTTCCGAAGCAAGCATGAGCCGTATTAGCCCTAAGGAACGTACCCTCATTTAGAAAACATTATTTTTGCTTAAAAAACTCAAAACAGTGTAAAAAACAATACTTTAGTTTTTGTAAGTTTTAAGAAGTGTTTTTCGGCTAAAATTTGTTTTGTTTATTTCAAAAAATCTCGGAAGGGTCAGTCTACACACACATAAAGTTTGGTGAGTTTAACTTTTATTTTGTGGAAGTTATTCAAATTCAAGTTATTCAAATTTAAAGATAGGACCCTTATTTTGGCCCACCCTGTATTTTAAATAGGATTTTAAAAAATTGTTTTAATGCTTTACATTATTGCATTTTTGATTTCAATAAATATTCGATTAATAGTAAATTAAAAAAATCCAATGTATAATTATCAAAGTTACGTTGATGCGAGAAATACACACACAGATCTGCCATAGGACCATGGGTTTATATCAGAATGGAGTATGATTCTTCTTTTCGGTCCCAGAAGATCATCCTCCCGGGATTTATCTCTTTCGTGAGAGGATGGTTGGTTTATTGCCGACGGGTTCGATCTAGGCAACTTTTTGCAACCATCTTTTGGGGGGGGACTAGATTTTCGCCTTAAACTGACCCCATGTCTAACCTTACTACGGTGGGGGTGGGGTGGGGGGTGTTACAGGTAAATAAACACACACAGACACACGAAAAATGATCGCACAATTGGTGCTTCTGCTGTTTATCCACGACATTAAAATATTTAAAGAAATGTATAAACTTTGTTATGTACTTACGTGGTAGCTGAAAATAAGATTGTACAGAGAAAAATACGCAAAATTATCCAGTATTTATTAAATTATAAGAAGAAGAACAAAAAAACGATCTTAAGTTTCGTTAGACATTTTAACTTATGAAATAGACACGGGAGATAACTCCAATTTTGTTTACTGGTGTAATAAAAATGATTACCGAATGATAAAATCGTTTTTTAAAATTTTTTTATTTAATAAATACTGAATGAATTTGCGTAATTTTTGGTGTACAATATTCTTTTAAGCTACCACGTAAGTACATAACAAAGTTTATACATTTCTTTAGCTTTTTTTTTTTTAGAGAGGCCTAACATGTCGGGGCTAAACAGCAGAAGCACCACACAGATTTATTAATCTATAAGTAGTTATCCACGTTCCTTTAATGTATACATAAAAAAACGTTATGCTAATTTCAGATCGGTAGGAGGGGGGGGGGGGGAATCGAATGAATAAGACGCAGTTGTCTCCCTTGCATCATCAAAGATGGATTAGTTGAATTGGATTACTTTCTTCCTACTAGTTTCTTAATATTATTATTTGGTCAATTTTTGGTTCTATTATTATATTTAGTATTACTTAGCAGTGCGAGTTAGTAGCCATTGTATACTTATTCATTTGTTTGTGGTATCCAGTAAAGCATTGCCAATAGGAGAGCGACTTCGTTCGAGAAATCAACGTTAATTCTTTTTTGTTTTCCTGTATAGTCGGCAACAAACAAGCTTTTTTTATGTTCTTTTTTTTTATCGGCGGCAGATGGATTTACGTTTTTGACCATTGGTCTCGCCTTTCTTTCTGATTTGGGTGTCTACTATAGACATTTCGTGATTCTAAAGATTTAAAACACAAACGGGACTAAAAGATTTGCTTGTTTTCAGGTAAATCAACCCCAGCAAAAGACTTTTTGTTTTTGTTTTTACCAGTGAGCGCGGCTGTGATGTTTTTAAATGTTAACTATTAGTTAACCTAAGACCTTTTGTCTAATTATCGAATAAGGTAAGTAACATTTTATTTATTTATTTAAAAGGCGGTATTTTAATAGTTTTACTTCCTAAGAAGGAAAATATAATTTCAACTCGATGAAAAGGTGGGTTTGTTAGACTTAAAACTTATTAAAGTCACTTCTAGTAGTTCGATTCGTTTGTGTACGTTTTCGGCGTCCCAAATTCTCATTCCAAAAAACGTCATTCTAATACGATTATTCGATTTATAAGTTTTAAAATTGCATTACAATTTAAGATGTAGTAACAAACATCAAAAGGATTTAATTTAATATTGATTCCTTTTTTGACCAAGTTTGAATCTATCGTCCTTTCCTGTCGGAGTCCATTTTTGTACTGTCACATTATTGAGTTTTTTTGTTTTTTTTTCTCGCCATTCTATTAAATAGTATTAGTAAAACGAACTATTAAGTTCGCTTAATTGATTTGATATCAAATTAAATCTTTATGAATATTTGTTGCGATGTAATTTTTAAATTGCAAATAGAATGAGGTTTTTTTCGAAAAGAATTTGGGACGCTGAAAACGTACACGGTTAAATGGAATTTATAATAAATGTATTGTATTAGTTTAAACGACTGTTATTAAAAAAAAAAAAAGGTAAATTTATAGAACTACACCCCTCGTATTCCGCCCTCTAAAAAAAAAAGGTTTCTACTTTTTGGGGCAAATTAAACGTAAACAGCCTCAACAAATATCCAGTACGAAAAAAAATAATTAAAATTTTTCTTATTTTAGATTTTAGGAGGGGGTGGATCACTTTCCTATATAACTTATACGTAAAGTGAGCACCCATTTCTTGGCCACGGAATCTCACCCCTCACATTTATCCCTCTAAATAAATTTAAAAAATTTTTTTTTTTTTTCAAATTACATGTAAACAGCTATAACAAATATCGGCTATGAATTTTTTTTTTTTTTTTTTTATTATTTTAGATTTTAGGAGGAGTGGGGCATCACTTTTCTATATAAGTTATACGTAAAGTGAGCATCCATTTCTTGGTGCTGATATCGATCCTGAACCAGTTTTCGTGAGGTTCGACTCTGAAGCGTTCGGCTGTCCTACGCAAACGCCCGAAAGTTGACGAGCCGATTTGTACCAGACGACAATTTTGATACGGTGCTGCGTCCTATGATAATAATGTTTTGTTTTTGTTGTTGTTAGGGTTTAAAATATTTATTTGATAACAGTAATTTCGCTCTGTTTTGCTTGTTTTATTTGTTGTGTTTAAAAATTTCCTTGCAAATATAACTAAAATTATAGGACGCAGCAACGTATCAAAATAAAAAAAAATATTTATTTGATAACAGTAACTTCGCTATGTTTTGCTTGTTTTGTTTTTTTGTTGTTTCTTTTAGAAAATTTCTTGAAAATATAACTTACAATCACAGGACGCAGAACCGTATCAAAATTGTCGTCTGGTACAAATCGGCTCGTCAACACTCGGGTGTTTGCGTAGGACAGCCGAACACTTTCGAGTCGAACATCACGAAAACTGGTTCAGGATCGATATCAGCCACGGAATCACACCCCTCACATTTATCCCTCTAAATAAATAAAAAAATTTTTTTTTTTTTTTTTTTTTTTTGCAAATTACATGTAAACAGCTATAAGAAATATCCGCTATGAAAAAAAAATTAATTTTTTTATTTTAGGAGGGATGGGGGGATCACTTTCTTATATAAGTTATACGTAAAGTGAGCACCCACTTTTTGGCCACTTAGAATCGCACCCTAGCGAACACGTGTTGAAAGAAATATTAAAAAAACGTTATTTTAGATTTTATGTGGGGCGCCCCTAATTTTCAAAGAAAAAAAGTAGAATTTTTATTTATTTAGAGGGATGAATGTGAGGGGTGAGATTCCGTGGCCAAGAAATGGGTGCTCACTTTACGTATAACTTATATAGGAAAGTGACCCCCCCCCCTTCTAAAATAATTTAAAAAATTTTCGTACCGGATATTTGTTGAGATTGTTTACATGTAATTTTACCAAAAAAGTAGAAACTTTTTTTTTTTTTTTCTTTTAGGGGGCGGAATACGAGGGGTGTAGTTCTATAAATTTACCCCCCCCCCTCCCCAAAATAGTTATTAGACATGGTCGTTTTCGGTACATTAGGTGTTGGTAAATTCCTATTTTAGTCACCTAAATTATTAGGATTTTATACTAAAATAAAGTCAAAGAAGAAGAAAAAGTATTATTGTAGATTAACACTCAGCTAAATCAACCCTACCAAAAATAAGATTCTACTTTTTTAGGCGATTGTGTGTGAACCTGAAAAACTTGTCGGAAAGAATTTTTTTATTTTTTTAAACTGATTATTTTAGAATGAGGATCTTTTTCACATAAATTTAACTTAAAATGATCTCTCATTTTCAAGCAAGTCTTAGTGCAGTTACCTTTTTTTGTTGCTATGGGAGATAAATTCTGTAGATTTTATTTGGAGAGGGTTTTTTTTTTTTTAGGCGATTACGTGTGATTTTACGACCTTGTCAGTTGGACTTAGGGTTAATACTAAAAACATCTGGTACTCCTTCAGATTAGGACCCGTGCTGACTTTGACTCTAACGCTGACCCTAACGACTGGGTCAAAGTTAGCTCGGATCCTAATCTGAAGAAGCACCAGAAATTTAATTAACAGCCCTAAAGTCAGAATGGTCTGGAAATGGGAGGATCATTTTACGTTATATATACGAAATTGACCCCCCCCCCCCTCACACACTCTTAATTTAAAAATAATTGTTTTTTGGTACTTATGCAGTTTGCTGACCGGGCTGAAATAATGTTATTTAGAAAGCCATTATTAACTATTCTGTAGTTTCACCTAACAATTTAATAAACAAAAGGGTACCGTAAAAATTGAATTAACTATCTAAAAAAATAGCCCGGTCCGTAAACTGCATAAGCACCACTTTTTTCTTCTTTATGTCAAGTTTTCCAGGGTGTTAACACGTACTTTCCTAAAAATGGAGAATATCATTGGGGTCAGCTGAGTGTGTTAATCTACAAATTTATCCTAACCTTTTTCAGTTCCGACGAAAATTCATTTATAGCATTTTTTTTTTTTTTTTTCTTTTTTTTAAAAATGTTTTTACCTTTTGAACTCTATCGACTAATGATTATTTTTATTCGTGCATATCTTCCCTGAATCTGAACAATGGTCTTTCATGGGTCTAAAACGGAAATAATTCGTCCAGATCTTCCAATCCTGTAAAAAAGAAACTGACTCCGAAGCAAAGTACCGACACAATCACCTAGCAAACCAACTGACCCACATTATTAATCAAGTTCAATCTTTTCTTTACCTAAAATACGAACATCTAAAACTGCAATACAATCTCCATATTAAATTCCATGAGAAATGCCAGTATACTGAAATCATATGCCCTTAATAGGGTTAAGATGAAAATTCATATACACTAAATGTACAAAAGCAAGGAAATTCCCAAATTTTTACACTTTTATTGTCATTAAGGGTATGCGAGCACAACAGGGCTATGTATTTTACTGGTAGGAATTTTTCTTCAGCGCACCCCACACACTTCATCCACTCATGCATAGAGATTTATACTGTAGTGATGTGATAATGAAATGGTTTGGTTGATATGTAGTCATACCCTTAATGACAATAAAAGTGTAAAAATTTGGAAATTTCCTTGCTTTTGTACATTTAGTGTATATGAATTTTCATCTTAACCCTATTAAGGGCATATGATTTCAGTATACTGGCATTTCTCATGGAATATCACTACTTTTGTAAAGGCTATGCCCCAATACAATGCCTTCTCATAACTGATATAGTTGGTAGTTTGACTAATCAAGGTATATAGTAAACTGAAATTAAAATGCCATCAACTAGACACTAGAACCTCTATCTTTGCCAAAAATCAGCTGAATCCATCAAATAGTTGATGAGATACAGGGTGACACATACGTACGTACGTACACACGGATTTCATGATTGAACTTTCTGGATCTCTGGGTTGCCTTGACCAATGATGCTGAAATTCTACACACTTATAGAACCTATCAAATAAAAATTTTGTGCAAAGTTTTAACTAATTTGGTTTATTGGTTTTGAGTTATGATTGATCAAAGAAATGAGATTTCCAGCATAGGCCATTCTTGAAGTCTATTAAGGGATAGAGCGCTCTCGTGCCTCCCTTGATTTGTGTGACCACTTATGTGTCTGTGCAGGTGTTTCTCGCCTCTGACGTCCATTATTTCTTATTTACTATGAATCGATTATTTTTTGTAACCAAAAAAAATGCAATAACGTAAAACACAGAAAATAACTCTAAAAATCCTATTTAAAATATATCATTTTCCGAACGAAATCCACCAGAATGCATTTCTTTTTCTTAAACAAGTTATTATTAATGGTTGAAGAAAACAAACAACAAACGAATTCCTTTGTGACCCTTAAAAATATAAGTGAAAAGACTTTTGGACAACACTGAGTAGGTACAGCTAGTAATTGACATTTGTTTTGGTAGGTACGTGCAAAAATGGCCGCCTCTTGTACGGACTATGCTTATTAAAAAGCGCATATCATTAATTATTTAATTAGTTTCCGTGTAAACTTTGATTGTGTTTGAAAGATAAAAGCCTAAACTTAATCTCTAAACGAAAAATGCATATTTACGCGTGAAAAATAAGTTATAATGAAATATGTAATCACGGCGACTAAAAACCCCAAAAATTCAGTGAATTTTGAACTTTGAAAAAATTCCTTGTAAAAATCCCTTGAAAGATAAACATAAGTTTTTGGGAACTATTTCAAAGATAATTATTAAATCAGTCATAAGATACTGAATTAAAAAAAAAAATCCCACGTTTTACTAAAAATTAGCATAATTATCCTCCCAAAAGTCATAAATTAGTAACATCCGGCATCAGTTAATCGGTAAACGACTTTGTTTACCAATTGACTATCGCTATGCAAAATATATAGAAGACAAAAATGTCATAATTTATCATTTTTAACTTTATATATAAAAATGGTTTCGTAATAGTTTATAGAAGTTGAAAAATTATTATCCATTAATTTATTTTTAAGGTTATAAACAGATTTAAGTACCCTTATTTTGTTATAATAAAAAAGGAAATGCTTATTTAATTAAAATATTTGCGAGTGTATGCAATTAAGATTTTATTTTTAACTAAAAAGGTTCATATTTAACTTGGTATTAGTTTTTAATTTAGTAATACTCTGAAATTATTGATGACGTCTGTTTACCAATGTTTTCCCTTAGAATTTGAAATAAAACTTTTTTTAAATGTTAAAAATTATTTTTACTTTACGAACTGCGTCAATTTTATAATTGTTTTACATGATCTAACACTTTAGTTACTGGATTTATTCTTAACGTGTCGTAACGATAAATTACATTGTTTCTTTTTAAAATAAAGTGTATTCTTTTTTATTTTAAGTGTGAAAAAGTAAATTAAAGTCAATGACTACACTGACAATTTATTCATTGAAAAAAAAAGTTTAAACAGTTATTTATTAATAAACAGAATTCAATTTTGAAAATGTCATGTTTGAATTCTCTTTATTTATTAATAAATAATTGTTTTTAACTTAAATATTTATTAATGAAAAAAAAAGACAACAAATACAAATCTTTCGAAATAATTGACGATGAATTGTGAAATTAACGAAATTGTTGAATCTCTAAAAATAAAATTGAGGGCGGTGTACAAGTGAGTGGTTGTTGGAAGGCTAATCCCACCTGGTTATTACAGAACGGGGCTACCATACCAATCCAAGTGAATCATTAGTAGAAATTATCCAATTTTTAAAATTCTTTTTTTCGTTAAGTTCCTGGGTTTCAAATTTGTCAATTTTTGGTTTATTTTCAAGATTATAAAAAAAATTTCTTGCGCTGATGATGCCACGTTTATATATGAAAGGGAAATATAATTATATCGCATTTTTTACTTTCCCAGAAACTCTAATCATTAAAATCACATGAAATATTTTTTGCAATTATATTATTTTTTTGGTGAAAATATTGATTAAACAATGCTTTATTCAATAATAATATCGCTAATTCAAAAAAAATTTCTTAGAGTTATAGTGATTTTGTTAACACAGTATTTAGGGTCCTTTTTTGTAATATATAAAAAATATTAAAAAAAAATTTTTTTAATTAACATCTACAATGCTTTATTTTCATAAAAAACAAAAAAAAATTAATGCATTTTTTTTTTATTAATATATAAAAATATAACTTTAGTAAAGGTGTATTTTGTTTTAAAAAAAATAATACTTTTTCACTAAGATTTAAAAAAAAAAAAAATAATGGTTTCATTATATTTCGTGATTGTTGATTAATAAATATTGAAAATTTCATTAAAATTGGTTGATTTCCTGAATTTTAGTGAATTTTTAACTGAAGGGGGGGGGGGCGGGAGTCAAAATGTTTTTACATTTTGGTAATCGGCCATTGATTTTTCACGTACCTATGTTTTGGTTATGAGCAAAGTGTCGAATCTGTTCTGATATTACACTTGATCTTTTCTGTCCTCGATAAGTGAAGGAGAAATTCTTCTAGACCAAGGCAGTTTTTATTTTTATCCCAATCCAGCGTGCCCCGTTTTGGTTGAGCTCAATCTGGAAGATGCAAACCGAAACAAGTAAAGTACCCCTTTTTGGGGCACTGGATTACCCCCCCACCCCACCCCATTTAAAACCGATCTTGTGTCTAACTCTGCCCTCGTGTCGAAAACGGGGCCACCTGTAGGGAGACCGTGGGTGGCGACCTGTGATGCCTTTGGCTCAGCCACTAGGATTCTGTCCCTTCTTCCACTTCGGCCCTTACTTCAGCTAGACGGGAGATCGGAGAAGTTCGATCCGATCAATCGGCTGGTCACATCTCAACCGTATTATTCAATTTGATTCTTCTAAAGAATCAAAACCTTATTACTCTTTATTTTCTTCCCAAATAGATACTAGAAGACGTTGGGGGTCAATCATGTTGCGAAAAAAGATTACCAATGCCAAGGAGTAACGTCTTCTGGGAGTAATGCCCCTACCCTCTCTGTAAAATTTCCTATCAAGAGTAATGGGTGCTTGTCTAGTGCAACAGCCGTACGAAAAAATTATTTATTTATGATAACAATATTATGTACTTACTCAGTGGTATTTTATTGTTCAATGTTGAAAAAAGTAGAAAAAATTATCCACTAGAACTTTAATTACAAGTATTTTACCATTTTCTGTATTATAGCAATTGCTTCGTTGAGTATGCCTCCATTTTCTTTTGTTGAACATAATTCAAGGGCAGATAATCATGCAATTTGTGAATTTGAAGAAAAACTGCCATGTCTAATGGACACTTTCTCGCGGCACATATTTGGAACAGCGACAAATTAAACCATCGCCACAATTGATTGTAAAAAATCAATAGATTTCCTAACATCACTACATAAATAAATTATATCCCTCATATTTGATCGGTTGACATCCATTTTCAGAAAATTTGTTTTTTCAAAATTGCGTGATTATCTGCCCTTGCAAATTATCTGCCCTTGAATAATGTTCAACGAAAGAAAATGGAGGCATACTCAACGAAGCGATTTCTATATGGAAAATGGTAAAATACTTGTAATTAAAGTTCTAGTGGATAATTTTTTCTACTTTTTTCAACATTGAACAATAAAATACCACTGAGTAAGTACATAATATTGTTATCATATATAATTTTTTTGTACGGCCGTTGCACTGGACAAGCACCTTTATTTTTCTCCTTGTTAACAATAAAATAAAATATATCGGCGGCATTATTGGTCACATTCAAGGGAGCTAATGGAGATAACACCAAAAATTCTAGACTTTATTTCTCTAGTTTGCAAAAGTTTGGATTATTTCCCTTGAATGTGACCAATATGGCGCAGTTATTTCAACCTTATTCGTTTATCGATTTTCTTTTATAAAATAAAAATTACTTGATTAATTTACATGACTTTTGGTATACGATATATTCATTCCGTCACGGGTACGTAACTCATACAGATGTTTCTCAGTTTGTCTTTTTTCCCCCCATGTTCTGGGTAAGCACCACTTATTTTCGAATTTTTGAAGAAACTGTTTAGACCGAACTCATCATTTACCCCAAAAACAGTTTATTAGGGGTTCTTAGGTTAAAATATGGAGTATTGTAAATTTTTAGGGATTTTGCGGCAAAACTGGATTCTGGTACCGGTCGTCATAGTATAAGTGATACTAAAAATTAAAAAAATAGTAATGGCAAATTCCTATTTCAGTCACGTAAATAAGTTATTTTTACTTTGTTGCACCACCTTCTCGTGGTGAGAGTCGGGCAACGGTCTGTGGAAATGGTCAGAAGTAGGGTGAGTCTGATCATGGAAGCCGCCCGGCCGGCTGACGGTGTCAACGTCCCGCCTGGAGAAGGGGGGGGGTCCTCTTTACAGTGGTTTCTATTGAATTTAATTTAATAAAATAAACTTGGTCCCATTTTTACTTTTAAATGTAGATATATATTTTTGTTTTTAATTTGACTAATTTTTTAATGTTTTCTCTTTATGTATTGTATTCTAGATTTTGATAAACTCATTGTGAGATTTTCATCAATTTTACTAATGGTCCATTTTTTTCTCTATTCACTTCTCTCATTTTTATCTAAATTCGATGTTTCCTACCATTGCCCAAAACCGAATTCACTGCTGTCAAACAAGACATTATCTGAAACAACAGATGCAGAAAAAAAACGTTACTCAAATGCTTGATTGTCTGGTTAGCATTGGGGCCATTTGTAGGGAAATATCAACCAAAGAATATGTATTGTTCACTGGACTGGCATAATTGATGTGTAAGCAATACCAAGGTTTTGTGGACCGTATGATTTTTTTTCGATGTTGTTAGCATTAGTGACATTGTTTGTCTAAATTTGGCCAACACATAACTTTGTGCTAACCCTTGCATCGGAGTTGTGCCAACCTGTGTCTATCATGGAGTTAAGACAATGTATTGGGGCTCAGTTTCAAAAATGTGTAACCACAATGTACTCAACCTCATTGAGTCTATCTACAGTTAAATTCTCCTGTAGAGCATCAAAATATTTTAGGCTTACTATCACCAATATGAGGAGGCCAACCAGTTGCATGATCGGAAGACTTTAAGAGTACTGTTGATGCGGGTGTGACACTGTGGGCCCAGATCAGTGATTTATGGAAATAGTAGTACTAGGGTAGTTATGGTTAGAAATTTAATGAAAAGAAATAGTTTGTGATATGGAATACTATTTCATAATGAAAGATATTTAATTTGAGGTTATAGTATGAACGTGAGTCTGTGTGCGTTCACTGCACAGGCCGTGATCATCCACTCGTTGTACTGGTCCAAAG
This sequence comes from Sepiola atlantica, assembly GCA_963556195.1. Taxonomy (NCBI): domain Eukaryota; kingdom Metazoa; phylum Mollusca; class Cephalopoda; order Sepiida; family Sepiolidae; genus Sepiola; species Sepiola atlantica. The sequence continues at coordinate 94,472,714 of OY744532.1, forward strand.
TTGTCATTCGATTTTTGACACCGATCGGTATATAGGTTTAGTATGTGTCTTGAGACTTTTAGAACAACAGAATGGACCCGAAGCAATGGAAAAAAACCAAAAACCAGTGCCGAGACTACTTCGACAGCAACTAGGTCCTACATGGCAATGCCTAGACAGGGACAAAACAAGTTGGAAAGCAACTACGGTGCAGTTTCTCCTTCAGGAGTGATTAAAAGCCCTGATGATGTGCCTTCCTACCCTTTTTGAGTTATTTACGCAAACGTGACGCAAAAATTCAGTAAAATTTAGCCAAAAATTATGCTTTTTTTTTTAACAACTTTTAGGCTTAATTCTCTAAAAATATGGTTGAATTTTCAAAAAACGTTCCTAATTATTGCATCAGTTTTTTTTTTTTTTTTTTTTTCTCTCTTTCTCTTTGTTTTCAAGGTGTCTCGGGTTTTTAAAAAATAGCAATACTAATAGTCTTCCAATCATTTCTGGTGAAAACTCTGTGGGGTTTTATGACTCGGGCAATTATATAGCCATGTGAAATTGACCAAAAATTAAGTGACTGTTTTTTTAGATTTCTATAACTTTAAATTATCATAAATAACTTCTACACATGCTAGCAGACTCGACTCATTTTTTTGTTTAATCAGAAATGTTAACTATTTTTTTGTATATCAAGTTGCTGAAGGTAAATGGAAAAGTTTTTTTTTTTTTCTTTCTCCAACCAATTTCCACTGTTGGATCTCCAGTGTGTGAACCCTGTGATATACCAGTAACTGGGGGATTCTTTAAGAAATTTAGTAAATACTAGTTGGCTTCACTTGCTCGCCATCACTTCACTACTTGAAATCATTGAAACCAAACTAATCGATAAGAAAAAGAGGACAAAACTAATCCTTGCTCATAAAAATTAAATTTGCATATGCGATTTTTTTTTTTTTTTTTTTTTTTTTTTTTTTTTTTTTTTTTTCTTATCGGTTATTTTAAATTAAGCCACTTATTTAATTTTATGAGCAAGGGGGGGGGCTTGCTCATAAAATTAAATTTGCATACGTGATTATTCATATCGCAAAGCGAGCTGGATACATATATATGTTCACTTTTCTAATATAGATGCCCATTCCGCCAGAATAGGAATAGTGTCAAAATCTGCTGGGAAAGGGTCAGTCTTCTTTAAGCACCTGCAGAGTACCCAGAATGTCAGTCTGAATGATAGAAAGTTTGCAGTTGTTTCCCTCTGAATTGTTGGGCAGCAAATCCTGGTTGAGGTCAGTTATTTATTTGTTCAGTTTTTAATGGAAATCACTCCAGACAAGGCATGGAGCCCCTTGTAAGGAACTAAAAAAAAAACTTCAAGGTCAAAATCTAGCAAACAATAAGTGTTGTATGGATAGATTCTGACCCAGAAAACAGCAATCTTTCCCCCTTTGTCAGAAACATCGCTCATGCAATGTGAAGACTAAAGGACAAAATAAGGGAAGCGAGAATTGCTGAAAGTAAACCCAAGGTCCACTTTCTACTCTCCACAAAGAAAGATTAATCTTTCTTAGTTTAGATGGTCTCCTTCTCTAGTTGAGAATAATTATTTTCTGCTTTCGTCAAAGTTCTGAAAGCAAAAATGAACATCATCAATGACCCGTTTGAGTACTTCAACACCATACAGACTGTTATCTGCAACAAGAGATGGGTTACTGTGGATAAAAATGTGTTTATGCTCCAGAGTTTAACAAAAGCATTGAGTTCTTCAAAGCATTAACTGGAACCTGTCTTCACTTCAAGGTGTATCGCTCGTCAGAAGAGAAGGCACCTTAGGCAAGAAACGTCTGTCGTAGAAGTTTAGCATGCTCAACTAGTATTCTAACTGCTTAAAAGAAGGACATCAGCCATTAACAGCTTTGAATCTCTGTCCAAGGTCTGATTTATACCATTTTTATCTTTTAGCAAAGGTGGAAAAATATTTTGCTTTGTTTCAAAATCTAAAATCCTTAGCAATTAATAGCAGTGTAGTATCAATATTTTGGATAAACAGTTTTTTAAATTTTTTATTAATAAAATTCTTTAGTTTTAGCTGTCTATATCCAGAATTAATTGATTTCAATAAAATTGATATAATCCATACATTTCTTTCTCAAGAAAAAAGATTGGAAAATATCACAAGATTAAAAAAAAAAATTGTTACTGCTTCTGTATTATTGGGGGTAGATGAAATTTTAATCTTTAATTTAGAAGAGTCAGTTTAAAAGGGAGATAATTCAAACTGTTTTTTTTTTGTTGTTGTTGTAACCATAACCCATTAAAAAAAATCCAGACAATTAACAAAATAATAAATAAAAAAAATAAAAAAGGGCACTTATGCAGTTTACGGACCGGGATGAAATAACGTTATAATTTAGAAAGCCATTTTTAGTATGGGGAGGTGGGAGTTGATTAACTATTTTGTACTTTCACCTAACAATTGAATGAATAAAAGATACCGTAAAAATTGAATTTTACTTAAAAATCCTATCTAAAAAAAAATAGTCCGGTCCGTAAACTGCATAAACACCAAAAAAAAGATACGTAAAAGGATTATTTATCAATCAATCACAACGTTCGGTGCTATTCGGCACTTTGTTTTTAATACAAAATCAAATAAAACTTCAAAGGATACGTTGAGAAAACAATTTGAATTATTTCCCCCTTCTAATTGACTCTTCTAAAATAGAAATTAAAATTTCATCTGTCCCCAATAATTCAGAAGCACCAAATTTTTTTTTTACATTTTTGTGATTACTTTAACATAACTTTAAGAATGTACACTCTCAATCAAAAATGGCGAAAAAAATTCAATGATGCTTTGTCAGTGTTTGCACTGATGTTCATATAAATAACATCTCAATTGGTCAAGTTGAAATAAGAAAAAAACAAAAAAAACTTCTCAAACTGGGGAGTTAAAAAAAAACGAAACATATCAGTATAGAAAGGAAAAAAATCACATTATGGAAATAGTGGAGAATTTCTTTAAAAAAAAAAAAAAAATTGTGCTGTATTTTATGAAGCAATCAATAAGTAGTGAAACTTCCATTGCAATCATTTTGGTTTCTTTTACAAATCTAAGTTTGTGATTAGTCGTCTTTCGCTAAATTGTGATTTTTAAAATCGTATGTCTAATTTTATATTGCAGATTTTTCGCTACATCACAGTATTTTTAAAAAATATCTATTTTAATTATTTTTAAATAAAATATACTAAAAATAACATAAAATTAATAAACTGAGATAATAATAATAATAATAATAATAATAATATAAAAAAAATTATTTTATATAGTTCAGATCGATTCTTATGAGAATCAATTTCTAAGGCAAAATAAAGTTCAATATTCATACCTTTTAAATAGTTGTTTAAAAAATAGCAATAGATAAATGAATAAAAATGACAGATCAGTTATATCACAGTGATTTTTTAAATGCCAATTTCGGAACAAAGAAAACTTACACGCGTTTCTGTAAAAATTCAGAGCATACTTGAACAAATTCAAGGTGCCAGATAAAAACCATACAATATCAAGGCGAAATTTCATGCAAATATGTGTTCATGAACGTCAATGGTGAAATAGGTGACAGAGCAAACTTTGATTCTTAAAAAATTCAAATGTTCAATGTCCAGAAAAAAACTCTATGCACATCAAAGAGGCTCACTGAATAAGCTCCCCCAAAACTCGAGGCAAACCCAACCAAAATTAAGAATTTATCAAAAGGCACTTTTACATCGCGTCTGTACAACTGAAATCCCTTCCATTCAGCAGATTTTCAAATTAAAGATTTCCCAAACCCAAGGATAGATAATTTAATGATTACATTTAGCTTTAGTTTCTTTCACAAAATATTTATTCCGGCTAAGAAGATTTAGACTTGAGGGATTTCTTGTATTTGACCTAAACAGTGCCAGCTATTTACAAACTTAGTAAACAGAAATTTCTACATGACTCTATCTGTCCTACTTCAGATAAAAAAAATATATTCTGACACAATAATTATTAGCATATTTGTTTTTTTTAATTACTTGAATATCATTAACATTGGTCAATTATTTTGACTTCTAATACCTAATTATAACTTTGTATTCGAGCAATGTTGCGAGTGGCCGTTCGTTCCTTTTAGTCACATTTAAACGTTTTTTTAGCATTGAAGAGTTATGATTTTTTATTGAAAAAAAAATTTTTTTTCATTTTTTTTATTTTTAGTAAATGAAATAAATTTAAATGAATATCTACTGAATAAAATTCAACAATTGCCAGCAGAAAATAAACAAAAAAAAATTAACTTTCTTATTTATATTCTACAAATACACAGTGCTCAATTAAGAGAATATACGATTGGAATAATGATCGCATAAGAGTATTGATTTACTCCTCTCCAGGAGTTAGGCACAAGGCCAGTTTTTATCTTACTCCCACAAGTAAGATGTGACCCAAGGTCGGGTCGGGAAAGTGGGGTTTAAAAATTGCCTGGGCAGCCCCGTCAGCATTCCCCGGTAGGGGCGCCCAGACAGTAAGCAATAAACTTACTCCTCCCCAAAGAGGGGAGGCAAAGCCTGGGAAGGTGGACCTCCCAGAACTGCACAGGACAGACCCATTGACTGGCGTAAATCAAGACCCGAAGGCCAAGACAACACCTGTATGGGGTGCAGTATCCATCGGAACAGATACTACACTTTGATCTTAGTCAAAAGGCCAAGAATTTAAGAGTATTATTTACTCCTCTCCAGGAGTTAGGCACAAGGCCAGTTTTATCCTACTCCCACAAGTAAGATGTGACCCAAGATCGGGTCGAGAAAGTGGGGTTTGAAAAGCCAGCGCTCGAGAGGTGAGCACTCTGGCCATTTAAAAATTGCCTGGGCAGCCCCGTCGGCATTCCCCGGTAGGGGCGCCTCAGACAGTAAGCAATAAACTTACTTCTCCCCAAAGAGGGGAGGCAAAGCCTGGGAGGGTGGACCTCCTAGAACTGCACAGGACAGGCGTGCAGTATCCATCGGAACAGATACTACACTTTGATCTTAGCCAAAAGGCCTTAAGAGTAGTGCAAGGAGAATAACAGAATTACATTAATGAACATAATCACACGTTTTTATCTTTGTCTTAAAATGTTTTAATTTTAAGACAAACTCACTTATGCTGTATTGTCAGTTATCCTTTATAACATGAGAAAAAAAAACATTAAAATCGCTAGCTTTATAACAAGTTTCAATCTACACATGAAACGCCTTCATGAAAACTTGGTCAAACAGTCGCCATTGCAGTGTTTTTTGTATAACACAAAAACCAGGTTTTGATTAAAAAAAAAAAAAATAAATAAATAAATTAAAAAAAAAAAAAATAAATAAATAAAGATTTTCTTGCATGTTATAACGTCGAGTCAGGCTAACCGGAAATGTCCAGTTCATGTATGCTGTGAACATCTTCCCCTCTAAAATTCATTGGTAATGTAATAAAGATGATCTGGATAGTCTGCTATTATGACCCTTTTTATATGGCAAAGTATTATTCTGCTTGTGTGTGGCCAATTTTGAAAGAGAAGGAAAGAAAAAGGAGTTTCTCATTTTTTTCTTCACTATTTTCTCTATTTTTAAAAATCTTTTTTTGTACTTTTCTTTTTTCTCTTTGTTTTTTTTCTTTTTTATCTTTGTTTCTTTTTCTTTTTTTGTTTCTTTTTTTCTCTTTCTCTCTATTCTCTTTCTCTCTATTCTCTTTCTCTCTATTCTCTTTCTCTCTATTCTCTTTCTCTCTATTCTCTTTCTCTCTTTTTTTCTCTTTTCTTTTTTTCTTTTAAAAATTTTTTAAATTTCTCTTATTTTCAAGTTATGTTTTTAAACATGCCTAAACAGATTTGATTTTTTGCTAAGTATAATACATTTTGAACAATGTGTGTGCAACTGGAACACATTAACCGCGATAGGTGAGGGAGCAGTGTATCTCAACTTACCATTCCCAGTTCAATTTAAAACTAATGCATTTGAAACAAAAATAAAGTTCGCTCAGTGCAGTTTATTTCAAGGTCATATTGCTTTCTCTTCAGACACATTTTTACAAGAATTTTTAAACTAAATTTCTCGTTCTAATGATGACTGCATGATAATGGATATTGTCGCAGACTATGGAACTGACTCTGCTCACCAACCTGTTGTGGTTATTTACGCACTAATACTTTTGGCAAAGGTATGAACCTGCAATTTGACCCTCAAGCTATGGGTAAAATAGCAACATATGCTTAATTGTAATCGTTTTACAAAAGATATTTTCCTTTGGCATTTAATATAACCTCAAAAGGGTTGATATGCCGTAAACCAAACCATTAAACTCTACAGTGAATATTTTGTTTACAAACTCTTACAAAAAAATTTGTTTTCATATTATGTTTACTTAACTGCTTTAATTTCATATTAATAAATCACAAGTTTTATATCAAACTAGCTCTACCCACCCGACGTTGCCCGGGATGCAGTGAAATCATTAAAATTTTTATTTCTTTGCACATTTTTAAACTTAACGTCGACAACCATTATATTCAATTTTAAAATGAATTATTCCCCTTGCTGGATTTATTTTTAAGTGATGATTAAAAATGTGTCTTCTAAGCAGTCGTCTGGGCCTGACTAAGTAATATTTAAATAAATTGTAGCGAAACCTGTTTCCAATAATACGGTATAGCAATAACAAATGAAAATTAGAAGCAAAGTTTGATTTGTCAGCTTAAATGCTATTTGGGTCTGACTGAAAATCCGACAAGATAACTTCATATGATAGCTGCTATTAAAATAAATTTCGTTTTATTTTTTTGCTAGCGGTATTCACCGGGCGTTGTTAGTGTGGAGATATATTACTGGTGGGAAATAATTTAAAATATTGTCAGGTTTACAATTTTTGCCTTGAAAGAAAAGTTAAAAAATAATATTTATAATATGAGGTCAAGTAAAAAAAACAACAAAAAAAAACTATTAGTCCGGTGGTGTTTTCTTAACAAATAAATACTTGTTGACGCTGCATTTCTGTAAAACAGCAAATGGCTTTAACGCATCAAAACAAATTTATTTTAAATCTTAAATAGTTATTTTTATTGGTATTTTTAAGTGTTTAAACCTTTTATTTTTTATATACGTTCTTCACTGAGATATTCTTTGTTTAATTTTATTTTTGTGAAACGAAGAAAATCTATTTAAAAAAAAAAAAAATTTTGTTTCTCTACATTCTAATATATTTCAGTTATTTTATGGACCTAACCGATAATTCCCCTTAATGACTTTGATTTTATGGAATATGTAACCCTTATTGAAACTTATTTGAATGGTTTAACCGTTAACATATCGATTTTTATAAAACATGAACATTGATTATATATATTTATTAATAGTCAGACTTTCAAGGTTAAAGCTCTGTAGTGAATGAACTGAGATGCGATTCGAACTAACGAATGCTAAAAAGCGAATGGCTTAAATAGCCACCATCTTTCTTTCTCCGGTTTGTTTCCATACGTTTTCCTCTTCACTTCCGAAAGTGAGTTTTCACAGGAACGTGTTAACTCAATATTTTTCAGCAAATGAATATCGTTTTGAACCCCAAATCTAACGAGCAGACACGAACTGAGAACCTCCAATAAAGACGAAGAAATAAGTTCTACACAGATCCAACCCAGCACACCTCCGAAGGTACCAAACACGTATCCCCCCCCCAAGAAAACGGTTCAAAACTCACGTACAAGCTCCCTCATTTCGCGTACATCTACACATGCACTAACAGAACAAGGTAAACCTATGCATACTTATACATTGCCACTTACTCACATACATATGCATATTACTCGCACACACATATTCACACTAACAAATATATATATATATATATATAGAGAGACATACACATCCTCAGCCCTCGTGTCTGATAGTCACTGAACATTTTCCTACCAAAAACACGAGTTGTATAAACTTTATTAAATAAACATTTCTTCACTAAAAATGACTTTTATGTTCATGTAAACTTATAGTTATATAAATGTTTTGTTATTTAATAATGTTTTCCTTGATTTTTCATTCACAAAACTCTATTCATGTTAAGTTAGCACTTGCTAGCTGGTGACCTTAATATTCTTTCGATCTTCATTCCATTTCCATTCAATATACACGCACGCCCATATATATCCCCATTTCCTTCCTTCGCTATTTACAACCCCCATTTTATAATTTGTATTAATTGTCGACGTGGTTCTTGGTAAAATCCCAAAGATACCAACGTCGTCTAAAAATGGCCCTACCAAGGCCAGGAACCATGCCACAGCTCGATGGATGTTAATTTTTTGTTTTCATTTTTTAAACACAAGAGTCTGTATTAATAAAAAATAAATTTAAAAAAAAAATCTAGAAAATTAGATTCCAGTAACCAGGTCTTTATTCATCTTTCAAAATTCAAATACTTGACAGACCGTTTCGTTGGCACATGAACAACGGTAATTTAGAAGAGAGAGAGAGAGAGAGAGAGAGAGAGAGAGAGAGAGAGAGAGAGAGAGAGAGAGAGAGAGAGAGAGAGAGAGAGAGAGAGAGAGAGTGTTTTTTTTTTTTTTTTTTTTTTTTTTTTTTTTATACACTAAATTTAATGGTAATTTTCACGTGTACTTCCCCTCTCTCTCTCATTCTAAATATTAATGGTTGTTGTTGTATATTATACTATGAATCCAAATGCGTTGAATTAGTGTTGGTTGATTGACCTAGTAGGAGTAGTGATGACAGAACTAATTATTTGAGGAAGAGGGGTGGTGACTCTGGTATTTGCCTTATGACAGGTCTTTAATGAATGGTTGGGCCTAAAGCACACCTACCAAGGAGAAAAAAAAACATTGACATTGTCTCTCGTAAACACTTAAGAGGACAAAGTTATGTGAATGAGTTAGGAATGTAATCTGTAAAGTTATTGGCGGTCTGCACCTTTTTTTTTTTTTTTTTTTTTTTTTTTTAACTGTATTATATACGACTTGTAGTCTAGTAACTTGCAAAGCTATGATAAAGGAGTGAATATTGAGTTTCTTGCAATATGAGGAAATAACAAATGCCTATCAATATTTACATATTGCAAGGGTCAAATGTAACTGAATAAATTCAAGGAGTTGGGCCTAGTACCCTTACATGTACCAGCAAATATATGTACCCTATGTTGAATAGTTTTGTGAATCTATATGAAAAGATTAGTTATCCCCCCCCCTCCTTTTCAGTGTCTTTCTCATAAGATTTTCATACTAAGATGTTGCTGATATGTATGCAAATACACAATAGAATTCGAAAATAATTAGACATACCCGTGACCCGTTGGGTCACGAATACTCAGATTTATTCTTTGATTCCATTCAAAACTTCATAAACTGACAATCTGTTAAGACATTCTTCTTGCATAAATAAGACTCTTAACTTGTTATTCTTATATAGAAGTAGATTTTTTACCATCTAATTTACAAACTTTATTTTACGTTATTGCATTTTTGCTTTCAATAAAGATTAGATTAATAGTAAATAATAATAATAATAATAATAAATAATTTGATATGTAATTATCGAAGTTACATTTTAAAAAAACCCAAAAAAAACATGCATACACACGCGATAAGTGGTCACGCAATTTTATTTATATAATATAATGTACTGCTGCTACTACTAATTGTACCAGATTTTGCCGAAATAGCCGTTGTGATGCTGGATATAATAACATTTAGAATCCACTTGTTATAATGCTTAAATAAATCTCCAAAATGATCGAGATTAAAAGTCAACCAATAAAAAAAAAATGCTACCAATTTTGCTTCTATTTTGCATTGGAAGAGAGGTTAGTTTGGAAATCACTTTCTTAAAGCCATCCAACACATGCCAGAATGTAAAACTGACATTAAACTGAACATGATCATGATAGTTACAAAAACATTCAGCTTTTAGAATTGAAACTTTTTTTTTTTCCTCCCATAGCTATTTATATAAAAACTGATTACATTTTAACAGTTGTCATTTCAAGGAATGTTTGCATAATGGATTTCAGCGAGCAGCAGCTATTTACTCCACTCATTGCATATTTGTTTTTGTTTTTTTAATATTTGTAGCCAGAAGAAAATCAAACTCAAATGCCTACACATCTTTGTAACCAATTAGAGCATAGCACGCTAGATCTGAAAGTTTCTAGAAAATTTTGAGAATCCCATGGAAACGAACCTAAACTTCTACCTGCTGTAGATCCACATCTGAATATTTGAAGAACTTCCTGCCTAAAGTTTGCTCTCAGAGATATTTATCCACTCATTTTTGCTAACTTGCGATGAGTGGTTCAACATTCTAAAAACTAATGGATTTCAGCGAGCAGCAGCTACTTACTAGAATCATTTATGTACTAACAGCATTGAATAATCTTGTCCTAGCATGCGCATTTATGCTATTTTAAGACTTAAAGTAGGTATTCCAATAGGGGTGGGACGTAATGGGTGAAAATTTCAGATTCATGCGAGTAGTATTTTTTTGTGTTCATTTATACATAAATAACACTAAACAATCAAACATTTCGAAAATTTGGGAAAATTCAGAAAGTGCAGGCCAAAAATAACCGTTAGGGCTCCATGGGACTCAAAATCCATCATTTTTTGGTGAAAAAGTGGTTTCATGTGACATTGCAGGTCCTAAAACATCCTCAAAAGCTATGAATGGATATAGATGGTTAAATCTGATATTGTACTGTAATTTAGGACCATTTTCAGGCTGTGAAAGGGTTTTCATGAATGTAAAATAGCCAAAAACTAGTGAAAAATAGCCAAAATTAGCCAAAATTTCCCAAAATCTTCTGTTAAGCTACCTAATTGGTTCCCAAACCTCTACAATGGTTATGCATGGCTGTAGATAGTTGAAACTGACAAAACACTAAGGTTTAACACCAGTTTTGGGGTTTTAAGAGCCTTCCAAGGTAGAGAATGGGGGTCAAATTTCAGCCAAAATGGTTAAAAATGCGCCACAAACTACGTATCCAAATGACACCGCTGGAATCATATAAACCGAATAGTGGATAATGCAGTCAATTTAATAAAACATCCTTAATGGCTATGAAATGTCATGAAATAGTCAATTGAAGTTGTGGAAATCCATGGGGAACTGCACAGATCAGCCAATTACTTTTACATCGACTGAAATAAACCTTCAATGATTTCCCAATTCTCGACTTCGAACTTGGTTTGGCCTGTACTCATGTCCGAAGCAGTGAGCACATTGCATGGAATGATCTGGATTATATTCGTGTTCTGTTCATCATCTATCTGGGGGTATCTCCATGAATGCCTTGCAGAATCACGGTTGAAACATTCCAGATACTCCACCATGTAGTTGTTCTCGTCAACCTTTTTTTCTAGTCATTCCGATGTACCAATTTCTTCCAAGTGGAGTGTCCCAAACTGCAACACAAGGTTCATTCAGAGGAATATCATCAGACTCTTCTAGGATTTCAACATCTTCCTCAGTATCAACACTCACATTATTATCATTATCTGTCGTGCAAGAAAGCAGAATGGAGGTTTCATCTGGAAATAAAACTAGTTCGTCTGCATCTTCATCATGGTCTCTAGAAAGAAGAATTCCCAAATTTATTTTCATCTCTCTGTCACTCATTCCATTTACCCTGTACCAGCTCTGGGTTCTGGAAATCGTGCTTGCAAATCAGTTTATGAAACAATAGTTCATTCCTCAGCATCGTTTATTTTCGTTTTCTCATTTTGCTTTTCTTTCAGTGCTCTCTCAACCTCTTCTACTGAGGCAAAGGGACCACTATGCTCTTTGCATTTGCTAAGAAGAATTGCTGACCTCTCCTTTGAGTGGATAGCTTTTCGGCGCTTTTCTGCAAGCTTTACCTTCGTGATCTCCTGTTGAGCTTCGAACCATTTTTGTTCTTCGACATCAAGCAACTTAGCTATAGCTCTGGTTTCTTTCTCAATTGATATGTTAGTCTGGTACAGCGTCATATCGTCTTTCATACCACTGGCGGTGAATTTTCGATTAGAGCATGCTGCAGCACGGATGGCAAGTTTATCCATACGTGACAAATCCCGTTCACATAAAAGATTGTGGTCAGGAAGTTTTTCAGCCACTTCAGGGTTAACCTTGGTGAGATCTGTTGCTCTTTGATTGTTTTCATCGACATTGCTCTTCCCTTTCCTCCGTCTCAACAACCATTGATACATGTTCTTCATCGGTATGCATGTTGTCAATTATGACCTTCCGGTTGAGTGCAACTTGATCAAGGAAAAACTGTTTCTCATTTACATCAAACGTCTCCACGTCAACACCTTTTCCCAGAATATTGAAAAGAATGTGATTTTTTGTCTTCCATTGGATCAAGTTTGACCTCTTCGATCCATGGCCCTTCTGAACTTTGCTATTGCACTCTCTCAAGTATCGATCAAGTTTATCTTTCACTCCTTTTATTGTTGTTAGTTTAATGTCTCTTCCAAATGCTCTTTGCCAGTGAGCCAGCAGACACAGTGAAAATTGATGGAGATGCTCTTTTTGTTTTGTAGATCCATAAGTTGGAGCATTATGAACTATGGCCAAAACGCACTCATGTACAGTTGGGAGGTTTTCAAGCAAAGTGAAATCCCAATCATCGTACTGGTACTTTGTTCCATTCATCCTATCTTCTCAACTAAACTGAACTGAACTGAAAACAAAAGAAAATAATTGTTATTAAACTGCTTGAATATAATACAATGCAATTGTTTCGACACTACAATGGTTTCAACTATCTACACCCATTCATAACCATTGTAGAGACTTGGGAACCAATTAGGTTGCTTAACTGAGGATTTTGGCTATTTTTCACTAGTTTTTGGCTATTTTACATTCATGAAAACCCTTTCACAGCCTGAAAATGGCCCTAAATTAAAGTACTATATCAGATTTAACCATCTATATCCATTCATAGCTTTTGAGGATGTTTTAGGACCTGCAATGTCGCATGAAACCACTTGATGTAAGGAGCTAAAAAAAAAAAATACTACTTCAAGGTCAAAAACCAGCCAACGATAAGTGTTAGTTGGATAGATTCCGACCCAGAAAACAGCAATTTTCTCCCCTCTGTCAGAAACACCGCTTATGGAATATAACGACAAAATAAGAGAAGCAAGAGTGATGAGGCTGCCGAAAGTAAACCCATGGTTACTTTCTCCTCTTTTATCTGGTATCACGCTCAAATGAAAGTAAATTATTTATGAGGCTGTTGCTATAACTGAACGTTTTTAGCTAAAAGAAATATTTTATTTATATTTAATAAATAATTTAAATCTGTACGACTGTTTGGATTGTGACTAACATGTCGAATTCTCGGATCTTTTACTCTATTTTCTTTCAGTTATTATGAGAGAATCTGTGCACTACTAAAACTGAGAATGTTTAACTTGTCACCGTGCACATTTCATCCATACATAAATGTTTTAGATAGTTGAAGGAAGGCAAATAAAGGGTGAATAATATAGAACTGGTGAGAGAAATTGAATAATGTAAATAATTAAGAGGCGAGCGGGTCTATTATGACATCACAATGTATTCTGAAATACTTTGACTTTTTCTAAAAATTGGACATGTTAAAAAGTGGGTTCTTTTTATTGATTCTATTATAGTTGTGATTTTTTTTGTTTTGTTAATATTGTGAAATGTGTAAAAAGAAAAAAAAAATTGTAAATAAAAATGTTTTGTAAATAGTTATACAATTTCTTCATATCTAATTTTTTTAAATTGCCTATTCTCCCCCCCCCCCCCCAATGTAGCTACATTGTCACTGACTCAAACGTAAAGGCCTTCTGTGACTTTGACCCAGATTTATAGAGGGCATCCTAAGTGGGCAGTTGGGCAGCAAGATGTTTGTTGATATTACATTTAAATTTCTACATATTGGTACGGCCAGGAACAGGGATAGAATTTATAAGCGTTCCGAGAAAAGAAACTATCAGAGTAGAAAGTCTTCCGGCATCTGGGGACCTCTACAGTGAAGGTGTGAGATTTTACTGCTAGTCTGGTTTAAGTTGAGGAAAGGGGGGGGGTACAAGAGCAGTAAGGACGTCTGAGCACATTCTGTGGAAGTACTTGTAAAACCAGCACAGGAATGCAACATTGCGGTGATGGGACAGGGGCTGGAGCTTAGTAGACAGTGCGGGACCTATTATGTTAGAGACTTTTAAAAAAATTAAAAAAAAACAAAACTTTTTTATACCCTGACTAGAGGTCGATGCACCAGCCCAGATGTCAATGAATAAACATACTTTTAAAGTATCTTTTAGAATCAGGTCATGGTATTAAATGTATACACTAATGTACAATGTCACCAGAAGTGAATCTTAGTAACTATCGGAACCCGTGGAAATTCCACAGTTGTAACCATCATCTGTTGTATATTGCTGCTCTATGGACGTCCGGCGCGAACGCAGACCCTCCCCCTGAATATTATTGTACCATCTTCGTTAAAACTGGAACTTGCTTACTCTGCTTAACGTAGTTCCAGAATATATCAGGTTATGGGGTTCGATCTCCCAAACCCTTTCAACAGTTTGCAACATATTTACATTGGTATGGGTGTCCAGCATGAATTATTGCACCATCTTTGGACAGAATAGATATTACACTTTGAATTATTTAGTTTCAGAAAATATTATAAAAATACATTTTAACAAATTAGGATACTAAACTTTGATCCTAGCCTGAAGACCAAGAAAGTGTATTTTAACATCAGATGAAATTTGTAAAATTACTTTTTCTGCATGGCATCTTCAGTGATCGCGCGATCCCATCTTTTTCAAAAGAGGTGGACGGTGATAACGTGCCTCAGCATATTATATTAGTTATGAGATTTTTTTTTTTTTTTTAATATATAGGATGTAGTTATGGTTGGTGTATTAGTAATTTAATATGCTGCTTTGCATTTAAACCCCCCCTTTTTTTGGTCCCCCCGATTTATAAAATCGAGGGACCTATGTTTTGAGGCATTTCCGTCCGGATTTTTCTCCACAACCATCCATTGAATTTCTCTGAAATTTTGCATGAAGTTGTAACTTTGGTCAGGTTAGAAAGTGACATTCTCCGATTTAAAAAGAAAAATCTGGTTAGCCCCCCCCACCCAAGGGGTCAAAAGGCCCCAAAATGGCAAAAAATGACATTTTTTGCCCCATAACTTTTCATCCATCCATTCAATATCTCTGAAACTTGACCAAAATGTGGAGGCAATTGTTCCTAATAGAAAATAAGTATTGCTGACCATGGAAAAAATCTGGTTCGTGCCCCCAGGGGGTCAAAAGCTCCCAAAATGGCAAAAAAATGACCCTTTTCTCCCATAACGTTTGATCCATCCATTCAATTTTTCTGAAACTTGGCCAAAATGTAGAGGCAATTGTTCTGGATATAAAATGAGCATCCTTGACCTCAAAAAAATTCTGGTTCGCGCCGCCAGGGAGTAAAACATGCCCAAATTTATTGCATTTTACACTCGTCACATACAGAGGGGGACCACGCACACGTGGCTTGTTTTTTTAAAAAAATATATAGGATGTAGTTATGGTTGGTGTATTAGCAACTTAATATGCTGCTTTGCATTTAACCCCCCCCCCCCTTTTTTTTTTAGTGTTTTGGTGAACTTTTTGTTGTGCGCAACGTTCTAAGAAGCCAAAATGTTTTTCTTAATGTATCTTAAAACAGTTTTGTACTTTGATGTTTTTTTTAGTAAGTAAAAGGCTACAACCATGTGAAGTTGTCTTTCTAATTAGAAATCCCCCCCCCCCTCCTAAAATGCGTTTGTGAGAGAAAATAACTTGGTTAATAGATGTTAATTTCAGTCACACCAATCTGAAATTAAATCTTTGGTCATGATGTGCTTTTGGTGGCAATGAAAGAAGCGCCCCACACCCCGTACCCCTCTAAAATCTATATTTTTGAGATTTCTTTTAAAATGTCTTTATTTGCTACGGATGAAACATTAAATTACAATCATAAAGAGGAAAAAATGCTAAAGATTTTGTTTTCTTTGTACTTATGTGGAGGGTCTGTTTGCCATGGAAATGTCTTGTAAAATGAACATTGAATGCTGAGAAGTGCTATAGTGTATATAGTCTCGGAAGTTTCTCAACCATTAAAACTATATAAGGAAAAAAAACAACAACAAAAAAATTTTTAGTCCCAAGTCGTTCAGTAGAAAATCACTCATGTAAGTCGATTTATTTTTTGTAGCTACTATATTAGTTTGTTTCCAAAAATTTACGCTAGTCTTAACATTATTTAAGGGATCATCAGTTGTTTACCATGAAAAACTGTTTCGGGAATTTAAAAACAAAACAGTATTTTATTTCATGGCTTCCCAGCAGAGTTGATCAGACCCCCACTTCCCTTAAAATACAAAAACATAAACGTTCAGTATATTAGATCTAAGTTTTGTTCCAGGTAAATATTTAGCTAACTTATATTAATTAAAAATGTCCTCCTTACCTGTGTTGTTCGTCTGTGTCTAATAGAATGTATCTGTTAATTACACATATGTTGCTGTATTTTAAAGTGTTTGGACGAATCCATTACACTACTTTTTAGGTGAATTTATAGTTTAATGTACTTTTAATTTCAGTTTTATATTAAAAATATTTCAAAACTAAATATATATATATATATATATATATATATATACACACGTTTATACATATTCTACATTATTTTTTATTTAGATAGCTTTGGGTTTTCTCTATCAATTTATTTTGATTAATTTGATAAGACTTAAAAGCGTCAGGATGGCGAGTAATTGCCTTATTTAATTGTCTAAATATTTTATTTTGATCTCCACCTTGTTTAATCATTCTTATTAGGTCAGAAATATATATATATATATATAAAATAACAAATGTTTTAGATGGTTTACAATATAAATACATTAAACTCGTATGTAGTTTTCTTTTCTGTTTAGGAGGGGGACAGTCTTTAAGTATTGATGTTTAAAATTAAATGTATTATTATTGAATGTGTTTATTTATATATATATATATATATATGACTAACAGGGCTCCCCGGCGTTGCCAGGGGCAAAAAAAAAACTTCTATCTCTTTACCCCTCTCTATCCGTCTCTCTTTCCCCTTCCCCCGTTTTCTCCGTCTCCCTACCCCCTCTTCCTCGTCCGCCCAGCTCATTCCTCTCTCTGGACATACACAACTCTCCCTTATATAGATTCTTCAGGGAATGGGTTGTTAAAAAAAATCTGTTACTTCCCTTAGTTAGTACATGAAAATGGCTGGAAAACCTATGACGAAATCTGTGCCAGTTTAGGGTTAAATAATGAATAATTTTTCATAAATTTTAGATATTATTCAAGAATATACCAAATTTGTGGATTTTTGTTTTGTATTTTTTTTTACTTTTAGCCAGCTGACCCAGTAGACAAATGTTGCAAGGTTGAACTAAAATTGTAACATTTGAAACTCGTTTCATCTACCTCTTTTCTTTGAAAATACCAGCCTAGATGACCCTCAAAGTGAAATATCTTCACAGAATTCTTTTACAATTTTGAATTAAATGAAACGAATACATTTTCTGTGCCGTAGCCACCATATCGTATTTCTCTTTTTCCTCGTTTGAAAATATTCTATACTAAAATGCAAATAGATTTTCGAGATTTCTTATTTCTTATTTTAATTAAAACAAAAATCTCAATATCATATTTTTGTGCAATCTTCATTACTAATAATACAAAAGTTAATTTTATTAAAAACTGAATGACCTTATCCATCGTATTTCCTTTGAATATGGCCGTTTGGTGATATAGCACTACACTGAACAGTTTTGGTTTTGTTAAAAAAAATTTAAAGTAATTTCAAGTGTACAAATTGAACCAGAAAAACCGTGTCCCCCCCCCCCCCCCCCGCAAGCAATCTTCTAGTCTTGTGCTTGTCGCAGTATACTTTAGTCAAATAGATTTTTGAAACAGAGTAATGTCATTTTTTTATTTTTTTTTTTTATGATAAAATGTGAAAATATTATGCATGAATTATATCATCATATTCAGTTCAACATCTGTTTTACATCCTGGTATGCGTTGGCCGGCTTTAAGAAATTGACTTCAAGACTAACCTATCTCTGACCAGGTCTTTATTTATCCCCTTTTTCTTTTTTTCTTTAAAGTCCATTTTTATCACTTCCTTCCATGTTTTCTTTGTCCTTCCCCTGTGAACTTGACCTGCTACCTCAACTGTTCTACATCTACTGACCCAAGAACTCTCATCCGTTCTTTCAGCATGGCCATAGCATCAAAGTCTCCTGTTTTGCACACATCTTTCTATACTCAGGTCATCAGAACTAAGCCTGTCGTTAAAACTCACATTACACCTCAATTAGTATCATTCTCCTATCATTTCTCTCCATGCAATGCATGTCCTCAACCCTCACTGGCCAGGTTTCACTTCCACTCACACTGAGTACACATGCCTGTTAACCTTTTCCCTCGGTCGTTAGTGGTAATGCTCTGCCGGTTAGTAATGGCAGAAGTTCCCTGAACTTACTCCATTCATTCCTAAGTCTTGCAATCACACTAGTACCTGCTCCTCCTTCTCACAAAAACAAATCTTAAATCCTTGATTTATGGTTCGTATTGAACATTAGTGACATCGTATCCTTTCAAATCTAAAATAGATCAGAAGCATTATAAAGTTCATGTGAACTCTGGTATGCCTAACTTTCTTCATTCAAAAACAATTAAAGAGATTTAAGCTTTTATTCAAACAATTTACTCATTTTAGATTAGACCTCATTAAGTTTTATTTTTCTTATTCGAGCGTTATCAATAGAATCTTGCTATATAAAGTAATTGATGATTATTGATGCAATTGCACAATAAGAAATATCAACTGAACTGAATTAGCAATAAAACACGCACACAATAGAATCTTGCTATATAAAGTAATTGATGATGCAATTGTACAATAAGAAATATCAACTGAACTGAATTAGCAATAAAACACGCACACAATAGAATCTTGCTATATAAAGTAATTGATGATGCAATTGCACAATAAGAAATATCAACTGAACTGAATTAGCAATAAAACACGCACACAATAGAATCTTGCTATATAAAGTAATTGATGATGCAATTGTACAATAAGAAATATCAACTGAACTGAATTAGCAATAAAACACGCACACAATAGAATCTTGCTATATAAAGTAATTGATGATGCAATTGCACAATAAGAAATATCAACTGAACTGAATTAGCAATAAAACACGCACACAATAGAATCTTGCTATATAAAGTAATTGATGATGCAATTGTACAATAAGAAATATCAACTGAACTGAATTAGCAATAAAACACGCACACAATAGAATCTTGCTATATAAAGTAATTGATGATGCAATTGCACAATAAGAAATATCAACTGAACTGAATTAGCAATAAAACACGCACACAATAGAATCTTGCTATATAAAGTAATTGATGATGCAATTGCACAATAAGAAATATCAACTGAACTGAATTAGCAATAAAACACGCACACAATAGAATCTTGCTATATAAAGTAATTGATGATGCAATTGCACAATAAGAAATATCAACTGAACTGAATTAGCAATAAAACACGCACACAATACAGAAAATAGCCAGATTGTATCTGACTTCATTTTATGGAAATAAAAATAACTCATGCAAATGAGGTTAAACAGAAACTGAAGATCGTCACACGAAATGGGTAGCATAACCTTATTTCAGCAGAAATGCGGGTCACTGCAAATAAAATATCTCTACATTGAACGAGTTACGCCATTTGTCGAATTAACAGTAAGGTTAATCTGCTTCTTTCCACCACAGGAAGATGCGTCGCAACACCGAGAAGGTGCAAGATAGGTAATCCAGGGTGATGCACTCTGGCTCTACAAAAAACCAACCCCTCTTCTTAAAGAGATGATAAAGCCTGGGATGGTGCACCTCCTAGGACTGAACAGAACCATACCTCACTTTGAAAGAGCAGGGTCAGCAATGCCACAGCAACCCCCACCCTCAGTATGACTGATTGTCGAGGATGTATCCTCGACTAGTATGATACCAATGAACCTTTTGATTTGCAATAGAAGAAATAAAACAGTGTCCTACTCAATGTCTTTGTGAACGACGTCCAAGAGGTTAACTAATTTGCGTATTGCTCTCATTAATTAACTTTTTTTTTCTTTTTTTTTTTTTTTTTCTTCAATGAATGTTTCCATTTTACTATTACTCAGTCGGTACGATTCCCCCAAACAAATAACTTTTTCAAATCCTATTTAAAATATTAATTTCATTATAAAATTCAATTCCACCAGAATACATTTTGGTTTCCTCGTAAACTCGTCAGCCATTTCATTTTGTTACATCTGTTTTTAATATACAATTTGTCTCGCACACATACATACAGCGCGATAAAGCAAGTAAATCAGGGAGTATCTTTACCCCCCCCCCCCCCCCCCCATATTTTTTTTTTAACATTTTTATTTAAAAAAAAAAATTTTTTTTTTTTTTTTTTTTTTTTTTAAATCTCTACATTTATAAAGTTGAGCCATTTGTCGCACTGAGTTTAAAAGGTCACATTTTTATTAACGCTAGAAGAAAATGTTTACACAAATTCTAATAATAATAATAAAAAAGTATATAAACGTTTTTTGTTTTTTAATCTAATTAAATTTAAGAGTTTAAAAGAGAAACAAAAACTTGATGTACAATTGATTTAAAAATATTTTGTAAAATAATAATGCAAGTAAAAAATACTGGGCAACGTCGGGTCAGGACAGCTAGTAGCTAATAAATGTGGGTTAATTTTAGAAAAATATTCCTACGATCTTCCTTAAACTAACTGTTATGAAGGGTGTGTGAGTAGTGAGGCATAAATATGAAGAAATAAATGGATCAAAACGATTCTGGAGATCAACAATATAAATGATTTATTTAACAATTTTACAACTGAAGAATTTACTATGAATGAAGAGGGATTGTCTGTCGCTAAGCCGATTTTGGTAGCATCTTCTATTTCTAGTCTATGCAGGGGAAATCGATCATGCTTCAAAATGTGTCTTTGCAAATGAGATAATTTTAGGGTAGAGTTATCGCCCTTAACATAGATTTTCTAGATGGAATTATTCATCCATCTAACACTAACCTCTATCAGAAGTTTTGTTAGGCAATTTAATAAAAATGAACCTACTTTCGTAGTAGACACAATGAATAAGAATTCCCCTGTATACTTTTGCTCCAAGCCCTGGACATCATATGAACATATTTTTTTAAATTTTCAAGTTATAGATAAAATAAAACATCATCTTGAATGTAGACCCCCTACAATATCCCTCTCCCCTAATGCAAAATTAATACCACCATTAAATTACTCATAAAATTATATTTGAGAAAAAGTTGCTTCATCTTGGTATTGGACTTTGTTTTCAATTGCATCCCTGGACAGACACAGATAAACAGACAATATAATATAGATGCTTAAATTGTTTCCCATCAACATTTATACTAATGAAATCATGGTAAAAAAAATAAGAATATTTTATGTTCTAACTTTATCATGTTTCTGGGTGCACATGTGAAGAGAATATAGAATTGTTCTCTCCGCTCGTGGGCAAGCATTATATGTCGGGTATTAATAATACATGCGTGTCTTTCTTGTATCTGTAATATATGCGGTGAAAAGAAAAGGATAATTTTGAAAGAGTGATATAGCAATGACATTAAGCTTAGGTTCGTCAGGGACCAACCTTAAAAGACGGCAAGAAAGGTATGTAATACATAAAGATACACAACGGGAATAACTAAAGAATATTTAGGTGAGTGAAAGTCGATTTTAAGATGTGATAAAGACGGGAACTGGACAAGAATAGGTTGTTGGTTTGTGTAACTTTGGGACGTAAATCAATTGAACAACACGTTGCACAGACGGATAATAGTTTTTATGTATGAGAAGCCCAGGAACAATACAAAAGAAAATGAATTAGGTTGAGTATGTGTTGACAAGGTAAAATTATCTTTTCCTGGAGTTTGTATGTTCTCTGCTGGGCCGACAGCAGAGAATCGCAGGATCACATCTTGTCTCTTTGGAGTAAGTCACGAACTGGAGTGTTCGCTTGATATGGCTTTATGATCGTACGTGATTCTCGTTACATGCACCTGTTAAAGAGGCGATGATTACAATGATCGTCAAGCCTAATCACAACTTAAATAGATCGACAGAAAAAAGTTCATTCATGTAAGTTGCTACAAATATGTTATAAACAAAGAGTACAGTTGTTGCCATGACAACAAAAAAATGCACATGTTGCAGAGACCAGGATAAACATGTGCAAATGCATAGAATATGTAAATTTACATACATGAAAATCTCAGTGGCAGTGGCACGCCACATGGAGAAAAACATACGACAGCGGTCTTTTGTTGTTTGACCGTAGTCTAAGAGGCAGTTGACTCCATGTGAATGATAACCTAAATGTAAGGTTTAAAAATCCTGCTCAAATATCGGAGCTGGGTCGGACTTACCCGACTAGCCTGTAGGTCACGCCAAATGAGAACAAGATTACAAACTTTTGCTTCAGAAGTGCCCTCTCATGTTAAAACCAAAAAGCAAGGGAGATAACTCGGGGGCCCAACAGTTAGATAACAAAATCTTAGTTTCTCATTGGTTCCCCCTTCCAGAAGCATTTTAGGAACTAAAAATCCTTTCTCTTAAATATGAAATGCAATTGAATCTCTTATTTAGAGTAATGATACTTGTCTGATTACATTCAGTTACTAATCTTTATATTAGTAAAATTATGAAACCACTTCCTGTGTGTCTGAGTTTCTCGCCTCTACGTGACTTACCCATTAATTTTTATTTACTATTAATCGATTATTTTGTAAGACCACGTGCGTCCCTCTACAAGCGCCAACCCAAACATTGTGTCTGCCGTGATTTTCTTCTGATCTTCATCGTTGTTCTGGCCATGTTGTCTATTCCACTGCCGAATCGTCGAGGGCACAGCACTGGTTTACAAGTTTAGAAAAATAAACAATACAACTCACAAGAAAAAACACAAACTCGGATACATTTTGTTTCAAACAGTTGTACTCTGGTTGTGTGTGATACCGAAAGGGACCTCCAAATGTTAACGTCCATATTTTAGTTAACTGAGATTAAATTGCATGTCGAGGCTATCAGTGTTGTCGCTCATCTCATCACTTGCTAAATCTTTGCCGAACTCTGACTACGATCTGTTTACCTTTGCCCTCTCCCGAGGTTGACTTCAAACTGACTGTCTTCTCTCAGAGACGTCAACTCATCAACTGTCCCATAAACTAACTTACTGTCTCAGTGACTGACAAGCCCTCACCTCTGAACTTCCGCTTTTGTGTGCATTGAGGAGTCATTTCCTATCATTGTCTTTCAATCCATTCTGTTTCTGACGGCTCCTCCCTTCCGTGAATCATTTTTCGTCACTGTTCGGGGCTTTCCTCCCTCCTCCCTAGTCCATAGTGTCACAATTTATCAAAATCCAAAATGTAATAGCTTAAAATAAAATAAATTTTTTTAAAATCATATTTTAAAAAAAAAAAAAAATTAAAAAAAATTACGAAATTAAATCCACCACAGTGCATTTTGGTTTCTACGTAAGTCGGCTATTTTAATTTTTTTTAATAGTTGGAAAAAAAAAACAAATGAATTTACTTCATGACCCTTCGAAATTTTGAAAGGAATTTGGAACCATTTTACGAAGTCATTAAAACTGGCTGTAAAATTCTTAGCAAATCCTCATGTAGTAAAAGATGAAATCTTTGGAAGCTATTTACATCCGGTAATTTTATAGAGATTAAAACATTACCTTAACAAAATTAGTTATAATTTTATAACAATTTGATTAAATTAATAATTTAACGACCAAACTATACCGTAATGTTTAAATTTAACTTTTATAATCCTGTTAGAAAAAATAATTTGTTAAAAAAAAAAAAAAAAATTTAAAAAAAAAAGAAAAAAAAAGCCAAGTGGAAATGGCTCCTGGGCAATGCTGAGTAGGTATA
Source organism: Sepiola atlantica (assembly GCA_963556195.1). Classification (NCBI taxonomy): domain Eukaryota; kingdom Metazoa; phylum Mollusca; class Cephalopoda; order Sepiida; family Sepiolidae; genus Sepiola; species Sepiola atlantica. Next base: position 94,496,785 of record OY744532.1, read on the forward strand.
TCTCATAAAGTATCAACAATTACACTCAATTTTTCTTTAAAATATAGAGGGTTCTGTATTTCTCAGAACTAGTGTAGCTTTAAAGACAATCAGAAAGGCTGATATGTAAATTGTACATATAAGAATATAAGATAAATATATTTGAGAACTTACAAAATTACCTATTAATACATCTAAATACATCTAATAATTAGCAAATATAGTCATTACTAGACACATATTTGCTAGATGAATCTATAAAGTAAAGTTGATCTATTTCTCGCCTTTTGTCATTGATAGCTTTCGCCCTACAATATCAATATTTCATTATAGATAGCCATTTTCTTTTTAATGTTGGTCCATGTTAAAAACAATAAAATTTAATTCACTTTAACTTCTTTGCAAATATATTTTATCTTACTTGGAATATTTTCCAGAAGGAATCCATCTTTATCAGCAGCAAATTAACCTACTACTTAGTAATAATAATACATTCTTTCCTTTCATATTTTACTAATAAATAACGGTTAAATAATATTTTTATCTCTATAGAAAAAGAGGTGGAAATAATTAGGAAATCACTGGAATCTTTGAAATTTCACCATCGACTAGGGTAACGTCACATATCTTCAGTAACCGGTGCCTAAAGAAATACCTTTTCTTCCATATTAGTCTTCAGACATTTCTAACATGGCTGCCAACGTTTTGTTATTTTTCAGTTTGTTCGACGTTTCACTACGTCAACTATTCGTTACAGAATCGTTGTCAGATTAAGTTGAAAGATGCTACCTTTTTTTTTTTTTTTTTTTTTTTTTTAAGATTTCAGAAAGTAACTCTTTATTGCTAGTAATTTAACAATGCTACCAGCGATATTCTAACAAGGTGTTCATATAATTCATTTGTAATTGTTTTATTTTTTCTTTCATATATAAAAGAAAATTTTCTATATAAGAAAGAATTTTTGTAAAAAAATTTAAACACATGACTTCGATCGAATTCTTTTTTTCTTTACCTTTTCTCATTTCGTAGTGTTTTTAAATTTATTCAATTTTATTTTTAGTATTTCGATAAAAAATTTGGTTTTCGGTAGGATTTGTACCATACTATTTTTTTAATGAGTTTTTATTTTATATGAAAGTTTTAATGTAACTTTAAAAATAAGGGATACTTTTATTTTAAACACTTTAGTTTCATTAACAATACAATTTATTAAATAAAAAGTTTCTTCAAAGTTAAATTTTGCTTTTTGAAAGAATTGATAGCCAAGAAGTTTTTGAATTAAAAAATTTTTTTTTTTTTTAAGTTAGTTTATTTGGTATACTTTGCCCCCCCCCACACACATTTAAATTTATTTGGTCAACCCCAGCCCACATATACCTATGCTTAAGTATACATTTATATGCTGATAGATTTCTATGCATTTGTCTATTTTACAGGTACCAATGGACTAATCACTAAAACTTAAATAGGGCTGATAAAACTTATTTTATTACCTGTTATTAAAAGTTAGAAGCACTTCAACTTTACTTATTTTATTTACCTAGGTGTCAGGTGTCAAGTTGAAAAGCCAGTGAACTAGGATTAGCTCACTCACCTGATCTTTAAAATGACCCTAGTTAACTCCGCCCACTCCATCTTCTTACCTTCACATATATCCTTCAAAAATGTATATTTTTATACAAAGACTTAATCTGGAAAAAGATTGGCTCTGTGTGTGTAAGAACTCATGTTGATGTCAGTGGAACAACTATATATACTATTATTATTATGTATACATGTATAATATTATAAGGTGATATAATATATTGTGTATAGATTTTTAGGTCAGCCGGGCCTTTGGTTAATGAAAACCCTAACTCGTGGGAGAGAAATAACAATAAATCTGATTGGTTAGCTAACAAGACTAAACGCCACTTGGATATTTAAGAAGAAACAGTAGCAAAAAAATCTGTGCACTTTACCTGACTATTCCCTGCAGTCGCCACTGTGCAGCTTACTTGCAATAAATATATTTTCATACCTTATATATATATATATATATATATATATATGAAGCAATCCAACAAAAGATAAGCGTCAACTAATATCTTATAATTAGTTAAAAACATCCGGATAAAAACTGCAGCTCAATATACTGGATAGAGCATTAATATTATGATATAAAATGAAGTAATAAAATAAGGTGTCAATCAAATTTTATTAGAATTCAAAGTTCAAGCAAAGTATCTGAACGTCCTTAACTCATGCGTTTTCAAAGATAATTCTTCTCCTCAGAGGACCATTACCGCAGTTATACTACTACAGGTAATAAAATTAAACTTTAATTTTATTACCTGTAGTAGTATAAAGATGATAAATTGGAAAAAATCAGAACTTTTGGGGTATTGGAATCAGAAAAATTTGGGCCTTATTTCCGATTCCAAAAACGATTCTTTTAAATTTGTTTTGTTTAAAATAAAAAATGAAACAAATACAATGTATTTATTTATTACAAGATTGTCTATTTAGAACATAAGACTAAGGGCCGAAGGTTAGGAATCTCATTCTCAGATTTAGCATTGGCTTTTGAGTTTAATTCAATTTTTTGGTCCCTCGATTTATAAAATCGAGGGACCTATGTTTTGAGGCATTTCCGTCCGTCCGTCCGGATTTTTCTCCATAACCATCCATTAAATTTCTCTGAAATTTTGCATGAAGTTGTAACTTTTGTCAGGTTAGAAAGTGACATTCTCCGATTTTTGAAAAAAAATCTGGTTAGCCCCCCAGGGGGTCAAAAGGCCCCAAAATGGCAAAAAATGACATTTTTTGCCCCATAACTTTTCATCCATCCATTCAATTTCTCTGAAACTTGGCCAAAATGTGGAGGCAATTGTTCCTAATAGAAAATAAGTATCGCTGACCTTGGAAAAAAATCTGGTTCGCGCCCCCAGGGGGTCAAAAGCCCCCAAAATGGCAAAAAATTACCCTTTTCTCCCATAACATTTGATCTATCCATTCAATTTTTCTGAAACTTGGCCAAAATGTAGAGGCAATTGTTTCTAATAGAAAATAAGCATCGCTGACCTTAGAAAAAATCTGGTTCGCGCCCCCAGGGGGTACAATGTGGGTCAAAAATGCCCCAAATTTATTGCATTTTACACTCGTCACATACAGAGGGGGACCACGCATGCACGGCTTGTTTTATTGGTAAATTATCGTAAACAAAGTAAATATTCTAGAGTTTACTTGCCTATTTCCTTATCAAACTTTTTGAAATGTTCAAATTTCTTTCCACACCTATTTACTAAATGTCTATATGATGCCTCTCGGAGAGTTCAGTTTGGGGACAAGTTTTTACTTTATTTTGCTGACGCCGCCCTGACCTTGGTTGTTGTCTGGTCACTGCATATATATCCTCTGAAATGATTAATATTGTATTTTTTTTTTTTTTTTTTTTTTCTCGGTTTTGGCACAAGTGAAAAATATAGATGAAAATCTCACAATGAGTTAATCAAAATCTTGGATACAATATATACAGGGAAAACATTTAGAAGTTTGTCATTAAAAATTAAATTATATTTATATTTAAAAGTACCCCCCCCCCCCCCAAGAAAATGAGATTCTATTTATTTTTTTAAATTTATTTTTTTTAGGTGATTATGTGTGAACACACAGAAATTAAAAAAAACAATTATTTTAGAATTCTGAGTGAGGGGGTTAGTTGCACATAAATTTAATGTAAAATGACCCCCCCATTTTCCATACCATTCTAATTTTTTAGAGCAATAACTAAATGTTTTACCACTAACCCTAAGTCCGACTGGCAAAGTCATAAAACCACATGTAATCACTTTATTTTTTGTATTACCACCTGGACTTAGCGTTAGAAGTAGGAAGGAGGCATGTTATTTTATGACTTTTAACTATGACATATTTTATACTAAAGTTTGATCAGGAACATTAACATGTCTAAGATTTAAAACAAAAAAAATTGGTTACATGTCCTTAAAACACTGTCTGGTCTGAAAAGGGTCATGATTTTACGTTAAATTTGTATGCGAAACTGATTTTTTTAATTTTATTTTTACCACTAAATTTTTCAGGCTGTTTACATGTAATCGCCCCCAAAAAAGAAAAATCGCATTTTTCTTTTTTCAGTGAATTAGCATAGGGTTCAGAGCTCTAATAATACCTTATTTTCTTTCACAACAAAAAGTTATGCTCCGTTATGGACCAAGACAACAATAGGGACCCCAGATCATTAACACAGTTTATGAAGTTTTTTCCTTTTTTTTCTGTAAGCAACAATTATAAACAAATAAATAAAACTTCGTATTTGTTAAATCTTATTTCATTTGTTGCTTACAGAAAAAAAGGACAAAAACTTCATAAACTTTAAATTGCTTCCATTTAGAAACTGATTTTTGAAGTCTAACTCCGCCCTCGTGGGGAGGCAAAACGAAAGATTACAAGTCAGCCGATTTTTTAAAAAGCGTATATATTTCGTTTATTTATTAAAATAACTTGCGTAATCTTCCGTTTTGCCTCCTCGGGCTAGGAGCAAAGTGTAGTATAGAAAAATCCTTCTAAACTGAGGTAAGATCCAGAGTGCCCCTTTTTGGGAAGCTTGATTTTTCCCTACAAAACGAAAGATTACTTAAGTACGGTGATAAATATTTCATACCCCCCCCCCCCATTTCTGCCCTCGTGGGGAGGCAAGTAAATAGTGACACTAAAACATGTTTTAAAAGAAAACATGTTAATATTTTATTTGTTTTATTTATGGACTCTCTGCTTTAAAATAAATATTAACATGTTAAAAGAAAAAAAAATTCCGAAATATACTGCATTTATTCAAATAAATAAAAGATTTATATACAAGTGTTTTGTAAATAGAGACCACGTGTATTGCGAGGTCAACCGGTGACTTCCAAAATATGTCCCGCGTCTTGTGTTAATGATCTGGGGTCCCTATTGTTGTCTTGCTCCAAAGTTATAATTGCGAATTGGCGAAAAAAACATAAGACAACAAGCACCAATAATTTCATAAGAATGCAGTATTTACAAAGTACCGGAAAAATGTTTAAAAATGAAATAAAAATATTTTTCTCAAGAAAAAAAAATTACTGATAAACATTTATTGATGATTATAAAAAAAAAAAAAAATAAAATTACTTTTTAAAAAAATTTAAACAATTAATTTTTTTTTGTTGTTAGTGGGCTTTTGTTCGTGTTTCGGTCACCGCTCCCCCCCCCCCCCCAATGAGATTCTACTTGTTTTCGTGAACACCCTGAAAAAATAAAAACAATTATTCAAGAATAGAATGGAGGATCAGTTTCACATAAAATGAGCCATTCTAGCGTTTTAGAGCATTAACCAAATTTTTTTTATTTTTCTCTTGGAGATAAATTCTGTGCGTTTATTTTATTTATTTTTTTTGGGGGGGGGGTCTACTTTTTGAAGCGATTGCGTTGTTTGATGACCTTGCTTAGTGAATTAAAGTTAGAATGGCCAGGAAATGATCATTTTACGTTAAATTTATATACAAAACTGATCTCCCACTCTAAATTCTAAAATGTTTTTTTTTCTTTCTGCAAAGTTTTTCAGTGTTCACACATAATCACTTAAAAAAAAAAAAAGAAAGTAGAATGTCATTTTTTTGGAATTATTCAGCTGTAGATGTTAATCTACAAATTTTCCATTTGCCATAGTCGTATTATTATTATTATTATTTTTATTATTATTTGTATCTTTTTCTTTTTACAGTAAAATAAATCAATCTAATAACTGACCAAATCTTTATAATTAGGATAAAAAAATATGAACATTCTTTGGTAGAGGGGAAGGCACAGAATAGTGAACAAACCTCCGCCCTCTCCATGTTAAGAATGGGTTTCTAAATAGTAATATTATTTAGTAACTCATTCTTAACATGGGGAGGGGGCTTTGTTAACTATTCTCTTCCGTCTTATTTTGCATACCAATCGTCGACTATTTTCAATTGTTTATGAAAAAATTAAAATAGCATTTTTGTCAACTAACGACGAACTAATACAAATGGCTTCGTTTTAAAAGAAAAATCAATCTTTCGGGGTCTCACAATTTTCAATCAATTACAAGAAAAACATTTGAGAAAATATATTTTTAAAAATCTACCCGTTGAATATACGCACCCTCTTCTCAAGTGTATTTTTTAAGTTTGCAAAAACATGTGCGGACATTACACATTTTTTTTTTTTTTTTTTACAGTAATTTGAAAATGTAAAAAAAAAAAGCGACAAATCTCTAATTAAATATTTAGAAATTTTAAGAGTCAGAATCTGTAATTGTATCTGAAGCGGGAGGGGGGGGATTTTGGAATCGTTCCATCACTAATATATACATATATATATTAATAGTGATATAAAGATTATTGAAATTTATCAGGCATTCATAGATTGGTCAGCGTGGTTGTTTTCCCTTGTCCCTTTAAGGGTTGCGTGGATTGACCAAAATTATATTCAATCACTGCTTCCTTAGGTGTCACATGATCCAGCCCATATAAACTCAAACGCTTAGGGCTCCAGCCGCTTTATTCATTTTCACTACTGTTGACTGCACTACAACACAAGCCCCAGATGGCTGTCGCACAAAGCTTTCCTCCTACAACTGAAAGAGCTAACAACTGCTGCGGCCAAAGCGTGCACACGTTACCAGATGCACGTATTCACAAACCCTCATTGTGTATATTTTCCTTTTACTGTTCGTATATCATTCATTATTACTTGCCTAAGTAAAACTGTTCGATTAATATATATATATATATATATATATATATAAGATAATACTTTAAAGATATAAATAATATCTCTAACCAGTAGACTATCAGGATAAAAACAAAGCTCAATATAGTGTATAGAACAATAATATTAATTGAATGACATAATAAAATGAGAAATTAATCAGATTTTATTAAAGTTCAAAAACAAGGAGTGATATTGCATCCTTAACTCAAGCGTTTTCAAAGAAAATCTTCTCCTCAGAGGACCATTACCGCAATGACATTACTGCAGGTAATAAAATTAAGCTTTGAAAATATATTTAAAAAATACATACAAGTATATAAAACATCAAATTTATTGGTCTAAAACACACTTTTTTGTTAAACTTATACAGTTCATCCAAGTCATAAAGTTTAAAACAATTTCGAGAAAGATGTCAAAGAAGTCGATTAAAAAAAACAATCCAGGTAGTGAATGATAGTCCAAAAACGAAAAAAGTTATCCAGGCGGGAAATTTGCTTGTTATCGATGTAGTAGCTGAGAGTGAAAAGTGTATTCAGGGTGTATGCAAATTAATAAAACGATAGAAAAAACATAGTTTTTCCTTTTCTTCAAAAGTTATTGCTTGGATTCAGTTTTCTGCATTTAGTTTTCAGTAGTCCTTTTTTTTTCTAATGCGAGAATTGAACTTTCCTTCTGGCATAGAAATCCCCACAAAATATACTTATGGCAATAACTATATACCGGGCTGTCATAAGTAAATGAAAGAGAAAATACAAATCTTTTCTATGTAGTAGTAATATAGATTATAAATTTCATATTAATAATTAAACACAAAAAAAAGCAATAGGATCATGTGGTTGAGCTGGCTGAGCCAATATGGCTGAACCTATTGTAACTAGGGTCTGCTTTTTTTTCTGTTTGACCTATTTGCCTAAACCTTAAAAAGGAGGGAAAATTTATTGGTTGATGAGGAGGAAGGATGTGGTGTGAATGGAGGTAATAAATTAATTACTTTAATTGGTTGGGATTAATTTCTCATTTTATTATGTCCTTCAAGTGTAAACACTGCTTGGTTATAAAAGGGATTGTAGAATGTAAATTCCTTCAGGATATGAAAAAAACGTTTCTGTGTAGCTTATTTGCCATAAGTATATTTTTATACTACTACGTAACACTAAACTACTCAATTCATTCTATACGATAAGGTCGGTCGAATGTAATGTGTGGAGGCACAATGCATAAAATAGGTGTAATGTTTTTATCTGTTGATTTTAGTTGTTTGGGTTGTGCCTTTTTAATGTTAACAAGCCGCGCGTGTGTGTCCCCCTCTGTATGTAACTCGATGTGGCAAGTGTAAAATGCAATAAATTTGGGCAATTTGGGGCATGTTTGACCCCCCCCCCCCTTTTTGACTCCCTGGGAGCGCGAACCAGAGTTTTTCTGAGGTCAAGGATGCTCATTTTATATCCAGAACAATTACCTCTACATTTTGGCCAAGTTTCAGAGAAATTGAATGGATGAATCAAACGTTATGGGAGAAAAGGGTCATTTTTTTTTGCAATTTTGGGGGCTTTTGACCCCCTGAGGGGCGCGAACCAGATTTTTTCCAAGGTCAGCGATACTTATTTTCTATTAGGAACAATTGCCTCCACATTTTGGCCAAGTTTCAGAGAAATTGAATGGATGGATGAAAAGTTATGGGGCAAAAAATGTCATTTTTTGCCATTTCGGGGCCTTTTGACCACCTGGGAGGCTAACCAGATTTTTTTTCAAAAATCGGAGAATGTCACTTTCTAACCTGACCAAAGTTACAACTTCATGCAAAATTTCAGAGAAATTCAATGGATGGTTGCGGAGAAAAGTCCAGACGGACGGACGGATATGCCTCAAAACATAAGTCCCCGGGGACCAATTAATGTAAAAATTATGACTAATAAATATTTTGTATTTGTTTTATGTTAAATAATTACCTGAAAATTTTTATAAAAATGTAAGTCAAATGCGATAGATTATTATTGTAATGTGTATCCATAGTTAGCAAGTGGTGAAGCGAATACTTAAGTATCTTAGTAAATAAATAAACTCTGTGTAATTGGTAAGTAGGCAAAGTACATGTTGATGAGAGGGTGAAAACTTTGCTAACTTTCTCTTCATAAGATGAAAAAAAACCAAAAAAACTGAAATCGTGATCTGGACTGGTTAAATAGATTAATGTGAATGAAAAAAATTTTTTTTTTTTCTCCATGACCCGGACACAATTTAGGTAGAAAATGAAGTACAAAACACTTGTCTTGTTTAAACTATTTCTGTTAACGAAATACGGGGAAATCTCACTTTACTTGATATGAAAGATATGTGGTGATTGCCACTTCTTTACAGATGACAATTTCTTCAAGATTGTAGACCAGACCTTGACACAGGCTTTGCCACGGACACCACACACATGGTGAGGCAGAAATGTGTCTGGGACATTCAAAAATTGCTTCCAGAGCACGTTTCAAGATGGAATATTTTAGCCGCCTTGCCTCAAATCTCTGAGTCATCATAAACTTGCTTCCATGAAACCAATCTCTTCAACAAGACCATCCTCTCTTAATGTTCAACATTAATGCTAAGGGATTTCAGGTTTATCTTTGACAACATCCTTAAAACTCATCTTTGGCTCATGTCTCGGGTAATTACTGCGTTGCAGTTTGCCATATAACAGTTGTTTAGGGAGCCTCACATTTTGTGTCTTCGTTAAGTACCCAACTCATTTGACTGTGTATGATGTGCAAATGCAGTGCACGATTCAGAGAAGAGCTCCATTATTTCCTCATGTTCTCCTCAGTGTGGCCAATAAAGTCTGCATTGTTGGCATAAAGAAGCTCCAGAATAAAGATTTGGGAAAATCTTGGGCTTCTCGTGTCAGGTTGAACATGAGAGAACTCTGCATGAACATTCTACAGATTATTTTCTATTCAAAATAATTTTTCAATAAGTGTCACAACAGATATTCTAGCAATTTTTTTTTTTTAATTCTGTCATTAATAAAAAAGAATTTTTTTTAATGGTTGTGTGTCTTTACTGTTCTGATACTAATTCAAAAGTAATTTTGAAGCCTTTAAACTGTCAAATCAGTAATTTCTTTGTTCCTAAACCAAAGAAAAACTAATTTTCTAATGTGCCTCTGGCATATAAAAGACTCGCATTTTAAATCTAAAATATGTATTGATATATTCCACTCTGTAATAAAGATTAATATATATATATATATATATATATATATATATTAGTAGTAAGTTTTTGAAAGGCTGTGGGCAATGCAAATTCCGGGTAAGATGCAAGTTGTAAGGAACAAAAACAATAACAATAAATCGAATACGAAATATGACTTACTATTTATTTTTCCTTTTTTCCTAAAATCTTACATAACAGCAAGAGTGTTTTTAGCTGTTCGTGTGATGTCCGGGTGAGATATATATATCCTCCTTTCCCTGCATACCCCCCCCCATACACAAACATTCCAACTTACTTTTCCCCTTCAATCTTGACCGCAGCCATCTGGTCAAACACCTCCCTCCCCCTCTTCCTCCACTCCCTCTCTGCCATCCACTTTACCCCTGCTCATCCCCCACCTCTTTCTCTTACCACCAGCCACAGTAGTCCTTGCTCACCCCATCCTTCCATTTTTTCCCCACTCATTTTCTTCAACATTCATTTCTATTTCTCCAACAAATACGGATGTCCACCCAGCAGTGGCCATTATTTCATTCTATTTTTCCTCCCGATATGTCTACCCTACATGTATCTGTGCTTGCATGACATTTTTTCTCTATTTTATCATCCTGATGAAGTCTTATAAATAAAGACGAAACGTTGATGTACACATAAAAAACATCCATTTTTTTTGGTTTTCCTTTTTCATTTTCCCATATATATATATATATATATCCCGTCACACGTTAGTGAGTAAAAAAACAAAAAAAACTGCCGGACGAAACCGTTTCAATTGCTTGGGAGAAGGAAGATAGTAAGACCCCCCGCCCCTGCTGTCTGAAATGAATTCTGAAGTCTTTCACTCTATTTTGATGACACTTTTCTGTCTTACTATATTGATTGTTTTTCTTTTCATTTTCTTAAACGTTTTTGATGTTTTCTTTTTTCTTTTAAACTTTACCGATTGAGACGTTATTTTATGAATATTAGTTCGAACACTGGTAAAGCCTAATTTTTTTTGTTTTCCATTCTTGACAGAAGTCTATTATAAAAGCCAAATTGTTTTTAAAGTACTGCTAAATCAGAAGTTCTCACTTAATTGCAAAAATAAAAAACCTTTTAATTTGTTTTTTTTTGTTTTCGTTAACTTGTTTTTACTTAATAATTCATCTTGTCTTTTTTTTTTTTTCTTTCTTTCTTTCCAGTCCTATATCTGATTCACGTAATGTTCATATTTACTTCCGACAGCCATGCTTGGATCTGATCAGAATAGCAAACTTAATGAGAATTACTGCAGTAACGTACAACACCAGCAGCCACCAACAAGGTACCCTATGGTGGCTCTTCAGCAGAGCACGCTAGAGAACCCAAATAGTAGCCCACTTGAAATCGACCCGCTGACGAAAGGGCCTCCACTACCCGAACAGTCACTTATTAAGTCCTTCAATGAACTCTCTTGCCACTGTTCAGCATGCTGCCACTGTCACCATGGTAACATACCTTCTAAAGCTTGCACCTACCACCAGCAATCCCCCAATCTGTGGCGAGCAGGTTCGACGGATGCTGCTGCTGCTGCTCACCATCAAGAACCGAACGAGGTCGGGCAGATAGACGCCGGGCACAGTAGTGATGGCGGAAGTAGCAGCAGTACTCTTGAAAATTGTCCCCTCGTAAGTCCTCACGATTTGGCGACGGATAAGCTTGTGGTTGATGATCAGGACAAAATGGTGGCAGCATTCATTAGCAACAGCAACAGCTGCCTTATCGAGAGCACGGAGTATGGCCCGAGTGCAGCTCAGTCACCGAATCCACATCTTCCACTCTGCATCTACACTCGGGGCAAACTGAACAATTGCGTGACCAAAAAGAAGACAGCCACTGATGTTAAACCATCTTCTAAGCATGGTGTCAGCCCCAAAAAGTTTCGAAAATGCTCAGAGGTAAGCATATATGATTATTATTTAAATTTTAAAAAAAATTTTTTATTTATTTTTTAAGCATATATGATTATTATTTAAATTAAAAAAAAAAAATTTTTATTTATTTTTTAAGCATATATGATTATTATTTAAATTTTTTTTATTTATTTATTTTTTAAGCATATATGATTATTTAAATTTTTTTTAATTTATTTATTTTTTAAGCATATATGATTATTATTTACATTTTTTTTTAAATTTATTTTTTAAGCATATATGATTATTTAAATTTTTATTTATTTTTTAAGCATATATGATTATTTAAATTTTTATTTATTTTTTAAGCATATGATTATTATTTAAATTTTTTTTTTTTTAAGCATATATGATTATTTACATTTTATTTATTTATTTTTTAAGCATATGATTATTTAAATTTTTTTTAAAGCATATATGATTATTTAAATTTTTTAAAATTTATTTTTTAAGCATATGATTATTTAAATTTTTTTAAATTTATTTTTTAAGCATATATGATTATTATTTACATTTTTTTAATTTATTTTTTAAGCATATGATTATTTAAATTAAAAAAAAATTTTTTTTTTAACTAAATGAAATGCAGCAAAGAATATGAGAATAAATTTAGATGGTCCAATTCACATAAATAACTTAAAACTTGTGAAAGACTTACAAGACAAAAAATACAAATTACCGTACTTAAGATTATTATAAACAATAAAAAATTGTTTTAGACTATTAAAATCATTTCCAACGCTATCGATAATGTTTACCCATTCATTTATTTATTCTTTATTATCGCTTATCTTTGAATTCATATTTTGAAATGTGACGTAAATCATAAATCTGATGTCACACTAAAATTATCACTATTTTGTTACGGTAATGTTTTAAGCTCTATTTATAAGAAAGTCAAAATAGGTCAGTTGGTAGAACCTCAGACTAAAGATCTCAAGGTTTCGGTTTCGATTTTTGGTCATGGCATCCGCTTTATTTATTGGGAATTTATTATTTACTCTTAATGCAATATTCTCCATTTCTAAAAGTAGTTAAGATCTCTGATGTTTCGAAATGAGACAAGTCCATAGTATTACAGTATGACCATGTCACAAAATGGAATAACCTTATGAACTTGTTCTACGAGGAATTGTAGAAGAGAAGATAAGGGAACGGGCAGGGATAATAGAAGACGGACAAACAGCATCCAAGAGTAGACTAGGAAACCCTTTCTAGAGAGACACTGGCACAAAAGCACGATAGTCAGAGAGTGGTTAGGGTTAATAACTCAAGACAACACCTTAATGACTCAGTTCGGTTTAAAAGATCGTGATAGAAAGATCTCGGCCTCTTTATGAATTTCCAATTGAAGTTTGTGGAATGGTCAACAAATAAAAGATCCATATGGCTTTTACTATTAACCATGATGAGGCATTCAAGTGGATTCGTTCCAGATCTGACTCGCTTCAATGAATAATGGATGTTTTTATTTAATGCTGATTATACAAATTTCAAATAAATGACAATAGTAGTCTTATTGAAAATTCAGAAAACAATTTCACCAATGTAGGCCAAATAAAGTAATAGGATCAGTGATATCAGATAGTAGAACAAAATGTGACCCAGTGGGTCACCTATTGAGCTTGGATTAGATTATTTGAAACAGGAAAAGGTGAGTTTGCAAATTCAGTTGAATATTTTAAAAAAAAAAAAAAATCCAAAATTAGTCTCATTTTGCTCGCCCCATCTTCCTCTCTTTCTACGGCTATTACTACTTGTCGTGATATTCCCTTTTGTGTATAATGGACTATTCCAATCTTTTTATTCTTTCATTTCTTTATTATCTGCAACTGTTAATAAAGGGAAGGTGACGGAAGCAAGAGTGATAGATACTGTATACAATAAGAGCGGGAGGGGGGGTCAAACAACATACAGTAAGAGTGATAGATAAAAGCTTAATAAGAGATGAGTCACTCGGTGAGTTAATTGCAAATTACAGCAAATTAGAACAATTCAAATGGAAGTCTTGTTCAAACAATGATGAAATAGCATGTATTTTGTGATTTAAAATATAAAGAAAAAAGCCTTAGTGGAAACAAACTTTGATTAACTCTGTTTTAGTATAATAATTATTTATTCCTTTAGTTTAACTGATTGAAGCATTATTTTATATGTATACAAATATTAGTTAAAACAGTGGTGGAGCATAATTATTTCTCCTTTAACTTTATTGATTGAGACGTTATTTAATATGTATACAAATATGAGTGAAAACAATGGTGGAGCATAATTATTTATTCCGTTAATTTTACTGATTGAGACGTTATCTAATATTTATACAAATATTAGTGAAAACAATGGCAGAGCATAATTATTTATTCCTTCAATTTACTGATTCAGACGTTATTTAATGTTTACAAACATTAGTGAAAACAAACTTTGATTAACTCTGCTTTAGTATAATAATAGATATCAACAGTAGAAATTTAAAAAAAATGGTAAATCCAAGATGAGAGGCAATGATTTAGTGTCATCATCATCATCATCATCATCATCATCATCATCATCAACCGGTTTATTTGTTGAATCAGGCCACAATTAATCCTCTGATGAGGGTGGGGCCTGATTGTCTAGTCTCGAAATCTAAGTCTTCCTCTCCACTCCTGTCTTTGGCAAGGCTTGATGGAATCCATACCCATGACCTTCCTATCACGTTTGACTACGTCCTCCCAAGTCAACTTGGGTCTGCCAGTGGTGATGTTCTGTGGGAGATCCAAATGTTAAATCAATTGCAACATCAACGGTGATGAAAATGTTCCTGGATTTCAGAATCTAGCATATGGGAGATATACTCTAACATATTTGGATGGCATTAACATTGTAGATTAGAGTAGATATGACCACGTTTCAGAATTTGGCCCGTAGCACAACAGATGATGGCATTGATTAACACTCCGTTCTAAGTGACCGTCTTCTGGATGTTGAAGGTTTAATATTTACTACAGACAATAATAAGTAAGAATAATATCATGATTAATTAGCACTTCTACCCGGTCGTGGCTGACGGAATGAGAACAATTTGCCCCCTATGGATTAAATAAAGGGGTTCGAAATTCCATTATAGGTTCCCGAGTTCAACAGAAAGATTTAAAATTTTGAAAAGATGTCCCTGTTGTAAAGTAACAACCAAGATGATAATAATAGTCCAGATAATACTCAATGTAATCGCGTATCATTATACGGAGAAAATAAATTCTTAAAATGTCTCGCTCAGCAGACCAGTTTTTTTTTTGTTTTTTTTAATTCGATTATTAATCTAAGGAATGTTTTGCCAAGAGTTGTTAATCATTTCTCACCCCCTCACCCCAAATGTACAAAAATAAAATCACAAAATCTAGAATGACTCTGCAAATTGACTTTTTAATTTTTTGTTTTTTCTATCACCCATTTCCTCCAATATAATTTGTTTTGATTTTCTTCTTTTAGGAAATGGGGAAATGGTTTTCGGAATTTAATGATGAACAAAGAAACATCTTTCTGAAAGGATTATTGGTAAGTGCAATTTTTGGAACAGAAATTTGTGTAGGCAACTGATAGATGGGTATGAATCACAATTGGCAAATCTTTAAATCACAAAAATGTAACATAGTATAGACCTGTTCAAAAACATTCACCCGAGAAACATCTTAAACTTCATTAAAGAAATAAAACTTTTCAATAAAATTAAACTTCAAAGTATCTTACAATAATATATATTTGAATTGATTAAAAATAAGCCATTAGAAAGCCGTACAATGCAATTTAGTTTTAACTTTTTTCCAATTTAACTTTCGAAGATATACTCCTTCATCAGGATTTCAAATAAAGATACATTAAAATACCTTTTTTGTTTGGGGGGGGGGGGGGGGCGGTATTTTCAATTCATCTGGCTTTGAAGCGAATAGAACTTATTATTTTTAATAATTCAAATTTCAATATAAACACTGCTTTCTATAACGAGAACACTATTTCTTATTCACTTTGCGCTATTGCGCGCTATGTTCTTGACTAAAGAAACTTTCATCCTGTATTTGCTTCAACACCAGATGAATTGAAAACAACCCCCCTTTACCCCCCCCCCCAAAAAAAAATTGAGATGTAAAAAAAAAAGGTATTTTAATGTATCTTTATTTGCAATTCTGATAGAGTATATCTTTGAAAATTAAATTGAAAAAAAGTTCATCAAACTAAATTGTATTGTATGGCTTTCTAACGACTTATTATTTTGAATTCAAGTTTCCTACATAAACAATGCTTTCTAAAACAAGAACACTATTTATATTTTAAGATAGTTTGAAGTTAAATTTAATCAAAGAGTCTTATTTCTTTAATGAAGTTTAAGATGTTTTCTTTATATATATATATACATATATACAGGACGTTACAGAGCGCTCCAGGAGCACGCTCCTTTTTGCTGGAGCGAATGAGAGGAGGGCTCATTTTATATTCAGCCAGTAGAGCGGGAGCAACTCTATTTGGGACTAAAAAGCGATGATTTTATCGCTTCGCGTTCCTCGCTCCAAAATTATTTGATTTTTTTTTTTTTTTTTTTTTTTTTTTTTTTTTTCTTTTAAACATTAGTTTTTTATTATAAGGAAAATTTAACCCAATATTTTTTCAACTCCCAAGGTCTAGATCAGATATTTTGTATGAAATTTTAAGACATTAAATGGATCTCTGAATTGTTTATTGACAATTTATTGATATTTTTTGGGCAACTTATGAAAAATATTTTTTTTATTCAATCTTTAAAAAATAAACTTCATTGGTTTTTTTTTTCACCCAAATGGTACTATAGAAAAAATGGATAAATCAATTTGTTTGAAAGTACTAGCGCGTTTCTCTGTTATAAATAATAATATACATTATACTATATAGTTACGTTCGTAAAACAAACAAATATTAAACAACAACACGACGAGTAATGTTGCCCTGGCTATCTCTCCTCTTCCAGAGAAATGTTTTCTTTAAAAAGAAAATAATCACTAATAATGTTTAAAAGTAAAACTTTATTTACTTGAAACAAATCTAAATTCCCTTTCAAAATAAATAGAAAAAATATTGAGTCAAATTTTCCTTTCCTGAAAAAATAGGTTGTTAATGTAATGAAAATTAAAATTGTTTTAAAATACTGCAGGGATTTTTCTATTTCTATTTTATACCTCAGGAAACGAAAATTTACGTATAATCCTATACTTCGTCTGACATGTTCTCCTATAACTCTCACAATATTAACGAGATTTTGTAAAATATTATCTTACGGTCTTACACTTAAAGTGACATCCCAACCCATATCGATGAGATCCTTTGACGCCCACCCCTATCCTTCGACCATTCATTGGCAGAATAGAACGTTTATGAAAAAAAAGGTACATTTTTCTTATGGAGCGATAAAAAAGAGCCGCTCCTTTTTTATAGAAGTTGGAGCAGGAGGGGCTCCTTTTTGAAAATGGGGAGCGTGAGAATAGCAAGCTCCAATTTTGGGCGTTGGAGCAGGTGCAGGAGCGGGAGCAGCTCCAAAAGTAGTGGAGTGCGTAAAGCCCTGTATGTATATATATATATATATATATATAAATAAATAAAATAATTATCCCACCTATCCTACAATTTGTTTCCACATTAAATAACCCATTGATGATTGATATGCCATAAACCAAACCAGACAAACAGTAACAAAATATCTATGACTTCGTCTTGTCTGAAGTCGTATTCTGTTGACATGTTGTATATTTGTCTCCTGACTTCTTGTTTTCTGGTAGCTGTAATAATAGGAGGAAGTTTAAAAAAAAAAAATTGTTTCTAGGGTTTAGTTTACGTTTTACAGCAGTGTACATATCCAGATGAGCTGCAGTTTCCCAACCCATCCCCATAGAGTGGTGGACCTCAAAAAGGACGTCTGCTCACTTTGACGGCATACACCCAAAAAGAAAGAATCTATCTCGCTTCTCTGTCAACATACTTCCTCCCATGATCCTGCAGTGTAGTCATAACTTTAGTATGTTAACTTCCAATGGAATTTTCCACTACTCTAACTGTATGCTTACTCTAGCTTTGTGTGAAAAAACTACCGTTTTGAACATTAGAAGCAGGTGTGTAAAGAATAATCTTGTTACAAAAGTTGTATATTGCACTCTGTTTTTGCTGAGTATCAACTCACCCAGCCATTAAAACAGCTTGTGAATTATCTTGCTATTAACAATAAGATTGCAGTAACCGAAACAGATACTGTAAGTGTTGTATTACTGGTTATTAAGTTCACCAACTCTTTCGTTCTCGTCGAACTTAACTGTTGACTCAAAGGGGTGATATGTCGTCAGGTTCCGCGAACCTCAACTGCCCGGACTTATTCGAACTGCTTGCACTAACCTTGTTTCCTCTCTCTTTTCTCGATTCTGCCGACAGCCATTATTGTCGCCTGCTTGTTTCTGTCATGACTATTTGTGCTCCTTTTTCCTCTGCAACTATTTGCTGACGGGACTGCTACCTTTGTCGTCTTCACTGTTGCCGCCGACGCCGCTGTCATTCTTTTCGGACTTCTTGTCGCGCGTTAACATTTCCGGGCTGTTGTCTTCGCTAGCTGAAAATCAAACCTTCACTTCAATAAGCTCACAAAGTCTTTCCTGTTTTTAATTAGAGCCATCTTTATTTACTACTTCAATTAGCCGACCTGAACGAGTCTTGATTGAGAGAGAGAGTTTACGCTAACTAACTTCACTAGTTAATATTCTTGATTGCCCGAGAGAGAGGAGTATTGAGATTTACTAATTGGCTCTTAGATTTCCGTCATTCGGAATCTTTCTCGTACAGTTACATTTTTGGTGATCTTGACTCTCTCGCTTCCAAGTCAAATCTGATTCAATCCCGATTCAATTCTCCCACGGTCGGAACTCTCGTCCCAAATGTCGTCGTCAACACGCCAGGTGCAACCTGAACTCCCTGACCTCACGTAACCTTAAGGTCAGATCAGTTGTCACCGTGAGCCTGGGAACGCATCGGACCGAACTTGTACGAGATGACTTCGTTACAGCCGCGTAAGTAAAACCCGTCTCAAACAGATGTGTCCAAGCCATTATCTAACATAAGGAATGACATGATTGTCAATTTCATCAGACTTGGCAATTCTTTATTCTGTTATCTAACGAAAATGCAGTCTAATACGAATTTTGTATAAATGAAAGTAATCATTTAAGGGCTTCCCTAAAGAAATAAAATTATAGCAATTTTCAAAGAAAAAGCATAAAAAATAAAGCCACATGGAGGATAAACTTTTTTCTTTAGGACTTTTCATGGGTCTGCAGGATTCTTCCCAAAATATATTTTCTTTTTCTCATTAGTAAAACTCTGTATCTTAAGTCCATTCAATCTGTTTGTTTTTTTGTTTTTTTTGTTTTTTTTTTTCATAATTAATGAGTCGCCATGTATCAAAGATAAGGGTTAATGAGTTGGATTTAAATGATGAATAATATTATGAGAGGATTGAAAATGATGTGTGCAATGAACAAAGTTTGATTATTTATGCGGATGGTTTATGGCAAATATTTGTTGACATTGGATTTGAAGATGACCATGTTGTAGCTTGCAACAAAGCAAGGTGCTTCTTCAGATTAGGACCCAAGCTAACTTTGACCCCGTCGTAAGGGTCAGGGTTGGGGTCAAAGTTAGGTCGGGTCCTAATCTGAAGATGATTTGACGACTCAAATCGAAAGTACTCGCAAAAAAGGAAAGAAAATGGAACAAGAAACCCATGCAACTTACATACAGCAATTTGACCGAAACATTAAATCAACCATTCAAAAAATTGAAAAAATAAAGTTTTATCAAGCAAAAACACTGTTATTTAATGTTTGCCTAAATGAAAATATGCTGTCTAAATATATATATATATATATATATATATATATATATATATAATGTGTGTGTGTGTAATTTATTTTATTTTTTCCTAAACAGAAAGGTTGTGAATTGCCTCAGTTGCATTTGCTATCTGTGAAGATGGAAGCAAATTTACATCGAGGATGTCCCCCAAACTGTCAAGATATTCTCACCTGGTTACCCACAAATTTAGCAACCAAAATCATGTCTTTCTTAGATCCAGGTAAGTAAACTCTTGTTACTATTTAATTCATGTAAGCAGTCACTCTCCTATGTACGAGCTGAATAGTTAGAAGTTTATAACTAAGATCTCTCTATACCCTTCTACTCTTTCCTTTTCCAATCCTTTTTGAGCCATACTAATCATTATCATGAACTCTGAAAAAAAACAAACCTATTACTGATCCGTACACTTGTCTTTTGATAATTTTATTTTTTGTAAATTTTTACTTGGCAATTTTTTTTTCTCACTTTCTAAGTGTTTTCTCACTTTGTTTACGCATCTTAATTTAATTTTATACTTTGAACCAATTAGGTTTTAAGGATCCCCAGAAAAAAGCAAATAGGAACAGGACGCATTTGGGTTTATACCGGTTTCTTCCGGTTGACCATCGCACACTGTAAATAAATGGTTTTTCGTCACTAGGTCTTCTTTTTTTAAAATAATTTTTTATTATTAATATCTGGAAAGATTTATTTTAAGAAAAAAGACATTGTGTTCCTATTTACTTGGCATCCCCACGAGGGTGGAATGCATAATAAAATCTTATAGAGTGCGTCTTTTTTAAAAAAATTTTTTATATAAAACGTTTAAACAAATTAATCATTGTCCCTATTTGTCAAAACAGAAGATTCTATTTATATCTTTTCTAGAGTTTTTGAGATTGTCCACTTTATAATAAAGACCAATATGTATGTATATATATATATATATATATATATGTGTGTGAAAAGATGACAGATGGAAAACAAGTCAAATTGCAGGAGAAAAACAAAAACAAGAGATTTTTTGACCGGTTTCGTTCGTGGGGAACGTCTTCTGAAGACATTCCCCACGAACGAAACCGGTCAAAAAATCTCTTGTTTTTCTCCTGCACTTTGACTTGTTTTCCGTCTGTCATCTTTTCACACATTTTGTCCATCACGACACTTCATTTTCATGAATTATCGTGTACCTTACCCCATATATATATATATATATATACACGCATCCTGCCACACAAGTTAGTAAAAAGAAACAACAAAACTGCCGGATGAAACAATTTCAAGTGTTTAGGAGAAACGGCAAGACAATTATGAGACAACCCACAACCTGGCCAGGAATGGTGTCGAATTCAATAAATTAATATTTGAAATAGTTTATAGTCAGTCATGCAGTCCAGCAACTATGAAAAATGGAATCTAAGATGGCTACACTGTCCACATGTGGAGTCCAAATAAAACCACTAAGATTATCATGAAGAAAGGATGTCTAATAGGCTGGTTCGTTGCATTCAAGTTAGTGCAGATCTAAATATAGAATCATGGAGAGGTATATTTGAAATATGGGAAGGAAGTAAACGTGTCTGCCATATAGTGTGATTCTAAATAATATTTTGCATTCAATGCTTTTATTGAAGGGTATTAGCCCCCCCCCCCTCCTGTTAGGCTGGTTAAATTTAGAAAAGTATTTTTACAGTTCCATAAAAATTCTGAAGATTTTATTTAAAAATAAAAAAATAAATTAAAAAAATTATTAAAATGAGATTATTCTGAACATTAATGTTCAGAATGATTATTCTCTTAAAACTTTTTTTAAATTAAATTTCTAAAATGTCTTTGTTCTCTTTTCTTTAGTCAGTCTATGCCAAGCTTCCCAAGTGTGCAAAATTTGGCGGCAAGTTAGTGATGATCCTTGTTTTTGGCGACGATTCTGCTGCCAACCAAAATGGCGTTTATCTAAGGCAGCAGAACACAAGCAAGTCATCTATCACATGTCTCCAGAAGGTTCCATACAGGTAAATATCTATCACGTGTTTCCAGAAGGTTCCATACAGGTAAATATCTATCACATGTCTCCAGAAGGTTCCATAGAAAAAAGAGAAACACTATCGACCAACTTGTCAAAATGGAAACCTTCATTCGTGACGGTCTCATCAGAGGGCACCATGTGGTGTCGGTCTTTTTCGATCTAGAAAAAGCATACGACACCACATAGAAATACGGCATCTTAAAAGACCTTCATACCTTAGGTATCAGAGGCAGAATGCCTATATTTATACAAAATTTCCTTAAGAATCGAACTTTTAGAGTGCACCTTGGAGGGGAAAAATCATGTATACATAAACAAGAAATGGGTGTACCCCAGGGCAGCATTTTATCAGTCACACTCTTCCTCCTAAAAATAAAGCGGCATCTGCAAAGCGGTAACTCCAAATATCGACAAAGCTCTCTTTGTTGATGATTTTTCAATAAGCTGCTTATCCCCTAACATGCCAACAATCAAAAAAAAAAATTTAAAAAATGCAAGAATGCCTCAATAAAATCGAAAAATGGACTAATGAAAATGGGTTCATTTTTTCTAAAACTAAAACAGTATGCCTGCATTTCTGCAATAAAAAAGAATACCACCTCAATCCACAACTCAAAATCAATAACAATCCAATAACAATGGCACAAGAAGTAAAATATCTAGGTATAATTCTTGACAACAAACTCAACTTCAAAACACATATAAATACATTAAAAAAAAAATGCCAAAAGGCACTGAATATTATTAAAATAATATCCCACACGAATTGGGTAGCAGACAAAAAAAACATGCTCCTATTATATAGAGCACTAATAAGAGCGAAGTTAGATTATGGCTGCATTATCTATGGCTCACCCACAAAGTCATATCTAAACAAGTTAAAAACCATGCAAAATCATGGTTTGGGGGCTTTCCAAACATCTCCTATTCCTAGCTTACACATTGAGGCAAATGAACTCCCCCTCCACCTGAGATGGGAAAAACTCTCCCTCCAATATACACTAAAACTTAAAAGTACCCCCAGGCAATCCTGCTTATGAAAAAGTTTTCTTTCCAAAATACCAACACTTCTATACTAGTAAACCTTCAAAAATTAAACCTTTTAAGACACCGCCTCCAAAAAGCCATCAATGAAGGATACGAAAAACCCCAAAATATACTAACCCATAAGGTGGGGGACATTCCCCCTTGGACAATTCCGGAACCACTTATAGACATGTCACTAGGGACAGTTAAGAAACACACGAACAACTAAATATACAAAAGCTAATTTTTAGAACTTAGGGACAAATATCCCTCTCATAAAACCATCTACACAGACGGCTCAAAAATAACGGAAAGAGTGGGAGCAGCAGCAAAAACACAAAACTCCCACAAACAAACTAGATTACCGGACGGTGCATCAATATACACTGCAGAATTGCAAGCCATCAACATGGCACTAGAACTAGTCCAAGAGTCTAATGAAAACAAATTCATTATCTTCAGTGACTCCATGTCCAGCCTAATTGCACTAAGAGAAAGAAACATAAACCACCCATTCATTCAGAAAATCATGGAAACATATCACCAAACCAAAAATAATAAAACAATAGTATTGGCATGGATCTCCAGTCACGTTGACATAAGAGGAAATACAGAAGCTGACAAACTTGCTAAAGATGCAACAAATCTGATGCCAATAAATATAAGAATCCCATACACAGATAGGAAAAACAAAATCAACTTGTATATTAAAACCAAATGGCAAAAGTTATGGGACGAACAACAAAACAACAAACTTAGAGACATTCACCCAAATGTTGGGCAAGATAAAGAAATATTATCAAAACGAAATTTAGATACTAAATTCACCAGAATCCGAGTTGATCATACAAAACTAACTCATGAATATCTTTTAAAAGCAGAACATGCATCTCAATGCAGAAAATGTGATCATCAACTAACCATAAAACATATATAAATGGATTGCAAAAAATATGAAAATACCCATAGAAAATACTTTAATGAACAAACCCTAAAAACATTATTTGAGAAAGTAACACCTTACAAAATATTGCATTTTCTAAAGAAAATAAACCTTTTGGAACTCATCTAAAAGTTTAATACAAAACAAACGAAATAGCCAAAATTGAATTTTAGGCCCTAAAACAGGGGCAATAAGATGCATTAACCTTAAACAATTTAAAATATCACTGACTTAAGATTCAAATGAAGGACACTCCCTTCCACACTCATGGCACGAAATGACCCTTAGGGTTGATGTGCCGTAAAACAACATTTTACCATACCTTCCATACAGGTAAATATCTATCACATGTCCCCCAGAAGGTTCCATAAAGGTAAATATCTATCACATGTCCCCCAGAAGGTTCCATGCAAATACATATCTTGAAAAGATTAAGGAATACATGTAGAGTAAATTGGTAAAGAATTTCTGTAAAAAAATGTTTCCTTTGTTCTGTGAGAAACTTAATCTCAATATTCAACTGAGAACACTTTTTTCTCTAAGACAATACCAGAACTACTAAAAATGTAATAAAACGTTATTTGGTAGAAGTCCAAAATGGAACAATTCCTTTTTTTATTTAAAGAGTTATTCATTCTGTATTTACCTGACTGTGCCGGGTTAATTTGTTTGGTTTTGGCTTCCTTACTTCGTAATCTTTATTATAGTAACAGCAACCCAAACTCTGTATACGGAGTTAAGATATATGTAATGTGTATAGGTAGTGTGAAATGGTATTACTATATCCTCCTTGTAAAAATAATCTCTTTTAACATATAACACCCATGAAGAAAAAGAATTTTCTCACTTTCTAAAGATTGTTCGAGAAGGTCTGGTAATTTTATTAGCTTCCATTTCTAGTATAGTATCTCTGTACGGGTTTGAATCACAAAAGGAACAAAACAAATTGTATCCGTTAACTGATTTTTATTAGTTCTGATTTACGTGATGGATCAGTTGTATTAATTATAATTAACACAACGAGTTTTCTATTGTGAATATTTGCAGAGTTGTAGAAATAGTTTGCTTTTATCTCTGTCAGCTTTATTTTACTTCTGCAAGGCTACGATTGGTCAATTTTGAAGGATTTAAATGGCAAATGTTGATGCCATGTTTTATTTTATTTTTATTTTTTTATTTTTTATTTTTTTTGACACTGACTCAATGTAGTAAAAAAAATAAAAATTTAAGAATCCTCCACTATATAATAAAGAGGTGTGTGTGTGGGTGGGGGGGGGGAGGAAGATCGTAAATCGTACATATTTCCAGGCAAGACGTTATAGCCTGGGGGTAAAATGCCAGACTACTGACATCAACATCGAAGGTTCGATCCTTGTCTAAGTTAGCCATACTGATGACAGCCAGTAACATGTGTCCATGGATTACTTTTATGTACGTAAAAAATTAATAAAAATCTATATATATGTAAAGCGACGTTCCTGCCTCAGCAAGTTGAACACTTGACTAAGCTTGCTGTACTTGTCCGCTGATTTAATATTTATAGACTTTAAATTCCATTCTTTCCGTGTTGCTTAATGTTGGCCTAGGAGTAGAATATCAGGCTACGAAGTCGAAGGTGATTTTGTGACTGGGTTTGAATCCTTTGACCGGCAGTAATTAACATCTTTTACACTGATGATTGCATAAACATGAAACACTAGTGTCTGTAGGTAATAATAGAGAGTAGAAAGTTGACCTTGTGTTTACTTTCAGCAGCCTATCAACTCTTGCTTCCCTTATTTTGTCCTTTAGTCCTCACATTCCATTAGCAATGTCTCTGACAAAGAGGGAAGTATTGCTGTTTTCTGGGTTAGACTCTATCCATCTAACACTTATTATTGGCTAGTTTTTGACCTTGAAATAGTATTTTTATTTTTTAGCTCTTTTACATCAAGTGGTTTCATGCCTTGTCTAGCGATTTCCCTTAAAAAAAAAATTAAAAAAATAAAATAAAAACTACATATATATATATCGTGTCTACACAGAAAAGTTAGCAAGTAACAAAAAAAAAACTGCCGGACAAATTTTCGAGGAATTGAGAAATCAAGTAACAAGTCAGACAACACCTTGCTTTCAATCTATTTCCATAATGAGATTTTTTTTTTCTTTCTGCTTTCTATACCAATTTATGTTTTCTTTAAACTTTCCAATTTGAAACGTTTTCTTATTTCTTGAACAAGTCAATAAGACGTTTAGCCAAAAATAATTCGACCCTAGAATTATTCTTTCATTACTTTTGCTTTTTACAAACAATAAGTCTATCCAAAAATAATTTGGCATTTTGCCTTTCTCTTTCGTTCACTTTCTTTGACCAATGCATCTGCCTAAATATCGTTTGTCATGTTGTTTATATTGGCAAAATCTCACTTATGCTAATGAGCTATGTGCGACATAAGCCAACACCCGCTGCCGTATACTTTTGAAAATTAAATTTTTCGTAAGTGGGCATTTCCGGGTTCACGCCGGTAGCTCTCCTCTGCACAAGCAGCAAACTAAACGTTGTCTCTTTGATCGATGCAGACAAGTGTCTTTGTTCACGGCTGCCGACTGCTCCTCCTGCTCTCCGCTACATTTTCTTTTTTTGTTTTCTTTAACTTCACAGATTCAGACGTTGTTTTATATGAATATAATTATTAGTGCAAGCACTGAAAGATTTTTTTTTTTTTTTTTTTTTTTTTTTTTTTCATTGTTTTCATCATTCTTGACGGAGGGTGTACACTCGTTTGACAATAACACTCGGTTCCAAGATATTTTTTTTCTTTTTTTTTTTTTTTCATTGTTTTCATCATTCTTGACGGAGGGTGTACACTCGTTTGACAATAACACTCGGTTCCAAGATATTTTTTTTTTCCTTTTCTTTTTTTTTTTCATTGTTTTCATCATTCTTGACGGAGGGTGTACATTCGTTTGACAATAACACTCGGTTCCAAGATATTTTTTTTTTCCTTTTCTTTTTTTTTTTCATTGTTTTCATCATTCTTGACGGAGGGTGTACATTCGTTTGACAATAACACTCGGTTCCAAGATATTTTTTTTTTCCTTTTCTTTTTTTTTTTCATTGTTTTCATCATTCTTGACGGAGGGTGTACATTCGTTTGACAATAACACTCGGTTCCAAGATATTTTTTTTTTCCTTTTCTTTTTTTTTTTCATTGTTTTCATCATTCTTGACGAAGGGTGTACATTCGTTTGACAATAACACTCGGTTCCAAGATATTTTTTTTTTTTTTTTTTTTCATTGTTTTCATCATTCTTGACGGAGGGTGTACATTCGTTTGACAATAACACTCGGTTCCAAGATATTTTTTTTTTCCTTTTCTTTTTTACACCTACAGTGGAAGAAGGTATTTGCTGAGAGATTTCGTTTACGCAATAACTGGTTGAAAGGTCGCTGTACTGTTCGGACATTTGAAGGGCATACACAAGGTAGGAATATCTGCTACTTTATAGTCTGTTTAACTATTTAAAGAATAAAAATTTTAACTGCAGGAGTTATATTTCTATTGGGATACTTTACTATACTATATTTTATTTTATAGATGTTGTTCCAGTTGCCTCTTTGGAAAAAGAATTGATTTCTATTTTTAAATCCATATTTTAATATTCGCACGAAATGATTAAACCAAAACAGTTCATGCATGCAAATTGTGTTAAAAAGCTTATGTATTTTCTGAACTATTGATTGAAACAAAAGTAGTACAATGTATCAGCATGCATCTGCAATGTGCAAATGCATGTTTGGTAATGAATATGCATGAATGATCATGTATAGAAAGATTTGGCAGATATCGCAGACAGCTGGCTTCCTGCATTAGTGACTCCATTTTGAATTATGCACCACCCCCCACCAGTCGTGCAAAATATTTCAACTGAGATGGTAGACAGTAAGTTCAACATCATGCTAATACTCAAATTTGATGGTTTGGTATCCGTGGTTGAGATGGTTGATTAAATAGGACTGGTATTCAAACTTTGTCGAAAGAACTTTTATCATATAAAATATTTGCTGCAAACAGTTTGTCTGGCTGAAGCGGTTGATGTATACTTGTTGTCAGTTGAGGAAACTGGTGATTATTTTTGGTAGATGTCTCTAACCTGGATTAGGATGATACAAGTGGAATGATCTAAAGCAATGGTCTCCAACAGGTGGTCCATGCAAATATTTTTTATGCCCCCCCCCCAAAAAAAAATATGTACAGATATCGCACTAAAAATGTGTAACACTTGAATAAACTTCATTTTTTTTTTATATATAAATAATTACACAATAACTTAATTTTTTAATAGGCGCATTTTATATTAATAAAATAAGATTTCTTATATATCAAGATTATAATATACATACATATAGACAGATACAGACATAGGTAGATAGAGAGGGGAGAGAAAGAAAGAGAGAGCCAACAGATGACGATTAGAACAGAAGTGACACCGCCATTACTGACATAGCGTTGCCGCGAACGATAGCCAGGGAGATGCGTTGGAACAACCAGGCTGACTCACGGGGCTCGTACCTAGACGTTGAAATCCTCCGTCCAATGTTCTGAAAAAATTTTAGTCTCGGGGCCAAGCACACCCGACGTTTCCACTGAAATTGGTTGGAAGACGAAACGATCAGTGAACGAGCTGTATTTTCCGCGCTTCCTTGTTTCGGCGAGCAGAGCCGCCATGCCGGGTTTCACCGCGGATTCCGCAATCCTTGCTGGTGCAAAGAAGTCGGAACAAGTGGCATCCCAAATCGGTGGCTTTTCTTATCATAGAAATGTATTAATTTTTTATTTCAAAATTCATATTAGTGGTCCAACAAATTTAAAATTATACATTTAGTGGTTCATGAAGTTCAAATGGTTGGCGACTGCTTATCTAAATCACACGAAGAGTGTCTCAGTAAAGGATGTATTTCACTTTCTGCTGTCATTACATAAAATCAGGAGTGTGGA
Source organism: Sepiola atlantica (assembly GCA_963556195.1). Taxonomy (NCBI): domain Eukaryota; kingdom Metazoa; phylum Mollusca; class Cephalopoda; order Sepiida; family Sepiolidae; genus Sepiola; species Sepiola atlantica. Next base: position 94,525,513 of record OY744532.1, read on the forward strand.
TCATGGGAAACTAAGCAGAGAACAAGACATCAGTGCTGTTTTTTTTGTTTTTTTTTCACTCAGTAAAATTAATACTGGTAGCGCCAGTTATCATGATCTATATTGATAGACCACCATGCTCGGCTTTTTTGGATTCAACGTGTTTCAACTCTGGAGCACAACGTTATGTCAACATCTAAGAAAAATATTAAAGTGACCACAATAAATGGTGAGATTCTAGCTTGCTACGGAATCAATAAAGTCAGAATTCGGGTCGAGTTGGTAAAACTATTGGTCTTCTATTGTGAATATGAATTTAGCGTTTTAATCTCACTGTTAGCGATAAATGGTCCAACTTTATAAATATGTAAATTATCTTATTTGCTCGTTTCTTTGCAGGTATATCATGTATACAATTTGATGATACACGGATCGTCAGTGGTTCATCTGATAAGACAATCAGGGTTTGTTCAATTTTTATAATTTTCCACTTTGTAGATAAAAATGCTTTACTAAAATGTGTCGATAAGAAAATTTGCGTCATCATCAGCAAAACTTATTTTTTTGCTGATTGACTTTTGTTAGATTTAAAAAGTATTTTCACAAGGTATTTAATAAGCAAAATTGTGATAAGCTTGAAAATAGTTAAAAAAAAAGTCACTGATATCTTAAATGTCCTTGTTTTAATTTGAATCGTCAGTGAATCGATTAACTTTGATTGTGGTCATTTTGCTAACTACTGACCGAGACAGTTTTTATTTATTTATTTGATCTCTCATCACTGGTGTCTGGTTTGTGCAGAGCATAACAAAGGACCCAAGACTGTCTGTCCTGAGCCAGACCCTTCCAATATTCTCCCAGATCTTGTCACAACGAATCATGCTATCTTGTTGCTGATTGGCCAAGTGGGTACTTGCTACCTATCGTCAGTCGCCATCCATGTCCATCAGTTGGCTAGCCCATCTCTTTGACTTGTTGACCACACTCACCATCCTGTAATTTTTTATTACTTATTAAGTAATGTTGGTTTTCATACACTTTCAGTAAGCATGGTTTTTTATTACTATGCTGTAGTTTGAAAATTAAACAGAATAAACTGCTGCTTACTTCATGGTGGGAGGGGAGAAAAAGTGTCGCCGATAATTGATGTCAGTAGAGAAAATAAGTTGCTAACTTAGTATCATTTGATATGTTAACTTTTTTTTATCACCCCAGTTCCCTCCTGCTATGGAAGTCTCACCTTGGAAATAAAAGGCTGTGAATTTTTTTATTAAAAATCAGAGCAATTTTTGTTTTGCAGTGTGAGAGTGTGTTAGTGGAAAGTTGGATTTGCAACCCTGATTTGTTGAAGATAATTTGAGTTTGAACCGTTTTCTGCCATCGTGCATTATTGTTGGCATATTTTTTAGTCAGTGAATGTGCAGCTGTTAATTGGTTTTCACTAAAAAATGTCTGGCATATGAATTTTTATTGCATCCCTGGTGAGGCTTGAAGTACACTTTTTTCTAGTAATGTGATGATAGTAATCTTAACTTACACAATAATACAGACGTTTCTTCCATGTCTCAAACAAATTAGATATCCTTTATTGGCCACTCCAATTTTGCATAAATTTTATCTATGAATTACTTTGAATTTTTCGTTTAAATTTTTAAATAAACGTGTTAGACAGATTTGATTACCTGCGAAAAAATTGAATTGTGGTTCTCTTCTCTCCTATTGTTGAGTTTCCGAATTTGTTGACTTTGTTTTCCTATTTCCAGGTTTGGAATATTCGTACAAATGCTCCATGGTCAGTACAGACCTTGGTCGGCCACAGTGGAACTGTAAGATGTCTACATTTAGAAGGAAACCGATTGGTGAGCGGCTCTTCAGATAAAACAATTAAGGTGAGTGGATTTTATTTTTTAAATTGAACTCTGTAATTTGATTAACTAGAGTGGAATCAAATATTTAGTCAGTCATCGCCTTCATTTTAATAAACATTTAGAAGCCATTGATATATTCAGTGCTAGGATTCAATCATTCTAATTAAAATTCTAATTAAAATTCCAATGCAGAACTAGTTCCCGAATTGTTTACAAATTAAAGTGGATTTATTATTTATATGACAAATTCTTTATTGGAGTAATTCTAAATAGATGTAAATTTTCCTATTTTGTAATTAAATTTTACATGAAAGTCTTTTTAAAATGTATTATTTAAAAGTAAAAAAAAAATTTCATTTAATTTAGTCAAGGGCAATTATTTTGTATACAGCAAATTTAAAGTTTTGGAATTTTTGAGATGAGGATTGATAATTTGGCTTATTCGGGCTATTTTTCTCATCTTGGTTATATTCACAATATTTAGACTGGTGTAACCCCCTCCACACATGCACACACCTTCAAGTATATATTTTCGAACTTGGGGCCTTTTTTTAGTCCAACTCCGAAACCTGTATGGGATTTTGAACTGAACCCTTTATTTAATTCACGGGGGTAGATTGTTCTTATTTCGTCAGCCGTGACAGAAGTGTTAAGTTTGATTATTCTGAGTTATCGTCTGTTGTAAGCACTGAACCTTCAACCCCCACAACTTGCTCATATTGCAATTTTCTTAAGGATGTGACAAAAGAAAAAGAAATATAGTAATTCTATAGAAATAAGTAGTAATACCACTAGACAAGATTAAGTTTAAGACTCCCATAATTCATACTAGATTTGTACACGTGGACCCATAGCTTAATAGTTAAAAGTGTTAGTTAACAATCAGTGATAAGTCTTCTGGGAGTTAAAGGTTCAGTTAGAAATTCTGTTCAGGTTCTCAAGTTTGACCAGATGTACCTGAAGATCAGTAGTTGCATCGGTTCATCATCGCCACCATGTTCGGCTTAACGTCACTTTTACATACTGGCATGTGTTAGATGGCTTTTAGAAATTGACTTTCAAACTAACCTATCTCTGGCTAGGTCTTTATTTATCTCTCTTTCTCTCAAGTCCTAAATGAGAACAGTAATCCGAATAATACAAATAATATAACAAATTTTGGTGCATGTATACGATTGAGACATGAAAAAAAAAAAGAAAAAATATATATATCTTGATGTATCTACCCATAACAGAAAGCATATATCATATACGTAAATTGATCAAGTAAGTTTTTTGTTTTTTAATTTTTAAAAATTTTTTACAAAAGAAAATCAAATTTTATCGGTAAACGACGATCGTCGATATATTGATGTTATTGACGGACATTGAACTAAAAAACGCTTTAAAATAAGTTAAAACAAAAAAACTAATTCAGGTAGGTCAAAGAGTAACTTATCCTGCCTTTGGTAACATTTATTTGTTGTATATTTGTTTTATTCACCCCTTTTTTGTTTTGTTTACTCGTGTTAACTCTCGACTCAAAACTTGGAGTTATCTCCCTTGTCCAATATCCAATATGGCGTCGATATATTGCCAATTGTTGTTTACCGATAAAATTTGATTTTCTTTTCTAAAAAAAAACAAGGTATTTGATCAATTTACGTGATTTTTGGTATATGACATGTGCTTCCTGTCATGGGTACGTACATCATAAAGATATTTTTTAATTTCTTTTTTTTTTTTTTACATGTCGTCTATACATTCTACCAAATTTTACATTTGAATTTTAAAGCATTTTACTTCTAGATTCAAAATGGTTAACTAAATTTTTCAATAAAATATTTACTGATGTAAAATGTAAAACATTTGAATTGGTGAGAATTGCATTTGCCATTATATCAATTAATTAGCAGGAAGACGCGGAGTTGTTCAGGAGTGAATAAGGATCACTATTATGTACTCTTTCACCATGTTCATAACACCATGTTACTTTCTATGCTTTTACTGCCCCCTCCTCCTCCTCCCGTTTCGCCCCCTAAAATAGTTGGAAGCTGAAATGTTGGAAAGTTCTCTGAATTAATGTCTTATACATATGGTTTAAATTTCATTAAAATCGGATGTATTTGAAGTTTTAAGGGAGTTCTGTCCCCATGGGTCACTTAGAGGTGGACGCACATAGATATTTGCCACATAGAGGTTAACATAGAGATTCAGAACCATTTCCATTGTTCCCCCTAGAAAATGTATGATTTAAATTTCATAAAAATAGGATATATTTGAAGTTTTAAGGGGGTTATCCCCCTCATAGCCCCCTTAGGGGTTTACTTAGATATTCGGGAACACTTTCATTGCTTTCTCTGGTAAATTTTACATAAGAATAAACTTTTAGACTTAATGTAGATTCTCTAATCTTTATTTCTATAGGGAACACATAAACATCACACACAAACATACAGACATTGAGTTATATATATATATATATAGATAATAATAATGATCCGGAAGATGCTCTTGTTAACTATTACTTGATGACTAAATGCTTAGTAATAGTTTATAACTATAATCTGAATACATACACACCTTACGTCTTTGTTTTTTTTTAGATGGTTTTCTATCTCTGTTTGTATAAAGTTAGGTGTGTGCTTATATTTGTGTGTACTGGATTTATTCAAACTAATTGACCGATCATTATCAATTTTGGAACACAGCTGCGAGGCATAAGGATGATATTATGGGCTATATTTAGTTTAATTTAGTTTTATGCAAAGAGGAAGTTGAATCTTTTCGTGAAAATTAAGATACTTCTGATTTTTTAATTTTTAGTAGGTATTAGGCATAAATAAATATTCTCAGTTTCTGTGGAATATTTTAAAGGGTTTTTTAGGGTCACAACCTCCCCATTTTAAAAATTCAAATATTTCAGCTTTGCATTGAATTTGATCTAAAGTCATTAGACACCAATTAAGATTCCCTAAATTTCAATTTCTTTAGCCTTAAATTTTTTATATTTTGTAGAATCAAAATTATGTTGGATTTTGATGAAAATTAGGATAAAGATTCTAGACATAAGGTTTAGTATCATTATATCTTGATTTTAATCTTCATAAGGACACATAAAAGTGGTGCAAAACTGTTCTGTTCAAGGAATTCATTTTATGTGTCCTGTGATCGGGTATTCTAGTCATTTATAAAAATGAATAACAAATGTTAACAAGCCGCGCGTGCGTGGTCCCCCTCTGTATGTGTCGTGAGTGTAAAATGCAATAAATTTGGGCAATTTGGGGCATTTTTGACCCCCCCCCCCTTGACCCCCTGGGGGCACGAACCAGAAGTTTTCTGAGATCAAGGATGCTCATTTTATATCCAGAACAATTGCCTCTACATTTTGGCAAAGTTTCAGAAAAATTGAATGGATGGATCAAACGTTATGGGAGAAAAGGGTCATTTTTTGCAATTTTGGGGCCTTTTGACCCCCTGGGGGTGCGAACCAGATTTTTTCCAAGGTCAGCGATACTTATTTTCTATTAGGAACAATTGCCTCCACATTTTGGCCAAGTTTCAGAGAAATAGAATGGATGAATGAAAAGTTATGGGGCAAAAAATGTCATTTTTTTGCCATTTTGGGGCCTTTTGCCCCCCTGGGGGGCTAACCAGATTTTTTTTCAAAAATCGGAGAATGTCACTTTTTAACCTGACAAAAGTTACAACTTCATGCAAAATTTCAGAGAAATTCAATTGATGGTTGCGGAGAAAAATCCGGACGGACGTACGTGCCTCAAAACATAAGTCCCCCGATTTTATAAATCGGGGGACCAATTAAAAATGATGAAAATGAACTTACTTACAAATGTATTTTTTTTCATCATTGTTGAAATATGATTGTCTAAAGATTTTAATAATGAAAAAAAAAAAACTGATAATAAATAAAATGCTTATTAAAAATGTATGAATTTTATTTTTTCTACATCTTTCTTACTATTCATAGGTTTGGGACTTATCAACTCAGGATAGGTGGTCAAGTATAGCTTGTAAGGTGACTATGGTAGGCCACTTGGATACAGTCCGATGTCTACAGGTAAGTTTATATAGAAGAAAAAACAAGCGTTTTTACACTTGAGAAATCTATTTTTATCTAACATAAAGTTATCGTATCGGATTTTCAAAGTCAGACCCAAATAGCATGTTAGCTGACAAATCAAACTTTTCTTCTGACTAACCAATTTTTATTTGTTATTGTTGTACTGCGTTATTGGCAATATGATCACATACTTTGCTAGAATTTATTTTAAAATTACTTGGTCTGGCCCAGATGACTGCTGATATAAAACCTTTTTAAATAATCACCTAAAATAAAAATCAGCAAGAGGAACAACTCGTTTTAATATTGAAGACTATAATAGGAGTTGTCTACCTTAAATCTAAAAATGTGCAAACAAAGAAAAATTAAAAACTAAAATTACTTTACTGTGCATTTAACTAATTTTCTGCACTACTGAGGTGCAATTCAGTGCCCTCCCCACCCCACCCCCAAACGGGGCCTTATATACCATATTTCAATGGAATCGTCTCGAGGTCAGTTCTTTTCTGAATATACATATTCATTTAGTCTTTAATTATTTTTCATAACTAAATCTAAATTTATTTTTAAATAAATTTAGACAGAGAACTGAAATAAGCGAAATAAAGTCAGTAGGAATATACGTAAAGCAATAACTGATAAAATAGTCACTAATATTAACCTTCAACTCTGGAATAACACTCAATCCGCCATTGACGTGTTTAAGGCGATACCGGACAAGAAAAAAAAATGCAAATTCACACAATTTAATGTTATGGATTTCTACCCACTCAATCACCTAGGCCATTCTGGACAGAGCGCTGGGTGAGCCACCCAACACGTAAACATTAATAAAACAGGTCCTTATGCATATCAACCCTGACATTGAAATATTTAAAGAATGTATAAACTTTTATTATGTACTTACGTGTTAGCTGAAAAAATTACGCAAATTCATCCAGTAGTTATTAAATTATAAGAAAAAGAAAAAAAATGATTTTACGTAGATTTTGACATTTTTGTATACAAGGGAGATAACAACTTTTTTTTTTACCAATTGTGGAAAACAACTTAAAATTTAAAAAAACATGACCAATTTTGGAACAACAACTTATAAGTACGATATAAGAGAGACAAAAACGTAACGTTTTATTATCCTACAGGATACATTTCAGCAATCTGCTTAAAGAGGTTTTCTAGTGTTTTTCCCCAAAATTTTTGTCGCCACATGAACTTGGCCAAGTAAGAGTTTATCATATGCGTATGGGTACCGCATTCAACCTTATTTCTTCTTTTGGCCTCTTGCCACATTCCACATGATTTGTGGTTGCGCCTGTTGTTGGGTCAACAAAATTATATTGATGGTTGACGCGCAAATGATAGTACCCTTCGACACCCAGTCTATCATAAGCACGTCAACAATCAGATATAATTGTTGTGCCGGGAAGAACATATTTTTTTATAATAGGAATTAGTGTTGTGGCATCCCTTGAAGACACTGTGACTAGAAATCCACTTTTGGTTGACTGTTGATAGCCACCGAACACCCACTGTTGCCGCGTCACTCGACCTACGTGACTTTTCCTGCGTGAAAAAAGACTCGTCGATTTCCACGTAGCAACCCTGTCCACCAATTACTTGAGGATGTCTCAGGAAATGTTCGACGCAAATGTCCCTGGCAAACATCCTCCAGTCGGCTATCGTATGGGTTGAAACCATTCGGCACTCCCTTCGAACAGTCTCGTACGCCGCCATTTCATGGGCCCATAGATATAGAAACAACGTAATCTGGTTGAGCCCTAGGCGTGAGGCCGAAAAAAAACTTCCCTTCCTTATTGAGACTGTGCGTTTGCACTGCCAGTGGAAGCCGTCATGTGTATCTTTCACACACAAGTTGAGTTCAGTGCCACAGGTGCAAACTTCGGACGAAGAAAGTCAATTTTGTGACTGTAAGAAGTCAATAAAGTGGGATTTATCCCTACTAAAAAAAAAAGGTCATAAAAATTTAAATTATTAATATCCATTGTCAGAGAAAAAAGGGTAGAGAAAAAGTTTCCGCTTGAGAAAGTGTAAGGTGTAGACGCTAGGAACTGGTTTAAAATAAAACGTTTTCAAAGAAATGGCGATTCCAAAGAAATGGCGATTATTAGTAATTTCCGGAAAACCCTAACTTTTTAATTTTGAGTTATGTCATTTTCCAGACAATCAGAAAACCCAAAACCCCGAAATCTTGAAAATACGAGTTATCGTCCTTGACCACTGGAAAATCTAAGAAACAAAATGGTGAAAATGTCTACCGAGCGATAAAATCGTTTTTTATTTATAATTAAATAAATACTGGATGAATTTGAATAATTTTTGGTGTACAATCTTCTTTCCAGCTACCATGTAAGTATATAACAAAGTTTATACATTTTTTTAGCTATTTTATTTTTAAGAGCGGTCTAACATGTCAGGGCTGATAAGCATAAGGACCATAAAACTGAACCCGAAACTATACTAGATGCTAGGAAGATGTTTTTGTTCTATCACAAAACTTGGGTAAAAAAAAATCTTACCTGGAGACCTGTTCGATGTGTCAATGGGCACTTTTAATAGTGAAGACGTTTGTGACCTAATTCACCTCTTTATCCTGGATTCATTGAATAATAAATTTTCAGACCAGAGATTTGGCTTATATCAGGATGATGACTTATGCCTCTCCTGTAATGAACTAGACAGATTCTGCAAACAAATGGTAACTCACCTAAACAAATTTGGTGTAAGGATGACTTGTGGGATTAATTTAACCATAATAAACTTCCTTGATGTTAGCCTTAACTTTAATGATAGCTCCCACAGACTATTTCATAAACCCAACAAAAAACTAAAATATATATATATATTTTTTTTTTTTCAACATAGTTCACCCCAAACAAGACAGACCGCCACTAGACGTAAAGGGCTACTGAGAAAAAAAGAAAAGGGAAGAAGGGTGGAGGGGGGGGAGTCAACCTAAATTGGGATCTGCGCAGCGAGATGTCTGTTTACATTAGTTTTAAATTTCTGCATTTAAGTACTGTCGGGGAAACAGGAGGCAGGGAGGGAGTTCCAGAGGTCAGCAGCACGAGGAAAGAAGCTATTTGAGTAGAAGGCTCTCCGGCATCTGGGGACCTCCACAGTAAATGAATGAGATTTAATTGATTGTCGAGTTAGTCTAGTGAATTTACGTCGAAGGGGCACCAGAGTAGCCAATTCATCGGAGCATAATCCATTGAAGTATTATTGATACACAATTCTGCCACTCTCACATCATATCTAAAAATTTAGTGTTAAGCATGAGCCAAAGAGTTTCCGATCTCCTCAGGACTCAACATGGCACGCTACTACAACCCACATCAGAAAATTAGTTTTAACGAACCTATCCAATATACCCTCAAAAGTATGCAACACCAACAGGAGAAAAATTATCTGGTTCTCGCTTAACATAATAACCAATATAGGCAAGGTCTTCCGCAAATTAATGGATAAGTACTTCTTCCTTCAGCACAACCTCCACAAGCAGGAACACGGAAAAGATTACCTATTCCTAAAATCAGCGATAACCAAAATAAAACAAAACTGTAAAGCACCTATCTGTCCTACTCCTGTCGGCCAAACTCTGTATGCCCCCAGAAGGAAAATGTTGTAAAATCTTATGTATGAGGATAGAATCATCCAACCCAATCCGAATAAAATGATTGAAACGCATATATGGATGACAGTGCAATTTTGAACAGATTCTATGTACACGTTTGCAAGTACATCTGTAAAAATCTGAACATCCAGTGTAGCACTAAGTCCTGGGAACATCTACTGGAGAGGACTGTGGGGAAACGATAAGTATATTATACATTATGATTATATGGTTCCCACATCTACCTACCTAGAAAATGCAGCAGTAAAACCGGACATAGTCATATTAAATAAGGCAGATTGAGGTGAGTGTTCCAAATGACAGTGGCTTGAACAGAGCAGAGACGGAGAAGGTGACAAAATACCAAGGCCTAATGTATGATATGAAGAGAAACTGGAACCTCAAAAACATCAACATTATCCCAGTTATAATAGGAGCTAAAGGACTCATGAAGAAAAATTTCAAAAAGTATCTGGAAAGTAATCCTGGAAAACCAAGTGCAAAAGAAATCCAAATAATTGCACTTACGGGAACGGCCAAAATCCTTAAAAGAGCACTCGGTTGGTGCCTCTAAATAGCAGGTGATTGTCTGGCATTTGGAAGAATGCTCCGTCCCTATGCTAACAAAAACAGAAATAAGAAAATTAAAAAAAGAGGGACAGTGATAAACTCTTTGTAAGCAGGAAAAAATTTTGAACCTGAAGAATAACACTCAATTTAACATAAACTGGAAAATTCTGGAACACCAACTAGCTTATACACCCATCCTTAAAAAAAATTTTTTTTAAAACTTTGTTCACCCCCAAACAAGGCAAGTTGCCACTTTAGACATAAGGGGCTACTGAGAATTCGGGTGAAAGTTTAGGGGGTCATCCTAAATTGGGAGCTGTGCATCGAGATGCTTGTTCACATTAATTTTAAATTTCTGCATGTCGGTGCAGGGAGGGAGTTCCAAAGGCCGGCAGCTCAAGGAAAGAAGCTATTGGAGTAGAAGGCTCTCTAGGGACCTCCACAGTGAATGGATGGGACAGCTGATTGTCTGATTGGTTGAGTGTATTTATGTCAAGGTGGGCACTAGAGCAGCAAGTTCATCGGAGCACATTCTGTTGAAGTACTTGTAAAACAAGCACAAGGATGCAACATGCGGTGATGGGGCTGGAGCTTGGTGGATAGTGAGGGACCTATTAGATTACTTTTTTGGGGGACCTTGTCTAAGAGGGAGAGACTGGTAGATGGTGCACCAACCCAGATGTGACAATACTCCATGCATGGGCGAATGGTGGCTTTTTAGAGATATAGGATACTGTCAGGTGTGAGAAGTATTCTAGCACGATACAGGAAGCCCACTTTCTTTGCAGCAGCCTTGGCAATGTCTTCTATGTATTTGTTCCAATTCATGTTACCTGTGAATGTCAGGTTGAGGAGTTTGAACGTTGGACTCTCAGGTCAGGTGTTATTTGACATGGCAATCGGTGGTTGTTGAAGGAAAGGAGCTTTGTCTTGGCAGCATTAAATGTTACCATCCATTTATGATCTCATTCCACTACAGACTGGTGGTCACTTTCTAAGGATTCAGCTATTGCCTCGGATATGTGCCCGTCCGCTTTACCCACGTGACGAGAGTAGAGCGTGATGTCGTCAGCAAATATACCCATCTCAGACATAATGTCATCAGGGAAGTTGTTTATGAAAATCAGAAACAATAAAGGTGCAAGGATTGACCCCTGAGGTACACCTGCATTATGTCATGTTGTTTGGATAAATGGCCATCGAGGACAACCTGGATCTTTGGGATAGGAGGATCTAATTATATCAAATATTCGTCCAGTAATACCATATGAATTAATTTTTATGAGAAGACTTTTATGCCTGACCTTGTCAAAGGTTTTGGATATATCGAGCGCTACCGCCCATGTCCAGTGTATGATATATGCGTTCAGAGATGACCGTTAAGATACTTGCAGTAGACTTGCCTACATCCATACTGGTGGTCAGAAAGAAGTTTAGCTTTAACAAGGTGCCGGACAATCGTTAGATTGATTAAGGATTCAAAGATGTTGGCAAAGAGCGGGAGTAGACTGATGGGCGATAATTCTGAGAGTCAGTTCTATCTCCAGAATTCTTGAAGACTGGTACAACAGAGGCAATTTTCCAGCTATCAGCCAACCAAGATTCAGCAAGGCATTTGTTGTAGAATTTGGACAGGACAGGGGCCAGTTCAGCAGAGCATTTTTTTTATTCATATTACTGATATAAGATCAGGTCCACATGCTTTGGAGTTGTCAAGATTTTTTATGATGTCTCGGACACGAGATGTCTAGCTCATCAAGTGTTGCTTCAGTTAACAATAGGAAATTTGGAAGCAGAATCAAAAGTGGAGTTTACGGCAAAATGCTGAGCAAGTAATTCAGCCTCATCAGTTGACGTGCAAACAACATTGTGGTTGGATAGCGGGGAGAATTGTCGATTGCCCATTATTCATCACAGTATTGTAGATTTTCCAGAAATCACGAGTACCTAGTTTCTGTGACTGAATGTGTTTTCTGGTCATCTCTGTATACCTTCTCTTTGCTTCATCTATTACAGTCTTACAATGATTTCTTGACGCAATCTCTTTCTGTCTATTTATAGTTGACTTATGGTGGTTGAATTGTCGGAATGCTTGTTGTCATGTATGGCCAAGAAATTTAGAATTCTTCAGGGAATACTCTCACCCCTGAATAGGTTTTTAAACGTAAACGTAAGCTGAGAGGTTTTCAAGGCATGTTCGTATAAGAGAACATACTTGCTAACAAGAGCTTTAAATTGCCAACTCCTCTGATAAGTTGACATCTATGAGTATGGTGGCATAAGTTTCCCCTGAATGGGAATACTAATTTATTCCCATTTGCCACTGACACCCACCTCAATGAACCCCTCCCACTAGGCTAAGTCACCTAAGTCCACTCGATAATATTAACCAAATAATATTAATTGGTATTAGCTATTTTTTTTTTTTCAAATTCTTCAATAGATCTTTCTACAAATAATTAGTATTACCTATTCTTTTCAAATTCTTCATTGCCCCCCCCCCCTCCTTACTAGGCTAAGCCACCTAATTCCACCTAATAATATTAAGTAGTACGATCTATCTTTTCTCAATTTCTTCAAATTCTTCAATCAATCTTTAACATTTCAGAACTCTGTTTAAACGGAGATAACTGATGTGAAATATGAGAATTACCCCCCACCCCCACCCCTTCTTGGACAAGCCCAATAGTCATTTTTGGATCTTAAAGTTTTTCTTGTTTCTAATTGTTGATATAAACTCTAGCCATCTAACCTACACCATCCGAACCTGAACTTGAGGGAATATACCCCCTCACACACACACACTTACTCACTTACTTACTCACTCACTTACTCACTTACTTACTAGACCCCAAATTGCCCTCCGGATCTAACTCCAAAATATTTCCAAGATTTATTTCTATAGAGACTTTTGAGTTGAAACACCAAATATTTGCATCTGGTAGCATATAGATTTTGTAATCTCATGGCCATGGGTAAAACAGACGACTGCTGTAATACTCGGCACAAAGCCATTGGTATGTTTATAATATCCAGTCTATAGCAATTTTAATATATATATTATAGGTGCATACCAATGACCAAAGGAACAATAATCCATCCAAACCTTTCATCTGTTCATTCATTTTCTTTCATATTTCGTCAAACGATCACAACCATAGTTTTCTTCTGTTCTTCCAATTATTTTACCCTCATATATCAGCGAATACCAGTAATTTCTCCTTGTCTTACAGACAAAATTCTCTTAATGTTTATATATATATATATATATATATATTTTCAAAAATTAATGCTTTCTATACATCCTACATCATCTCAGCTATGCAGCTCATTGGGGGGGGGGGGAGTTCATTCAATAGCAATAGGAAACCATCCAATCTAAATACATAGGAAAAGAGGAAAGAAAAAGTTCAAAATGAGCTCCCGAAAAAGGCAATGGAAAGTCCAAACACATGAAAAAATATACATGAATAAAAACTCACTTGAGAAATGGTGACAGATTGGCAAAAAGCAAGGTTCTAAAAAGCTTGAATAAAAGTTGTGATATTTTTTCATTCCTTTGAAGGTTTTGTATTTGGTATGTGAAATTTAAAAAATATATTTTAGTCCCTTATTTGGTATGTGAAATTTTTAAAAATATATTTTAGTCCCTTATTTGGTATGTGAAATTTAAAAAAATATATTTACAACCTAGTAATGTTTAATTTTAATATTTTATGGTTTGACATGACTAGGCATTAAGGATTTTATTTTATAAATACATTTTTAACAACCCCCCCCCCCCCCCCCCCCAGCATGATTCAATAATATCTAATTTCCACAACAAATCCTAAAATGTTCACATCACTGGCATTTGTTCAAATCCAATGATTCAGTATTTTATAAGTTTGATCAAAAGTTATTGTTGAATCTTTTTTTTTTTTTTTAATTCCAACATTCACATCTGGATGACTTCTAAAATTTAATGGGAGTTACTGAGACTATTTTCATGGTGATTTAATTGATATTTATTTTTCGGAATTTTTTACAGACAAGTAAAATGATGGCAAAAATATAATCCGTTTAATGGCTTTAAGTATCTCAAACCAAAAGTTTATTTTCATTACATATATTTAAAAAAAAATTTCATGTGGCCACATAGATCTTTGCAAAACATAAACAATGGTACCAAATTTATTTTGGCAACACAATTAGTCACAAAATTATGAGTGTCCAAAGTTTGTTGTGAGCTATTGCCCAGAGGGCAATTTCCACAATGTATAACTAAAAATGCAGGTTTTGAACAAGTGTAAAAATCATTACAAATGTAATGTCACCTTGTGGTAAATGAAAATTAGAATGAAAGCAATAATTATTAGATTAAACCAGCCTAAACATTGGGCAAAATTCCATTACTCTTCGAAAAGAAAAAGTGTAAAAATGACACAAAAGTGCAACTTTGACTGTTTATATAAGATTCATTTCAATAGCTAACAACTTAAATCTTTGTAATATGATTCATACCACATAAAAGATCAAGCTAGATATTTATTTTAATAGAAAATCACTTTTGAACCATGACAGACAAAGACATTTTAATAACTGGGCTTAAAATTTAATTAATTTTTAATTTTTTTTATTTTTTATTTGTGAAAGACAACTTAAAACCCTATATTAAGCCCACCATAATGATGAGTAACTTTTTTTCTTAAAGATAGGACTGTTTTTATATGCATAGATACGCAATATCACACACACCAAATTTAAAAAACACTAACATTAAAAGTTTATTAAATCGCCCATCATCAAAAATAGTAACCTAACTTGAAGTAACCTGGAAAAAAACAAAACTTAATGACACAAGAGAAAGAATTATACATTTATTAAATTTTGTTGACTTCTAAATTTGATCAAAAACCCAAAACATAAAAGCAAATTGAATGAAACTTCAATATACTTATCCATTATTGAACTCCAAGCTAGACTGGTTTGTGATACTTTAATGTGTAAGTTTTTCTACCCGATGAAAAAGGGCTTTAAAAAGGTGTCATTCATTTCAATAATATTAATTATTAGCCATATGTAATAAGTTTATATCTGTACAGATTTTTTATTTTTTGCTTTTATTCACCCCAAACAAGGGGACACATTGCCACTGAGAGACACTGTGAATTAGAAGCCAGATTTATAGGGGGGGGGGGGGGCATCCTAAGTGGGGAGTTGTGCAGCAAAATGTTTGTTGACATTACATTTAAATTTCTGCATGTTGGTACAGTCAGGGAGCAGGGAGGGAGTTCCAAAGGTAAGCGGTCCGAAGAAAATAAACTATTAGTGGAAAGTTTTCCGGCATCTGTGGACCGCTACAGTGAAGGGGTGGGATTTTACTGCTAGTCAGGTTGGTCGGTAGTATTTATTATAAAAATGAATTTAATAATTGTATTCTATCAAAACGCTTGTTTAACGAGTTCGTTATTTTTCTAATTTCCAATAAAGGCTGATGATGAAAAAGTGATAAGTGGATCTTACGATAAAACTCTTAAAGTTTGGGATATCCGAACAGGAGTGTGCAAAATGAAACTCAGGTAAGTAAAGACCCCCCCCCCCTCATTTTTCTTTTTAAACTACTCATATTTAAAAATTACTACATTAAATGAAATGTTGAATACATCACATTTATTTATTTTTTAATGTCTGTTTTATATTTGTAAATTTTAAAAATTTATTTTTTAAAAATTAAAAAATTTTTTTTTTTTTTTGGTCTTTAAATGTCTGTTTTATATCTGAAATTTAATTTGTATGCTTTAGACAGCATCACATTTAATGTATTATCTTAAGTCCTGTTTTATCTAACATATTGAGTTTTACTTAAAAAAAAAAAAAAAAAAACGAAAAAAAAAAGTCCGGTTATTGCTGACAGATCAGGTTTCTCCATCCGATTTGACCGGTGAGTCGCCTAATAGGATAAAAAGACGGGACCTGACAATGGGTAAATGAACCCAGTTGTATGGTCAATGGCTATCGAGCACAAAACAAACTTCACTGCATTGTAGTGCACGATAGCTGAGATCCTGCAATTGATTGAAATGCAGATGTGGAGGTGCACTGTTTCTTTCGGGTTTCCTCATGTCACTGAATTTGATTTCACTCTTTTGCAGTTAAGAAGCACTGCTGGGATATGAACACTCTTAGCGTTATTCTAATAATCTCTTTCTACAGATATCCGTCTCTACCTCTGTGAGATTGGTAACCAGACTTTAGACTATTGCCATATGAGAAGTTTCAGTCATGTCTTCGCTACCAATCAAGAGATATATATATATATATATACTATACCAATTCAGTGAAATGAAAGATTCAGTTGTTTTGCATATAACTTCCATATTTCTCGTTCTAACTTTGTTTACATTTACACTGTTTATTTTTACCAATACATTAATTAGATATGAAAATAAGTTGTTAGTATTTCACTGACAAGCCGGGTTTTCTTTGAAATGTGAAGAATGTTATATCTAGTAACAAAAAAAGACAACAAAAAGAATGTATTTTTATCAAGAAAATGTATATTAATGAACACATTTTTTGAAGAACTGTATTCTTACACTGAATATTTTGTTGTGGCACTATTTTACATTTATCATTCAAACCATTCTGGTAATGAACAGATTGAATCCCAAGTCTCCAGCGGTATTGGTGCTCACACTTCAGCAATAGCTCTTCAAGGTTAATCTCCTGTTGAGAATTCTCCTTAAATTTTTGGTACTTCTTCAGATTAGGACCCAAGCTAACTTTGACTCTGACCCTAACGATAGGGTCAAAGTTAGCTCAGATCCTAATCTGGAGAAACACCAAATTTTCTATTGAATTTGCATCTTGGCTATTTACAGGGCAATTAAGAACCGGTATCTACTTCTCTCTGAACCATTCTTTTAGAGATTTTGTTGTGTGAGTGGAGCAAGCTCATGCTAGAAGATGTGTTCACTGTCCCCAAACTTGTCCTCAATGTATGAGATGAAGCAATCTTAGACAGCGGCACTAATTGATATTTTTCAAGAAACCAATATTTTTTATGTTGACGGCTGACATGCAACCCCAAACCATTCTAGATGGAGGGAATTTTACGTATTTTTATGCGCATTTAGCATATCTTTCATGATTTCCTCCAGACACAGGAACCACGATCACTGAAGTAAATGCATAATCTTGAAGATTCCAATAATCAACAGATGAATTTTGCTTTCTATCCCATATTGAATGCTTCTGGATTTAGAAAATTTCACCACACTTGGGAAAATCAATAGGAAATTATTTTATTTTATTTTGATATTTTGATTTACGATTAAACATTTTCCATACAATTAGGTAGAAATTATAATTGTATAGAAAGCTGTGCTCGTAATACTATTATATCCCTCGTTTGAATGGCTTTAATGCAACAAGTGCTTTAATTTGTTATATCTTTTTTTAATTTTTTTTTTTTTTTTTTTTTTTTTTAGGGGCCATTTAGCTGCTGTGTTGTGTGTTCGTTTTAGTGATACGAAAATTGTATCGGGTTCCTGTGATAAAACCATCAAAGTAAGCAATATTATCTTTAACTTTTACGTTGTCTTTCATTCATTTCTTATTTATTTTCCAAGTTAATTTCTTTTTATGCTATTTTTTTTTTCTTTTTTTTTTTTTGAATATCTGAAAAATGCTATTAAAATAAAGTTTTAACTTTGCCCATTTTAAATCTTATAATACTCTGTTTGTTTCCACTTCATATAATGAAGACCAATAATATAATATATATAACCAAAAATTGGTTATATATCCTTGAAAACGTTATCTACTGAAATGGGTGGCTTATTTACATTAAATTAATATGTGAAAGTGATCCCCACCCTAATTTCTAAAATATTTTTTGCATATCCGATGCTGACATTTTGCAAGTATTATTCGTGTTTTGCTGTTCTGACTCTGCTGGGATCTTCTGATCACTCAGTTATCTTAAGATTTTAAAAATGTTTAACAAGACATCTGATATGCCTTTCAATTGCAGAATGCATAGACACTCGATCTTCTGATCACTCAGTTATCTTGAGATTTAAAAAATGTTCAACAAGACATCTGATATGCCTTTCAATTGCAGAATGCATAGACACTCGATCTTCTGATCACTCAGTTATCTTAAGATTTAAAAAATGTTCAACAAGACATCTGATATGCCTTTCAATTGCAGAATGCATAGACACTCGATCTTCTGATCACTCAGTTATCTTAAGATTTAAAAAATGTTCAACAAGACATCTGATATGCCTTTCAATTGCAGAATGCATAGACACTCGATCTTCTGATCACTCAGTTATCTTAAGATTTAAAAAATGTTCAACAAGACATCTGATATGCCTTTCAATTGCAGAAGGCATAGATACTCGATGACTGACTGTGACAACGTCAGATCTCTCATCTCAGTAATTCCTGTGCACTCCATTTTGTAAAAGAATATGTCCCGTATCGCATATGCTATAACTGATTGTTTTATATTCTCCAAGAAATTTAAAAAAATACCAAACAGCCATCCTTAGTTTTTAATTTATGCCTTCCATTTCTCACAGAAATTAATTAACTATTAAATCGGGGAAATTTGGCTTTAAAAAAAAAAAATCCTAGAGATGCCAGTAAGTCTGCCACGAATCTAAATTTTCTGGAAGGTTCAAATCCAATGTCCCTGGGTGTGCAAAGGTCAACCGCAAGTCAAAGAAACCGGTGTAAACCTGAATTGGTCCTTTTTCAGTTTTGTTTATTTCTGGAGTTCCTGAAACCCAATTAGTCCAAAAAAAGAAAATGTTGCATCGCTAACGGTAGAGTGAATAAGAGCAAGCAGTCTGTCACCTTCTCCCTTTCTCTATGAACTTTTCTTGCTTAACCATGTCGTCGGTATATCTTTCTTGTTTAAGTTAAATTACCTCCCTTTTAAGAAAGGGTTTAGTTATTTATCCTTTTTGTATTAAATCACTTTAATTAATTACTGTTAACATAGATAAAAAATATTGCATATATATATATATATATATATAGCAAAAATTGGACAATAGAATTAGGAATGAATAACACCAAACATTAATTTATCATCTGCTTAAAAAAGTTATGCAAATTAGGCATTCAAATAGATGTCTTTGGTTTTTTCATCTGTACTATATATACAGTATTTAAAATATTATTTTGTATTATTGATTTAAATAAGTTTGTTGTTTTGATGGTAATATAGGAGTGATAATCCAAAACCTTTTGCATTTATTCATTTAAATTATGTACATATATATATATATATATATATATATATATATATTGAACAAATTTTTCGTGGTACAGAATTTTATATTTTTAAATTAACAGAACAAAATTAATTTTAGTTGATCTTTTTATTCTTTTTAAAAGTTTTTAATCAACGATTAAATATATTATTCAATATTTCCTCTTTCTTTTTTCTCTTCATGTGATAGTGCTTTGACTCGCTATGACTCCGTTCATTATATTTAAAAATATATATATTGGAACACGATTTGATCATGTAATTGTGGTTACATGGATCTGTTATATATATATATATATATATATATATATATATTTAATCACCTCAAAACACATGACTACCCCCTCTTAATATAGACACATCCTAGTTAACAATGCAAAAATAATACACCACGATATCAACATCAAAAAATTAAAAATTCTTGAAGCCCTCTACATAAAAACTAAACATCCCACAATCAATGTGAATTACGAAACTAGTCACATTTTAAAGTGTCTAGCATAGTAATTAACGTTACCAAATTCTTAGCCATTAAGCAATCCAACGTTTTAATCTTGCACGCGCTTAGAACGCAATCACGCTCGCATGTAACATCTCAATATTAGAGACGCTGTTTTCAAAGTTGTAAATTACTAGCCGTTATAATATAAAAAAACTCAACAGTAAAGACAAATTTGTAAAGACACCAAGTGATGTGGAGTAAGCTGGTACCCCTTCCTGAGATTGGAGAATGAGATGCTCCAAGGGCGATAAAAGGGAGGCAACTCTCACGATCACAGGAGGAGGCAAGTCATTCAAGTCACCGTTTGGACCGTGTACGACTCTCGATATATTTCTATTATATGTTACCGACCTTTTCCAAAAGAGGTCTAATCAACATCATAATACCAAGACTAACACCGCCTGAAGATGATTCGACAAATCAAATCGAAAGTACTTGCGAAAAAGGAAAGAAAAATAGAACCAGAAACCCACGGAACTTACACAAATTTGACTGAAATAATAAAGGAACCATTCGGAAATTGAAAAAAAAAACAGTCTTATCAAACAAAAACACTCGATGTTATTTAATAATGTTTGCCTGTATATATATATATATATATATATATATATATTCTTTACCTCCCCCCCTCTCTATCACCCACTTCTGTCTCTATCCTAAATGATCTTATTTTATCTCGTACCATTTTATGTTATTTCCTTTTATCTCTATCTATCTTTTTAATTCATCTATTATTTCTCTCTCTTTTTATTTTATTTAATTTTATCTTATTTTATTGTATATTTTATATCAGTATTTTGTTATTATTTTTGACATTATTATTTTTTGATTTTGATTCTTAACGGTCCCAACCACGTGACTTTCCAAATTTAAATTTTAAATTTCTTTTTTCTCCATTTCGTTCTTTCCAAATATGATCTAAGGTTAAGTTCGGATTTTAACTCTGCCCGATGAGATCTCAGCTTATAACAGCTGTTGATCGATAAAATCGACATGCCTGTGTCGCAGATTTTGTACATTTCTGTGTAAATAAAAATAATCATATATATAATATTCCTTTTATATATAAGGAATTACTGTGACATGCTTGCTATTTTGTATTTCACTGACTTTCCGAGACCTTAGAAAAGACAACCCTTGCATTCATAATTCTACCCTTCATTTTGGATGTCAATCTCAATCTTGTTGTATATTTTTATTTTTTTAACCCTGAATAAATAAATTGAATAAGAAATATTACATCCGCGATGGAGGTTGTTTTAGGTCAAGTTTGTAGTTTGTCGCTGTTTGTGTACAGCCTAGCGTCCACATCGCTTGACCGATCGTCACCAAACATGGTCAAAATATTGCTCATGGTCTAACTTGGAACTGATTTAATTTTGGGATATCTAGGTCAAAACTTAAGGTCATTAAAAAAAGTGAAAGTCACACGTTTGCCGATAACTTTGGTTCTGTTCATCATAGAGACTCTTACGTAAGATCCAGATAAAACTTTGGCCCATTCTTACGTTGTCAGGTGGAGGTAGTCAGTCTCACAACTGACTTGTGTTCTTGTTTTTTTTATTTGTTACATTTTTACATTGTCATTTTTTTCTCGTCTTCAATCACTGTTTTGTATCATCTCAAAGATGGGGACCCATCGTTAGGGTTGCAACATAACTTTGATAACTAAATGCTGTACTGAGACGCAATCCTTAAGTCTGACTGCCATCTCTATGGACATGATTAGACCAAATAGAGGAGACCTATTGCGAGTAAAGAAATTGATTTGCCCTACCACCCATTATATTATACACTTATATTTTATTGTAATAGATTATTACTATTTATATCAACGCTTTATATTATAACCATTTTAGAGTCATCTGAGATGTTTTACTTTCCACTAGATAATTTTACTTTTGTATTCTTTTTTGAGAAAGGGAGAATTCTTCAGAAATTATTAAATGATGTTCCACCATCCCGGATGTTTAAATATTTTATTCATATTTTAGCAGCAAGTCTCATATTTACTGATGTATGTGAAAGATCTATTGAAAAATGAAGATAATTTTGAAGATTTATACCCCAAATATTGTTTGTTTTTTGTTCATACTTTCACCATTCCAGTTTTCTACTTTGCTATCAGCCTAGATATAGATATATATATATATATATATATATATATATATATATATAGATAGATATATATACTAGCTAGTTTTAAAGTTCGCTACTTGAAACCAAAGTGTTCAATTGTAAACATTTAATTCATAAGTTTGTAACCACGCATTAACATGCGACATAAACAGAAAGAGGAAATCAATTCGCTCTATATGCACGTGTGTGTGTGTGTTTTTTTTTTGTTTTTTTTCATTTTTATTTATTTATTTTAAAAAAATGTTATGTTGGTCGCCAACTGGAGGAAAGCAGTCAGACACGCTTTCTCCTTCCTTTATATGGCATCGCTAACAGGAGAGAGAGAGGGGGGGGTTCAATCAGTCAAGCTTCTTCCCTTTCAGAACTATTACTTAAGCCCTGTGTATCTTTCCGTGGCCGTCGTGAAGCCACAATCTTTCATAATTTATCGTTTTTGTATAAAATTACTTTAATTAATTACTGTTAATATCGACAAAAAATATTGCATATATATGGAATAAACAGAACGATAAAATTATGAATGAATGACATCAAACATTAATTATGAAGTGTTTAAAAAAAAATAGTTATACAAATTAGGCATGGAAAGAGTTTGTTGTGCCTTTTGTCTCTACAATATATATATATATATATATATATATATATACAGTATTTTAAAATATGTTGTATTATTGATTTAAATAGCACTAACCCATTTTGATAGTAATATAGAAGTGATAACTGAAAAAAAACTTTCGCATTTATTCATTTAGATATATACATAAGTAGCTAGTTGGATACCTGTCTCAGAATAGGTATAAGCAATAAATGTAGCATTAGTTTTTCGATGGAAACCTCTAAAGGGTAAAGTTTACAAAAAAAAAATAATAATGTGCCCATATTACTCACCCTGTTGCCTAGAATACATACCAAGCACATACATATTGATGCTCAGGTGCACACACCAATCCTCTTAAAAATATATATTATTTAATATAACTTAAAATTTTATGTAGAGCAATTCTTTTCTCTATTAAATTTTTGTATCTAACTTATTTTAATTTTTTGGGGGGAGGGTGCGAGTTTGGGTGAGCACACCTCCTAAATGGTAAAGTTTCCAAAAAACATAATGTATCCATGTTACTCACGGTGTTGTCAAGAATATATTTTCAAGCATTCATAATGGTTTTTTTGTTGTTTTTTTTTCATTTTACTTCGGTGGAAGTTCTCAAAAATAAAGGGGCCCCTTCCTGGGGCTAACACTTGATCTCTATATTGACCAGTTGATTATGTTATCTTTCTTTTGGTCCTACCGTATTCCAGGACAACAATTCATCTGGTCTGGTGGAGTATCCAGCTAAGTGTTGTTACTTGAGGTAACAGCACTAGGAGGTGCACCATCCCCCATGTGAGCCAGTGTATAGTTGTGCCGAGGGGATCTTATTTGGGTTTCGAATACTATGTCATTTTAAATATTTGGTCAGCGTTTACTTGTAAGGTGAAATATCCTCATGTGAGGTTGTCCTGACAAACCCTTGTACAGAGACCAAAGACACTCGAGGATGGTGTCTAGTACAACGAAATATCAGTGATGAGTTCTCTGCTTTTTTGTAATTCAGAAAAAGCAGGTTTTTTTTTAATAAGATTTCTTTCTAATTGCTAGAGCTTTACAACAGTATTTTTTGTCATTTGGCTCGATTTTATTTCTCTCTCGCTTTCTCTCTCGCTTTCTCTTTCTTTCTCTTTCTCTCTCTTTTCCTCTCTTTGTCTCGTACTTTAAACGATTCACGGTGTGGGTAGGGGTAGGTAGAAGACTTTTGTTTAATCATGAAAACTCTGTCTCCCTCTGCTACTTATTTGCTGACGGCCATGTTTTTTTCTGGTTTATTTCTTTGACCAAACATATTTTTTATATTTTCAAATTTTATTACAAACCGACTTAGTTAGTTGTAGGATTAAGAAAGTTCTTTTAGGGTATGGGCTTGCCGTTTGGACTTAGGATTAGTGGTAGAGTTAAGGAAAGTGTTTTTTAGGGGGTACCGCTCTAACTTAGGGTTAATGGTAGAGTAATTTTTATTTTTACCAACTTTACAGCATCCCCCCCCCAAAAAAATGCACGAAGTAATCTTCCATAGCAAAAAAATATTTTTGGTTAATTGTCTTAAATGCTAGAATGACCTGTAAACGGAGGGGGGGGGGGGTCATTTTACGTTAAATTTCACATGCCGGAAATTGGATGTACCCATAGGGAAATTAGTGTGTATGGGGGAGAAGGGCTCCCAAGTTGGGGAAATTCATCTCAATTTCAATTTTTTTTGCAACTAGAATATATATTCCAAAATTCATAATGATCCATTCATTAGTTTAGGAAATTATCCTGTACATAGAAATATATATACACATACCTAACTTGTATATATATATATATATATATATATATATATATATATATATATATAAAGTAAACAATGGTATGTTAAATTCCAATGACTAAGTCTTAATTAATTTATTCTTGCTGAAATTCAAAGCAATTCAGTGTAACTTGACAAATGTTTTGCATACAAACAACCATGAATAAAAATGTAATTACTAGGATCTTTCAATCATTCAGCTCATCAAAAGAGCAATGTGTATCTCTCTTCCTCTTATATATATATATATATATATATATAAGAGAGATACATACACATTGCTCTTTATTATAGATACATTATAGAGTGAAGGATTATCTACTAAAATTCTGATCTTGTTAAATGTTTTCAGGTTTGGAACTTTGATGGAACCTGTGTGATGACTTTGACTGGCCACCAGAATGCAGTCACGTGTCTACAGTTTGACTCGACGCGTATTGTAAGTGGATCATTAGACTGTAACCTTAAATTCTGGGATATCCACACAGGGGAATGCATTAACACTATCGATTGGAAAGCTGCTGAAGGACACACTGGAGTTGTCAGGTAAGGAATGATGCTTCATTTTTTTTTTTTTTTTTTTTCTGTTTCTCTATACCTAGTACTTATATGACAGACAATTATCGTTTAGATTTTAACCGGCACAGGCATTTTTTGTAGGCCAGAATGCACCTCTTCTTGTGGCTTTTCAATCCCCACTTTGTGTCGCATCTTTCTGCAGTCGGAGGGAGTTCAATACTTAGCATCTCATTTCCTGCCTTTGACACCTTCCATTTGAATGGAGGTTTTTCGTAAAAAATACCATTCAGCAACTGAGTGCATTAGTGCATCATCCAATTGTTGATGAACAATCAAACATCTCCAAATTGTCTTAAGTTGCCATTTATTCTCATCCTGCCTCAGATTTCTTTATTTTAGATGTGATTTCGAAACAAAATGCCGAACATTGACCATTTTGTGACCTTTATTTATCTAGATCTTTATTGCAGATAATTTATCTCTGTCTCCCCCTCTCTCTCTCTGTCTCCCCCTCTCTCTCTCTGTCTCCCTCTCTCTCTCTCTCTCTCTATCTCTCCCTCTCTCTCTATCTCTCCCTCTCTCTCTATCTCTCCCTCTCTCTCTCTCTCTCTCTCTATCTCTCTCTCTCTCTGTCTTTCTCTCTCTGTCTTTCTCTCTCTGTCTTTCTCTCTCTCTCTGTCTCTGTCTCTCTGTCTCTGTCTCTATCTCTCTCTCTCTCTCTCTCTCTCTGTCTATCTCTCTGTCTCTGTCTATCTCTCTCTCTGTCTCTGTCTATCTCTCTCTCTGTCTCTGTCTATCTCTCTCTCTGTCTATCTCTCTCTCTGTCTCTGTCTATCTCTCTCTCTGTCTATCTCTCTCTCTCTCTCTGTCTATCTCTCTCTCTCTCTCTGTCTATCTCTCTCTCTGTCTCTGTCTATCTCTCTCTCTGTCTCTGTCTATCTCTCTCTCTGTCTCTGTCTATCTCTCTCTCTCTCTCTGTCTATCTCTCTCTCTCTCTCTCTCTGTCTATCTCTCTCTCTC
>OY744532.1:94551664-94564164 GCA_963556195.1 Sepiola atlantica
CTACAAGCAGTGAAGAGATCAACCATCGAATCTGGACGAAGCCAACAAGCGAACAGTAACGGTCTGTGTAACGAACGCACACAAACACAGGTTCACAAAACTACTAGTAATTTTGTATCGTCAAAAATGATGGCTGAATTTTTCATTGGTTCATTTTTTTTCTTGTTTCTGTACCCCATCAGGACAACCTCCAGTAAGCTCAGATTCTTTTAAAAGTCTTATCTGAAAGCGTGCAATACATATATATATATATATATATATATATGGAAGGGTAAGAAATCAGCCATTGAAATAAGGCTCTTTGAACCCGGACGAACATTTATGTTGATTTTTCTTTGTGAGAAGTTGGATTTAGAATTCCCATACTATCATTGGATTGGAATGGTAACTTGTGAGCGGTATCTTGAATGATTTAGTTCTTTGGTTTTTTTTGGGGGGGGGGGGGGGGGGGGATTTATTCATCATTGTGCCGGCCGACGTGAAAGTGTATTATCGCACATTGTTCCGTTTTTTTGTTTTTTTTAAATGTATTTGGGATCGATTATTTGCTTGTTGGAAGAAATAATGCACGAGCTACTTTTCTAAGACTTTTTCTAGGACTTTCTTTTTTTATCGTTATTCTTCCTTGTTTTTTAATTTTAACTTTTATTTTTATTTTTTTCCTCTTCTCTTCTTAAGTGACCTCAACTATTGCAACGCCACATTGTGTATTGTCGGCAGTTGAAACCAGTATTCCAGACATTTAATTTCCTTGATGATCTGCCAAGCAAGTAACTGCTTGGTAGTGAAACACGTATAGGAAAAAACATTTAATTTGAATAAATAATATTTGTAAGAAAAAAATATCTTTAATGGTAATCATTGGTGTCCTGAAAGGAATGCTTTGGTAAGCCTTCATAAAATCACATATATATATATATATATATATAGTAAAGATATACGGCCCCTGTCCTCTCTAAACTCTACAATAAATGCCTAGCTGAATCTTGCTTCCCGATAGCTGGAAAATTGCCTCTGTGGTACCAGTCTACAAGTGTTCTCGGAATAGAACCAATCCTCAGAACTACCGACCAATCAGTCTACTGCTGATCTTTGCTAAAATCTTTGAATCCTTAATCAATCTAGCGATAGTCCGGCACTTAGCTAATGCTAAACTTCTTTCTAACTGCCAGTATGGATTTAGACAACCACGATCTACTGCAGACATCCTAATGGTCATCTCATAATGCATGTATCATACATCGACAAGGCAGGAGAAGCTAGGGCAGTAGCGCTTGATATATCAAAGGCCTTTGACAAGGTATGGCATAAAGGGCTTCTCCTGAAAATACGCTCATACAGTATTACTGGGCAATTACTTAATATAATTAGATCCTTCCTAAACAAAAGAAAAATCCAGGTTGTCCTCGATGGCCATTCATCTAAGCAACATGACATAAATGCTGGTGTATGCCAGGGATCTATCCTTGGACCTTTGTTGTTCCTGATCTATATAAACGATCTCCCTGATGACAGAGTCTGAGATTGGTTTATTTGCTGACGACACCACGCTTTACTCTCGCCATGTTGGCAAAACCGACGCGATCATATCCGAGGCAATGGCTGAATCTTTAGAAAATGACCTCCAGGCTGTAGTGGATTGGGGTCATAAATGGTTGGTAACTTTCAATGCTGCAAAGACAAAGCTCCTTTCCTTCAATAACTACAAGAAACCTCTCCAACCACCGATTGACATGGCAAATAACACCCTACCTGAGAGTTCATCATTCAAACTCCTCGCCCTAACCTTCACAGGTAACATGAATTGGAACAAATACATTGAAGGACATTGCCAAGGTTGCCGCAAAGAAGGTTGGTTCTCTCTACCATGCTAGTAAACTCCTCACACCTGACATTATCCTGTATCTCTACAAAGCCACCATCCGCCCATGCATGGAGTATTGTTGTCACATCTGGGCTGGTGCATCATCTACTAGTCTCTCCCACCTTGACAAGGTCCAAAAAAGAGTCGCCAACCTAATAGGTGCCTCACTGTCAACCAAGCTCCAGTCCCTGTCCCATCGCCGCAATGTAGCATCCTTGTGCTTGTTTTACAAATACTTCAATGGATTATGCTCCAATGAATTGGCTACTCTGGTGCCCCCTCGACGTAAATTCACTAGACTAACTCGACAATCAACTAAATCTCATTCATTCACTGTGGAGGTCCCCAGATGCCGAGAGCCTTCTACTCAAATAGCTTCTTTCCTCGTGTTGCTGGCCTCTGGAACTCTTTCCTGTTTCCCCGACAGTACTGACATGCAGAAATTTAAAACTAATGTAAACAGACATCTCGCTGCGCAGATCCCAATTTAGGTTGACCCCCCCCCCCCCAACCTTCTCCCCTTTCCTTTTTTCTCAGTAGCCCCTTACGTCTACAGTGGCGGCCTGCCTTGTTTGGGGTGAACTATGTTAAAAAAAATAAATAAAAAAATAATCACGTTGACACACCGGTTCTCGTTAAATCACCAAAGTTAATCATGGTTGAGCCTGGCCAGTACCAGATGAGTGACCATTTGGGAATAGCATAATAAAAAATAAATAAAAAAATAATCACGTTGACACACCGGTTCCCGGTAAATCACCAAAGTTAATCATTGTTGAGCCTGGCCAGTACCAGATGAGTGACCATTTGGGAATAGCAGGCGTGTATGTGGACACCTAGCTGTGGGCAAATAGCGTCGTCAACGTGCAGTGATTAGCGTGGCGACTATGGAAAAACCTCTGAATGACAATCATTAATAAGGTGGTCGGAAACCAGGGAGGGGTTCCTCCTCCAGGAGTGATGATAGTAAAGTATGAAAATATGGCAATTAAGCTACACAGAGGCATCCTCATAGGGAATTGTCAGGATATTATATATATATATATATATATATATATATATATTTCATGTCTGTGTTTTTAACATGTATACGTATTTTACAGACTAATTATGTTTTGAAATGAAACTTTGTTAGCCGAAGATATATTTTGCTCTAAATACAATAATTATACATGCATATATATATATATATATATCCATATCTACATTAATCATACAAGAACACACACACACACATATATATGTGCATATATTATTTTATTTTTACACACATAAAAGTAATCCGTATACGCGTTTCATAGTTTTATTAATCGTCAGCACGGCTCGACTTTGACGATGCCCGTGGCGTAGTAATTTAAATTGGTCCAATTTTATGTGTGCTTTTTAGCACCTTAAATCTAGTTTTTTTGTTATTGTTTATTGTTATTGTATATAAACTACTATAGTCATACAGTCACATATGGATATATATATATATATATATATATAACAAGATGAAGGTGCATACGTTGACTTAAAACAAAAAAGGTTTTCTTTGCCATTCGGTGGAGAGATTTTGTGCAGACGGACTTGTACATTGAGACAAAGAAGGAAAGTTTCACAAAGTTGAAAATGTCCAGTTTTTTTATCACGGTTAAATTATTCAATTTTTATAAAAAGCAAATAATAAAACCTTTGTATGCTTTTATCTTTTTCATAAGGCTATATTTTTTTTATTTGTCAAATGTGAAGAAATTAATTTTCAGCCGAGAAACACACACACACGCACATCTATAACTACATTAATCACATACACATGTATAGATATATCTATAACTACATTAATTTCAACGAGAATAGAAAGTGGAGCTTTGGTTTACTTTCGGCAGCCCCGTAACACTTGCTTCCCTTATTTTGTCGTTTAGTTCTTACATTTCATAAGCGATGTTTCTGACAAAGGGGGGAAAATTGCTGTTTTCTGGGTCGGAATCTATCCAACATTTATCGTTGGCTAATTTTTTGACTTCGAAGTAGTATTTTTTTAGCTCCTTACATCAAGTGGCTTCGTACCTTGTCTGGAGAGATTTTTATAAAAAAAAAAAAAAAAAAAAATTATACATGCACACACACATACACATACACATATATATATATATATATATATATATATATATATATATATATCCATAACTGTACATTTATCTTCTTTAATCAACAAACTGATACTAAGCGAACAGAACTTGAATTTAGATCCACGCTAGCTATTTTACATCACATTCCCAACAAAACTTTGTACATAATATCGGTATTAACCCCCCCCCCCCCCCAAAAAAAAACTCATTCTATTTCATAAATGCATCACACATTTTGAATTTTAACGGCTATAGTTCGTTCGAAAAAAAAACAAAAAAAAACATTCTTTTCACATCATAATTGCACCACATTTTTTTAATTGTAACGACTATGTTTCATTTGAAAAAAAAAAAAAGAAAAATTTTCACGTTAAAAATTTTTTTTCACGTTTTCAGATATTGTACTTTTATGTTATCTCTTCAAATCAATCATCTTGAGAAAGTCTTGAAATAAAGACGAAACGTTGATGAATATATAAATAATTTTAGTTTTTCATAACTACAACTGCGCATGTGCATATTGTGTAAACTCATACAAACACTGACACAAAAAACTGTCTTTGCAACGTTTGTGTCTAGAAAGAAAATTCTTCGAGTCATGAGTTCTTTTCGTTTTACCTGAAATGAAAACTCAAAATGGCTACTTACAAAAATTTCTTTTCTACTTCTTCTACGGCTTTGTTGAATTCTTGCCTCGTTGCAGAATGCATCTTTGTACTCTGAAAAACACAAAATCATTCAATAAATAAAAGAAGATAAATTTTTTTAAATGAAAACAAAGAAAATTGTTCGTTTTGTTTTCTTTTCGTTTGTAATCTTTGTTTTGTTCTAATGGCAGCTAATTGTGTTAGATAAGTAAGAAAGGAAGAGATTGAGAGGTACGAAGCTGTGATTGGTCGAAAAAGATCATGTGTCAAGTTGGGGTGAGGGGATACAATAGTCAGTTGATTCTTAACATCCTATATGTTAGGGTAACCAAACAAAACAAAATCGAGTTATTTCCCTTAAATTAAAAAGTAAGAGTTATCGCCCCTGGGATTAAAGAAGCTGTCTGCCAAACAGTGAAAAGTAATCAGAACGGTCTCACAATCAAACAAGCATCTCGCGTTCAGCGGTTTTTCTACATTTTAAATTAATCAGTTTGTTTGTTAAATAAAGGTTCTACTTTGTACTTCTTTCATTTTTCTGAGTTATAATTGAACCGAAACGTATAAACATCAAGACGTAACACGAAACCACCTGAAACGGCATTGACTAAAAGTGATGTTTGTATTCCCAATGACAACATCATATTAAAGAACAAAGTATTTCAAGTCAAATTAACAAGTTTCATAACAATCTGTTCATAAGTAAAGATATAAACACTAGTCAAAATACGCAACCAGAGGGAGCATATTTTTGCTAGTATATATGACTAACGAACACATATTACACTACCCATCCCCAAATGAGGAGGTAATACTTGGGAGGATAGTTTCATGACAACAGATTGTGCATTTCATTTGCTATTGTTTGCATCCGTCTGTCTCAGGAGACAATGGAGTTCTGTGCCTCAGATTAGTCCATTGCCGAATTGCAGTGTCTGCTGTGACTGTGCAAGCCTATCCTGGATCAGCATGCTTTCTTGCCACAGATGTAGATGGTGTCTGGTTGCGCGATCTCTGTTGCAGTTGCTATAGATTTTAGTAAATAACTTGTTTTGTCATTCTTTTTTCTCTTGTATCATGTTGCTGTGTATATTAGAAATAAATGAAACAAAAGGATAAATATGTAAAAAATCATTAGTTTTTTTTTTAAAATTGAAGTGCTATCGCCACCTAATTTTGTTTATTTCTCATGTTATCTCTATCTATATAAAGTTAGGTATGTGTATATGTTTTGATATTTATATGTACATGATTTACTCCTAAGCTAATTAACTGATCATTATGAATTTTGGAAAACAGCTGCTAGGCGCAAACATCCAAATGTAGGCTGTATTTAGTCTAATTTAGTTTCATGCAATAGAGTAAAAACAGCGTAGAAGTCTTTCGTGAAAATTCAGATATTTTCGGTTATTGTGAAATTTTGACAATACCTATTAGGCGTCAATTAATAAATATTCCTCAAATTCCAGTTTCTTTAGAGTATTTTATTTTTTTTTTACAAATGTAATTAATTTTTTTTTTGTTTTCACTTACACTGATCTGTTTTATGAAAAAACAAAATTATTTCATGAAAAACAAAAACAAAATTTTTAAAAAACATTTTTAACAACATTATAAAAATTTAACAACGAAAACAAAAAAAGAAAAGAAAAGAAAAGCATCCTCAACGTGTGTCAATTTTTATTATTCCTTTTGTTTCCGCATCTTTTAACTTAAAAACACTTGATTCGGTCCAACACAAAATTGAGACAATGATTGTCACACCATTTTCATAAGGTTTAACCAAATATTGGATCGGAATTTTTTAGATAAGGATTGATAACTTGTATTATTCAAACTATTATTTTCATCTTGAATAATATTTTCACTATATGTCGGCCGATGTAAGCTCCAACCATCTGCAGGTACATCTTTGCAAACTTGGGAATCTTTATGTCAAACACATAGATACATGGCACAATGGATAAAGGCATTGAGTACAATCAGTTCTAAGCAACAGTCTACTGGAGGTTGAAGGTTCAATCCTCACTACAGGCGATACTAAGTATTTTGAGAGATTTCCATGGCTTTTCGGCTAGGAACAAAGTGTAGTATCTGTTCTGATACTACAGTTCACCTTTTCTGTCTTTGGTCAGTGAAGGAGAAATCCTTCTAAACTGGGGCAATTTTTTTTATTTCTATCCAGAGTGCACCTTTTTGGGGAGCTAGATTTCCCCACATTAAAACCGATCTTGGGTTAAACTCTACCCTTGTGAAGAGACAAGTAAATAGGAACATTCTACCCAGTCATGGCTGATGGAACGAGAACAATCTATCCCCATAAATAAAGGGTTCAGTTCTAAAATTCTATATAGATTCCCGAGTCCGAAAAGGTGCACCTGAAGGAGGTTGGAGGTTCCATCAGCCGATGTGTTGTAAAAATAACATCCAAGAAGAAACATGTAGTCCGAATAATATAAACTTGATCGAATACATTTTTACATATCAAGATTTATCGACAACAAATTTAAGAAAGCATGAAAATTCAAATGGAATTCAAAAGGAGTCCAAAAGCAAATATTTGTAAACAGATAAACAAACCTGATTCTGCAGCGAACTCATCTTTTCCCGGTAGAAGTCTTCGATTGATTTGAGCGCTTTATCACGTTCTCGGTAAACTTCACCCATTTGTTTGTAGAGCAGCTCCCTCTCCTCAGAGAGGGCTTTGTCTGATGGTATCAGAGGGGCCGCAGGGGCTTCTTCCTTTTCAACTGGACTCTCTTTGGCAACTGGAGCCTATTGCAAGCAGCAAAAAATTCCAATATATATATACACATACACATAAACATAAATACACCAAATAACACGGTATCTAGCTTGAGACCCCTGGTGATCTAGTATATATTAGATTCCTGATAAGAAATTGTTTATGCATAAACAATAATACTCTATGATGATAAACTCATTCATCAAAAGAGATTTCATGTTCAGCCGAATAGGGTAGAAAAAAGAAAAAAAGGAAACCAACCAAATAAACCAATAAATATATAATATTGATTGATATTCGAATTTTATAACAAACAATCCTTGAGAAATTTTAAAAGAAAAAAAAGATCTAATGAAACAAAACCTATTTTATGATCATGAATGTAAAAACAAATCGATAAATGGTTAAAAAAAAAATCCTTTTTAATTAAAAATTAAAATGGTACTAATTTTTCTTTTTTTCAGATATAAAAAAAAAATTGTTTATTGATGATATTCAAAATACAGTTTTAATGAATACTTTATTTTAATTTTTCTTTTTTAGCAGGCTTACCCAGCGTTGCCCGGAGGCACTAAAAAAAAAAAAATAGAAAACTGTAACATATTTCTACTAAACATTCTATCTCCCTACCTCTCTCTATTTGCCTTCTATCTTTCACCTTCCCCGTTTCCCCCCCCCCCCCCGTCTTTCTCTGCTGTCCATATAGAGTAAAAAATAAATAAATAAAACAGAGGCCTCTACACCGTCACTGAAACCACCCAAATAAAATTAAGGAGGCCTCCAGAGCACTACTAAAACCACTCTTTCCGAGTTTCTTGCCACTCCCTCGTCCCTTTGAAGAGAAATGATGTTGATAATGACAATAGTCCGAAAAAAACGTTAAGAAACGATAAATAAAATCTGGAGTTAGCATCTAATAATTTGGAAATGATTCAGCATTTTCTTTCCAAATTAGTACATAAGATTGAAAATGTTTTAAAAACCGGCGAAACCTGGCCCAGTTGATCCTCAAAGAATGAATATATTTTTATTTTTACTTTAGATATTATTTTTCATCCGAGGCATCACCGTTAAAGAATATATTTTTATTTTTATTTTAGATATTATTTTTCATCCGAGGCATCACCGTTAAAGAATACTTTGTGGGTATTTGTTTTGTCGTTTTTTACTTTTAGCTGAACATACACACACAACTTTTGTTTAGAAGATTTTTGGGCAACATGTTTACTAAAATTTTCCAGGTTTTATCCCAACCATAATAATGGATTTCTACTTCCTGTTTTTATTTTGTTTAACTACTATTCTCTTCCCTACAACCTCTTTCTCACAGAAGAAATGTTGCTGATCTCTCTCTACTCTATGGCTATTTCCATGAAAGATACTCGACTGAACTCCAGTCTTTAGTCCCTCCTTATAAGACATTCACAGCAAGAACTCGTCTCTCTACCACAACGTAAAAAAGTATTTCCTTTCTCTTTCTCCAATGGACAGAGCTTCTTTGTAAGGTCTTCCCGCCCGTGGAACACATTACCATGGGACTGCTTCCCTGCTGATTACAACCTGGTAGTCTTCAAATCCAATGTCAATAAATTCCTGTCATGGATAATCAAACGCAGTTCACACCATTTATAAATGTTAGTACTCCCATAGTTTTCCTCAGCTTTCGGCCAGCAATTATTCCAATCTCATTAACCCGTATCCTCGAGTGGCTCTTGGCCTTGATAAGTGGTGACCCTAATAATAATAAAAAAAGGACAGACAAAAGCATCTGGCAGACCAGATTTTGGCCTATGGCCTATAGTCTGGTGACCCCTACTCTCGATGCAGGTCCTGGAGAAACCCTTTAAAGAGTCTTCGTAGATCACCGTTACGCCACACGTAACAACAAGAGCAACATAAAGTACAGGATAACAATAACAAATAGATCTTTTTACAGAAATAAATAGATCTTTTTACAGAAATCAATAACAAATAGATCTTTTTACAGAAATAAATAGATCTTTTTACAGAAATCAATAACAAATAGATCTTTTTACAGAAATCAATAACAAATAGATCTTTTTACAAAAACAGATCAGAAATTTATTAACCCATTAGCACCCATGGTCCTTTTTTTAGGGCCAGAAAGATAATTAACATTTCAGCAACATCTATATTTTTCAGAGATATCTATAGTTAGTCAGAAAGATTGGAGTGTCTTTCAGATATTGGCAACACTGTTGTCTCAGTTTTAAGTATACTCTGACAA
The DNA here is from genome assembly GCA_963556195.1 of Sepiola atlantica. Classification (NCBI taxonomy): domain Eukaryota; kingdom Metazoa; phylum Mollusca; class Cephalopoda; order Sepiida; family Sepiolidae; genus Sepiola; species Sepiola atlantica. The sequence continues at coordinate 94,561,281 of OY744532.1, forward strand.
TCTAGAGTGGAAGGATACAATCTATTTCATCTTTAGTAAGTAATCAACCCATATTTTTATATATCGTATAAAAATATGCTCTAACTATCCTATAAAGTCAAGTAAATATTTGAAAGTAATTTTGCTCAAATATTGTATTTACAAAAGATTTTTGGTAATAAATTAATTAAAAAAATTTTTGACACTGATTGGTTAAACTTTTAAAATACTTTTAAAATGACAAAACTCAAGGAATATTTCACTATAAAAGCTAAAGAATACTATTAAGTAATTTTATAATCATATGAAATCAAAGATACAGAACAATGGAAACATTTTTAATTCGGTCAATGAGTCAGTTAGAATTATACCAATTTTAACAAAATTTGCCACCAACAGAGGAAGGGAGGTCACTCGGCCTGGAAACCAGGAAAGTTTAAAGGTTGCTGATCTTTTGATCATGATTATTACAAAAACTCCTAATTTCATTTATAGACAGCCGATCTCATAACAATCACCCTGTTTAAAAAGCTTGTACATGTAAAGTTGTACATGTAAATCCCCAAAAATCAAAGCTTTGTAATGAAAATGTAAATTTGTCTTTATATTAGATAATAAATGCTTACTTCAGATTCATATATATATATATATATATATATATATATATATATATATATATATATATATATATATATATATATATATATGAATCTGAAGTAATCATTTATTATTAATCGAGCGTTGAACACTGTAGACAGCAATGACACTTCCCCCCGCCTCCCGGGTAAGTGTATCAATTTCAATTACTGTCTGTGTCGATTTCTTGTGGACGAGTGCTCCTGAGCGTTTGTCTTGTGATTTTAGCCTGAATCTATGAACTGTGTTCGAGCCCATGCGACCGCTTACATCTGCCACTCCTACACTGATGAGGGTAATGAAAGTAAGAGAGCCCGAAAAGATGTCGTCTGTAGGCGAAAAACACTTTAATATTAAATAAATATTTATAGTATATATCGTTGAATATGACAGACAACTTATGTCTGGATATCTTTTTGCAGATCCTTTCCATTAGCTAAATAAGGGTCTTTGTTTTGGTGGGAAATTGGCCGATGAATCTGGCATAATCGTTTGTGTCCCAAGTACCTTCCAGCACCTAACCAACCGGCATTCCTGCCCTCACTCCCAATTCCGAAAACTCTTTGTCCATCCATGTCCATCTTCAGGGGAATCAGATATCATCAGAGTTTTGGACAGGACGAACATCGTATATGAATCCAAATGCCCATTGGGAGACTGTGTTTCCGACAGCTTAAAAAACATATACGTTGGCTTGACTACTACAACTTTATCGAGGAGGTTAACAATGCATTTATCCTCTACCAGCGCCATAACTCAGCACCTAAGCAACCAGCATTCCTCCCCCCAACCCAATTTCGAAAACTCTTAGTAGAAAACACCACAATATTAGAACATACTACTAATAAACAAAAACTATATATATTAGAAGTTTTATACATCAAAACAAAAAAATACAGCCATTAACAAAATCAACTTTAATACTAGCGATATCATTCTAAAATGTCTATAATGCTAACTGTTGTCTTGTATTAATAATAGAATTTCTGCCAAAACTACCAATTAATATCAACACCGTGGTATTTACTTGATTCTCCTGAAGATGGACTGGAAAGTACTTGGAACACCAACGATTATGGCAGATTCATCGGCCAATTCCCCACCGAAACAAAGACCCTGATTCGGCTGATGGAAAGGATCCTCACAAAGATATCCAGACAGAAGTTGTCTCTTCATATTCAACGATATCTGTCTTAAAGAGAAAATGCTGCCTAAATATACATATATATTATCCATACATATATATATATATATATATATATTATAAATTGAGAATAAAAGCCCTTTTCAATGCAAGATATATTTATCTTTTTATTTTTGTTGACATTTATCTTATTAATTTCGGAGATATACTCCATCTTTAGAGTTTCTTGTATAAAATAAACAAACTTTTTAGTTTTGTTTATCGATAAAACGTCCTTGTGTTGGGTTTGACGTAATGTCCGCATGTGATCTCAATAATTAATAAGATAAATGTCAAAAAAAAAAAAAAAAAAAATCTTGCATTGAAAAGGGCTTTTATTCTCAATTTATAATACTTATCCTTCGATGCTTATAAAAAAAAAAAAATGAATGAACGACCAATATTTTATATATATATATATATATATATATATATATATATATAAATATATGCGCTCCTCTATGCGTGGAGCACTCTAATAAGGTTACCCATCTGTAAAAAGAATTGAGTTCTTTCAATTATCAGTATCATAAAAAAATGTAAACAAATGAATAATTTCGTTTGAATACAATATAATTTCTTCCACTTCTCGTAGGAGATTCAATCGTGGCTCAATTTTTTCCAACCTCACAAATGTGTAAGTAAACCCAAATAAATTGTTTTGGGCTAATTTCCCAACTGTATTTTCTTTAAAATAATTTACGGTAAATTTCAAATTAGTCCAAAACAATTTATTTGGGTTTACTTACTCATTTGTGAATTCGGAAATTAGCAGACGGTTCATTGTCTGCTATTTTGGCTGCGAAACGACTAAATCGGCCAATTTTTTCCTCACCGGACACAGTATCATAGTGTGTTACACTATCAAAACAGACGGAAAAATCGGTTACATCTGGTATCTTTAGCCGTGTTTCCAGAGTTTTTGTGAAACCGAAGGTATTGATGGAAGATCAAACTAATGTATAATGTCAATTGAAATAAAATACATATATGCATGCTGTGACACACGCAATTGAGCACTGATTATTTTTTTTTATAACACTAAATTACTAATATATATATATATATATATATATATATAAATTG
>OY744532.1:94569164-94651664 GCA_963556195.1 Sepiola atlantica
TTTTAAAATTAAATAAAACTAAATAAACTTATCCAGGTTAATAGAAGAGTCACTTATCTTGCCTTTCGTAACATTTATGCATTGACTATTTTTTTAATTTTTTTTTTTTTTTTTACTCCTTTTTTGTTCTGTTGGCTGTCGTTAAAAATGCCCGAAATTTCAACATAACCTATCCCGGGTTAGTTACAAATATGCAGGTATGGCAAAATCTCTCCCATTAATAGTCACAATTTTAGTTTGACAAATATGTTAAATATCAAAGTTTAGTTAGAGAAAATTTACTAGATTTTACTTTTACTAAATTTAAAATCTGATGGAGTAGTTTTTGTGTTGACAACAAATATACAAACAAGAAAAAAAAAGAAGCAACTCCACTTTTTATTCAAAACATCTTCATCAGAGTACCCCATTATGACATCGAAACACTGCGCAGTATAACTAGTCACTTTCTATTCACAGAAGACTAAGTGCAGCTCGTTAAAACTATCAACATGATTGAAGTTCTTAGTAATCTTGCAGTCGAGAAATCAAAAAGAAAAATTACAATAACTTTCACCAAACGCATTAAAATTTCATTTTCTACCGACCTGTATACTTTTAAAGCGTGGAAACTGATTGTAAGATTTATTATCTCTGAATTTTTCTCATTGTTACGTTGACTTATCGAAGCACAGAAAAATAAAACCTTGCGTTATTTTTGGAGGTGGTCGCTTAGCTTTTAATAACTGAAGGCTGTAAAGATAGTGGTAGGGTAAGTCATTTTATTTTACTAAGTTTGAAAGAGGGGTTTACCACCCAGACTTCAGGTTAGTGATAGGGTAAGTCATTTTTGCTCACTATTTGTTTTAGGGAGTGAAGCACTACCAACAGAGGACTAAACAGCTATTTAGTTTCTCATGTGTCAATAGAGAGAGCTTTGAACAAATTCTAATTCTAAAAAAAAACAAACTTAAAAACAGTTCCAGAATGTTAAAAGTATAGGGCCAGTAGAAAATAAAATTTTAATGTGTTTGGTTTGGTAGTTTTGTTTTACGGCATATCAACCCTTTTTGGGTTATTTAATGCCGAATCTGGTCATTATAGTAAAAGTTTTTATGCTTCAAGTTCGTTATATCTTCAAATGTTTAATCATCGTTTTTGGTTTGGTAGTTTTGTTTTACGGCATATCAACCCTTTTTGGGTTATTTAATGCCGAATCTGGTCATTATAGTAAAAGATTTATGCTTCAAGTTCTAAAAATAAAATTAAAAAGGGGAGGGAGAAAGGGAGAGGGGCTGTTGTTTTTGTTTTTGGTTTTGTAGAACATAATTAAGTTTTACAAAAAAAAAAAAAAAAAAAAAAAAACGTCAATGTAGGTGAATTTCGTCTCAGGGAGCCACAGGGCAGCCTGATCTGGTATCACCAGTAATGTGTTTGGTAAAAGTTATTTATTGTATACTTAGTTTTTTTTTTGTTGTTTTGTTTTTCTCAGCTGTTAGCTATACTGTATGGTTACTTAGCTCTTTATTTTTTTTAAATTCTTTTTAGCTGTGAAAAAGATTTTTTCCCCTGAGTTATCTGTAACCATTAAGCAGGAATAATTATAAGATGCCTCGTACATTTGGCAAAGCTGGATGAATTTATGTTTTGTTTCAAATGAGGCGCCGCGGGTCTGCTGTGGCGCTATAACTGTTATAGGTAAGTGCAGCACTAACTGGTTATGTCGCAATTGTCGCATTAGCTAAAATATCAGTAATATAAGCGCACACAAACTCACATCATAAGAACATGCAAAAAAAAAAAGCCAATATTTTAAGCAATTCACACATACACATCTTACCTGTCCCTCATTAGGTAAGTTGGCAATAGAATCTTCGTGTTTTGCTGGTGTAACAGGGACAAGGGTTTTAGACGTTGCAGGTGACAGAATACCAGGTGCTACCATGACAGAATGTGATGCGATTGTTTCTTCTGGAGTCTGATCTACAGAAGAGGTAATGTCTACTGGGGGATGAGCAACTGGGTACGAAAGCATGACTTCATCCAGCAGTGGGAGAAGAGAAACTGGCTTTTCAGGGGGAGTGGAGATGTCCATGGGAGGTGTTGCCTCTTCAGAAATAGGTTGGTCCCCTATCGGAGCTACATCTACAAGTGCAACTTCAGTAGAAGCAGAAGGTGGTACTTCTGTTGAAACTGGCAAAGATTCTACAAGCCCTGTTGTGACTTCAGGCAAAAGGGCCGCCTCAGTAGGTACTGGGGTTACATCAGTTGTACATGTGTCTGCTGGGATAGGAGCCGTCTCAGAAGAAATTGGAGTTGTTTCTGTTGGAGTTACCTCAGCAGAAACAGACGGCACAACTATCTCAGTAGATGGTGCCTCTACAGGGGTAAGAGATGCTTCAACAGAGGGAACCTCAACAGGGGCTAGGGAAGCAGGAGCCTCGACAGGGGAAGCAACGGCTTCGGCAAGTGCAGGAGCCTCGACAGGAGGAGCAACGGCCTCGACAGCAGCTGGAGAAACCTCGGCAGGGGCTGGAAGAACCTCAGGAGGGGGAGCAATGGCCTCGACAGGAGCTGGGGCAGCCTCGACAGAAGCTGGGGAAGCCTCGGCAGGGGGAGCAATGGCCTCGGCAGGGGCTGGAGTAGCCTCGACAGGAGGAGCAATGGCCTCGGTCGGGGCAGAAGCAACAGCCTCGACGGGGGGAGCAACAGCTTCAGTAGGGGCAGAAGCAACGGCCTCGACGGGGGGAGCAATAGCTTCAGTAGGGGCAGGAGCAACAGCCTCGACAGGGGGCGCAACGGCCTCGACAGGGGGAGCAACAGCCTCAGTAGGGGCAGGAGCAACGGCTTCAGTAGGGGCTGGAGCAACGGCCTCAGTAGGGGCTGGAGCAACGGCCTCGACAGGGAGAGCAACGGCGTCAGTAGGGGCTGGAGCAACGGCCTCGACAGGGGGAGCAACGGCCTCAGTAGGGGCAGGAGCAACGGCGTCAGTAGGGGCTGGAGCAACGGCCTCGACAGGGGGAGCAACGGCCTCAGTAGGGGCAGGAGCAACGGCCTCAGTAGGGGCAGGAGCAACGGCATCAGTAGGGGCTGGAGCAACGGCCTCGACAGGGGAAGCAACGTCGTCAGTAGGGGCTGGAGCAACAGCCTCGACAGGGGGAGCAACGGCCTCAGATGGGGCGGGAGCAACGGCCTCAGTAGGGGCGGGAGCAACGGCCTCAGTAGGGGCGGGAGCAACGGCTTCGACAGAAGCGGGAGCAACGGCTTCGACAGAGGCGGGAGCAACGGCCTCGACAGAGGCGGGAGCAACGGCCTCGACAGGGGCGGGAGCAACGGCCTCAACAGGGGTGGGAGCAACGGCTTCCACAGGGGCGGTAGCAACGGCTTCGACAAGGGCGGGAGCAACGGCTTCGACAAGGGCGGGAGCAACAGCTTCGACAAGGGCGGGAGCAACAGCTTCGACAGGGGTGGCAGCAACGGCCTCGACAGGGGCGGGAGCAGCCTCGGCAGAAGGGTCCTCGATAAGAGGAGGAGCTGGTGCCGCCTCGTCAAGAGCTGGAGCTTCCTCTGCAGGAATTATCTCAGCAACTGTTACAGCTGCCTCAACAGTGCCTGCTTCAAAAGGAGCTAGACCAACCTCAACTAAAGTGGCCTCAGAAGGGACAGGAGTGGCCTCAGCTAAGTGTATCGCAGCAAGAACAGGAACCTCCTCAGACGAGACTGAAGCCACCTCAGTTACAGCTGCCTCAGCAGGAATTGGAACTTCTTCATCTGCAACTACATCTTGTGTTATTGCTACATCAGAACCTGACACTGAATCTGAAGAAGTGGCTGTTGTAACAACTTCAACGGTAGTCATTTCAGCAATGGTCTTTTCAGCCACCGCTGAAAGTTTTTCAGCCAGAGACACGTCAGCAGTTACAACTTCAGTAGCTTCTTTGGATATTATAATTTCAGCTGGGACCGCCTCGGGCGCGGCAGCCTCCGCTGGGACCGCCTCGGGCGCGGCAGCCTCCGCTGGGACCGCCTCGGGCGCGGCAGCCTCCGCTGGGACCGCCTCGGGCGCGGCAGCCTCCGCTGGGACCGCCTCGGGCGCGGCAGCCTCCGCTGGGACTTCCTCAGTTGGAACAGGAACTGGCAAAGATACAGCAGGTGCATTATCTGCCGAGGCAGGTAAAATATCTGCTGGTTCTTCAGCAGGAACTGAAAGTGCAGGAGCAAGGGTCTCATCTTGCACAGGAGGAGTCTCAACAGAGATTGGAGCTGCAACAGAAGGTTCCGTCAAAACAACCAGAGGAGTCAGAACTTCAGCGGGGGAAGTCTCAACATGGTTTGATTCTAGGGGAGTTGTTCTGCTGGGCATTATATGCGATAAGGCAATGTCTATACTAGAAAAAAGACCTGTCTCACTGGAAGGTGTGGCCTCTGCAGCAGAAGGGGATTGAATTTCTGGGGTGGTGGCAGCAGCAACTGCAATGGGTAACATTTCAGGGGCAGATTCTAATTTAGCAACTGGAGCGGACTCAGAGGTAGGAAGAGCTTCAAGAGACTCTGCCCCAGTCTCATTGGCAAAAGTTGCCACTTCCGTTGCTGGCGGTCCCATCACAGAGTCTGCGGCGTTTGAAACAAGAGAAGCAACATCGAGGAATCCAACAGATTCATCCTTTTTCGGTGTTTCTATTTCCATAGTTGACACGAGTTTATCGGATTCAGTTGCGGCTGGTTCTGAAACATCTGCTGCAGTTGGAATTTCTACAGCTGCTGATGAAGCATCTTTAGTTTCTGGGAGAAGGAAAACAACATCAGCTACGGGAGCCGTAGACTCTTCACTAGGAATATTAGAGAGTGTAGCATCAGCGAGGCTAGATGGAGATTTGGTAAGCCAAGATGGGAACACCAAAGTGTCCGTTAAATCTAAGGTCATGCTATTGTCGGGATTGGCGAAAACTACAAGATAGTGCGGTTCGGACTCTGCTGGTAGTACGTCAGTCACAGCAGGTTGGACTTGGGCTGGTTCGGGTGTATCAGCTCGAGAGGCAAGAGGATCAAGTAAAGCGGGTGCAGGGACCTCGGCGGTCTCTTCAGGTATAGCTTCTGGGATAGACACTGTGACCTCGAGAGCTGTGACCTCAGGAGCTGACACCTCGGGTATCGGAGGGGTTACCTCTGAAGCAGAAGTCACTATTTCAGGGACAGGAGGGGATAACTCTGGAGCAGATGTAACAACTTCAGGAACGGAAGCGGTTACATCAGGTGCAAGGGCTACAGCCTCAGGGACAGAAGCAGTTATCTCAAGGACTGCAACTTCGGGGACAGGAAGGGATACCTCTGGAGCCACAACCTCTGGGGAAGAAGGTTCTGAAACAGGAAGTACAACTGCCGAGGTAACTTCTTCGAACAATGTGTCAGCTGCTGCAGCAGGAGTTAAGAGTGAAGGTTCAGTATCAGGTTCGATCTTGGCTGCAACAGTGGCTTCTCCTGCTTCGGACACGCTAGAGTCCGCAATCGCAAGGGGAGGGGTTTCAGTCTTAGGTGGTGGAGATTGTTCAACTGGTGTCTCTAATGGTGATAGCGGAGCTGGTTCGAAAGGTGTTGTTGCCACAGAGGGCTCCGTTGGTGGGGTTTCCAAAAGAGGTGCAGATGGTGGTGCTGCTGCTGCTGGTGGTGCTTCGGACGGTGCATGCGAGTCAGCTGCTGCAATCTAGTAGAAATTCACCAGATGTGAATTAGGAGAACAGGGTTCAATATGTGAAATGAGCTTGCAAACAAGAATGTTTGAGATCTAACCCAGAGTTCAATCATTTGTGAATCATTTCTTTTTTTTTTTTTTTAATCATATTTTAAATCAACGAATAAAAACTAATATTAAGTTGTATCAGAAAATTATTTTGCTTTTTACAGACCTTTACATTAAAATTGTATTTTGTTAGACGCTATTCCGATGTAATTATTTGCATTTCATCAGATGGACAGTTTATCTGACTCGATGTTAATAATCACATCAAAATAATCACATCAAAATTATCATAATAAACGATTTGTTTTTTGTTTTTTTTTTACTTTTATTCTCCCAAATAAGGCATACCGCCACTGAGATGTAAGGGTCTACTTTGAATTAGGGGCCATACCTACAGGGGCACACTAAGCAAGCATTTGTGCAGCAAGATGTTTGTTCACATTACATTTAAACTTTTGCATGTGGATATAGTCAGGGAAACAGGGAGCAGGAAGAGAATTCCAAAGGCTAGCAGTTCCAGGAAAGAAACTATTAGAGTAGAAAGCCTTCCGGCATCTGGGGACATTTACAGTGAAGGGGTGGGATTTTGCCGAGTGTCAGGTTGGTCAGGGTATTTACGTCGAAGGGACACCAGTACAGCAAGTTCGTCAGAGCACATTCCATTAAAGTACTTGTAAGATAAGCACAGGGATGCAACATTGCGGCAGTGGGACAGGGGCTGGAGCTTGGTAAATAGTGTGGGATCTATTAGATTAGAGGCTCTTTTTTGAACCCTGTCTAAGAGGGAGAGACTATGGTTGGTGCACCAGCCCAGATGTGACAACAATACTCCATGCATGGGCGGATGGTGGCTTTGTAGAGATATAGGATACTGGCGGGTGTGAGAAGTTTACTAGTACGGTATAAATACACAGGTGCCCTAATTCATTACTGAACAATACCTGGTGGGCCTTCTCGTTAATATATAAATATAAAATTATAAACTATGAATCTACTATAAATTATTAACAATGATATAGTGAATTAGTGAAAGCTCATGGGATGAAAGGAGTCGAATATGAAAGAATTACAGTTTAGACTATTCAGAATCGGTTAAGTGATTTAAAAGGTGACTTATGTTTTTAAACAAAAAGAAAAAAACAAACACATTTTAATAGGAAATTGTTAGTTGTCGATTATGATATTTATTAAATGCAAGATGGAGGAGAACCCAACCAGCAGCATTTTGGTAGAGCTAGGGCCAAACGTACAGATGAAAAAATATGTTGAATATTACAGAAGCTTCGGTACAATAACAAAAAATAAAAGAGTAGAGGTCTGTGAAAAACAAGTATTTTTTGATACGCTTTAATATCGGCTTATAGTCAATTTGTTAAAAAAAAAAAAAAAAAAAAAAACTTTCATACAACTACATAAAATTAAAACAAACAAACAAAAATACAACCAGGACTCTAATTGCAATATTGAAAAGATTCTGTATGCCATGTCGAATAGCAAAAAAAAAAAAAAATTGCAATCTGTACTCACTGATATAATTCAATAAACACATCAACTTCAAAAGGTCTTCAGCTATCTTTATATATGTATATACTAGAAGAATATCCGTCATCAGACGGGTAAAATTCTCCGAAAAGATGTTTTGCACCACTTTTATGTCCCCTTACGAAGATTAAAACAAGATATAATGCTACTAAATCTTATGTCTCGTATTCTTATTCCAATTTTAATCAAAATCCATGACATGATTTGGATTCGAGAAAATGTCTAAAATTTAAGGCTCAAGCTTAAGGAGTCTTAAGAAATTGAAATTCAGAGAATTTTGCTTAATAATCTAATTACTATGGATTAAATTCAATGCAAATCTGAAATATTTGAATTTTGGGAAGGGATGTGCCCATATTATGCCTCCTAAAAACAAAACTGAAATTTGGGGAATATTTATTGATGCCTAATATACCTATTGTTAAAATTTTACAAAAAAATCGAAGGGATCTGAATTTTCACAAAGAGCTTCTACCCCCCTTTGTACAAAACTAAATTAAGCCCACATCATGACCTCTTGCATCTAACAGCTGTGTTCTAAAATTGATAATGATTGGTTAATTAGTTTAGGAGTGAATCCTGTACATACACATATATAAACATATGCGCATCCGTAACTTCATATAAATATTGATATATTTGTTTTATCTTCACAGATGATTTCAGTCTCATCGTGTTTCTTAACTGCCATTCCTTCCTTTTTTTTTATCATTTTAATTTAGTTTATCTAAAGAGATCAAGGGCCCCCCTCTTGAGGCTAACACTTGATTCCCCTATGAGTAAAATTTATATCCGAGGGCTCTCTTAAGGATAGATGTTGTTCCTTTTAGGGCTGCTATCTGTACTTCCCTATAGTTTGGTCTTCCCGGGATTGTTTCTAAGTATTTTCTTAGATTTTTCTTTCACTAGACCAGTTGCCCCCACTATAACCGGTATGATGTTTATTTCGTCGAGGGACCATGTTATTTTAAAATCATTTTTGAGGTCTTAGTATTTGGTTATTTTTTCCCGTTCGGCTCTATTGAGGCCATCTGCAGATCTGTATTGCCTGATATAAGCAGAATTGTAAGTGCGTGCTTCCAACAGGCACACTTCGCAACTCCTCTATTGCCACAAGATTTTTAGTATTTTGGGGTGATAGATGAGATTGCAGAGTGAGATGATAGCGATAAACACTTATACAACATGAGTACCACTCTCTGAGCCTCCATGAAACGACGATTGAAAGATGACTTGAAAGTGACATACTTGAAAGAGAGTTGTACCTGCGAATCGTACACAGGCTCTAGTTAATTTTGTATGTACAAAAGGATATTTGAGACAGGTTTATAAATGCCGAGCTAGTCATCAGTTCATCCTACATCGGAAGAATAAAGATTTGATGAATAATAATAGTTTGTCAATGAAACAATTGTCAGAGAAAGAAAGAGAGAGTCAACAGATGACGATTAGAACGGAAGTAACGCCGCCGTTACTGACATAGCGTTGCCACAAAAGATAGCCAGGGAGATGCGTTGGAACAACCAGGCTGACTCACGGGGGCTCGTACCTAGACGTTGAAATCCTCTGTCCAATGTCCTGAAAAAATTTAACAGTCTCGGGGCCAAGCACACCCGACGTTTCCACTGAAATTGGTTGGAAGACGAAACGGTCAGTGAGCGAGCTATATTTTCCGCGCTTCCTTGTTTCGGCGAGCAGAGCCGTTGTGGCGGGCTTCACCGCGGATTCCGCAATCCTTGCTGGTGAAAAGGAGTCAGAACAAGTGGCGTCCCAGATCAGCGGCTTTCCGGCTGTGTGACAGTCAAATGTCACTCCATTTCTTTTTGAATGGATAGTCAATAGATTCTTGTTGGAGATCATTCTGTGTGTTGTTCTGAGAGTTGGCTGTTTCGAGAATGTTAGATCAAAAATAGGAGAGATAGTCATAATAGTAGAGTGGGAGCATGAGAGATCGCTGGGAAAGTTTGTTTTTTTGTCGTTAGTGGCCTTAACTAACGACTTAACCCCCTAACTAGAAAGAATATTGTTAAAAAATAGTCATTCTAATTAAGAAGATGTAACTGACAATTATTAGGGAGGACGACTGAGCTATCAGAAGGGGTGGGACGTAATGGGTGAAAATTTCAGATTCATGCGAGTAGTATTTTTTTGTGTTCATTTATACATAAATAACACTAAACAATCAAACATTTTGAAAATTTTGCAAAATTCAGAAGGTGCAGGCCAAAAATAGCTGTTAGAGCTCCACGGGACTCAAAATCCATCATTTTTCGGTGAAAAAGTGGTTTCATGCGACATTGCAGGTCCTAAAACATCCTCAAAAGCTATGAATGGATATAGATGGTTAAATCTGATATAGTACTTTAATTTAGGACCATTTTCAGCCTGTAAAAGCGTTTTCATGAATGTAGAATAGCCAAAAACTAGTGGCCTGCACCTTCTGAATTTTGCAAAATTTTCAAAATGTTTGATTGTTTAGTGTTATTTATGTATAAATGAACACAAAAAAATACTACTCGCATGAATCTGAAATTTTCACCCATTACGTCCCACCCCTACTATCAGGTCCACAAGTGGTCGGTGTTTGACAGTGGAATCACGATCGGTTAGACATTTTGCGTGATCTTGCTCAGGACTGGCGTGTGGTGCAGACCAGGGAAGATGCCGGCTCAACCTGACCAGGGTGAATGCTGTTGTAACAACAACAACATTCTAGTTAGCTAAGATTCATGGTTGAAGTTATGTCATCAGTGTTTTTGTGCAAACCAAAGACAGTGTAGAATTTATACATAAAATGGGTAAATGTGCACGTTACTATTGGCGACATAAAAGATTTTAAAGAAAATATAGTTGGGAAATTAGTCCCAAACAATTTATTTTGGTTTACCTACTCATGTGTGACATATTTACGTTAAAAACAATTTAATATTTAATAGAAAATATAAACATATCAAGTTAGTATTAATATTGGCCTTGAGTACTTTTACGGTAAAAAATAAAAATGACTGACGGATGATTAACTACTCAATACCAATATTAACAGTAACTTCACATGCTTTCTATTAAATATTAAATTGTTTTTAATGTAAATATGTCACACATGAGTAGGTAAACCAAAATAAATTGTTTTGGACTCATTTTTTGACTATTTCCGTTTAAATTTTTCATGTCGGCAATAATAACGTTCATCAAGAAATTAAATAAACCCCTGAATCTTTTATATTTATGCAAGCAGAGATGAGGAGTCAGAGTTACTTAAAAAATTATTTTTTAAACCCGAGTCCAAAGTCATTTTTTTTAACAGACTCTCCTCCCCACTATTGAGGTAAGGAGTCGGAGTCAGCAATCTCTGCAGGAATCATATAGTAGAGCCTATTTTTTTAAAACCAGATTCAGATTTCTTTTTCCCCGACTCTCTCATCACCGAAAATGTGACAAATGTTGCCCAACAACAAAAAGAACAACACACGTGATGATCCCTAACATCAAAGATGATAACAACGCCTATTATGTTAATTACAATACCTAGTAGGGTTGGGGGTATCTTTTTTGTTCCTTACAGCCCCTTTCTCACAGAAGAGACGTTGCTAGTCTCTCTCTACTCTATCGTTATTTTCATGGAAACTGCTCGACTGAGCTTCAATCTCTGGTCCTCTTTGCAAAACATTCACAGCAAAAACTCGCTTTGCTAACACAACAACAAAAAAAAATTTCCTTTCTCCGTGGTGTGCCTAGCGCCAGGCGTAATTTCCCCTAACAGAGCTTCTCGCCTGTGGAACACATTGCTTCTCTGCAGACTACAACATCTTCAAATCCAACAGATTCTTGTCATAAACAGTACCCACAAATAACAAAACTTAGTTCATTCTATTAATCACCCTCAATCCTCTCATGAGATTCTTCACTTTTCAACTAGCTATCATTACATCCCATTAACCTTCATCCTCGAGTGGCCTTCGGCCTTGCTAAATGCTGATTCTTCGGTGTAAAAAAAAAAAAAAAAACTTTTACTGTTGCGAAATACAAGTTTGTACAATTGCAATTTTTTTTTTTTACTTCACTAGTCGCAGTGCATCCATCACGTCTTGACAATGCTATTACCAAAAGAAAATGGTTGTTTTTATCGAGTATCTCGAAGCAGAATGAGAATATATGAAACATCATTTCTGGAAACTCTTTAAAAACACCATTTCTTTTTTTGGGGGGGGGGGGGCTTAAAAAGTGCGGGCTAGTGATGAGACACCAGACATAAAACAACAGAACGAAGACACCAAACAAAACGCATGCAGTAAAAATTATAAAATATCGAACATCAAAACTTTTCAAAGAATTATCCTACAAAATAAAATGAAATCGTTTTCTTGTTTTGGCATGAGATGGATCGAGAAGAGGAAAGAAAAGGTGTTGGTAGCAAAACAATGTTGAGTTTGAAAATTATACATATATATATATAATTATATTATTCATTTTCTACATGATCATTATGTTAAGTTTGACAATGCATATATATATATATATATATATATATATATATATACATTGCCGAGAAGATTGACGATGTATTTGTCTGATACTAGCGCCGACACTTAACTAACGACCATTCCTGCCCCCGATCGGAATTCAGAAAACTCCTAATAGAAAATACCAAAATCTTAGAATATAGTACTAACAAACAAAAACTCCATATATTAGAAGTCTTATATAAAAAAACTGAAAAAAACCTAATTAACAGAATTAACTTTAATGTCAGTAATAATATACTAAACTGTCTATAATTCTAACTATAGTTTCCTACTTATTACATAATTCCCGCCAAAACCATCTATAATACTTACACATGGTCTGTACCTGATTATCCTCATTCCCCTGAAGATGGACCCAGATGGGTCTGAAAGTACTTGGGACTCAAATCCAAACTATGGCAAATTCATCAGCCAATTCCCCTCCAAAACTAAGATCCTGATTCGGACTATTGAAAGGATCTACCAAAGGATATCGAGACATAAGTTGTCTCTTATATTCAACAATACTTGCCTGCAAGAGAAGATGCTGATTAGATATATATATAGAGAGAAATATCTATATATATATGCACATTTTCAAACTTAACATAATGATCACGTAGAAAATAAATAATATAATTACGTTTCAGAATTTTTTTTAGATGAAAATTGAAAATATTATTTGAATTATTTATCTTGGATGATGTAACCTCCAACCTTTGTCTTGTCAAACTGAATCTGTATGGAATTTCGGCCGTGTGGCGCAATGGATAAAGTGCTAGGTAATTATCAGTTCTCAGTGACAATCTTCTTGAGGTTGATGGTTCAGGCGATACTAAGAATATAATTAAAATTTACTTGAGACTTCTACTCATGGCCGACAGAATTACAACAATCTAAAATCTGTGGATTAAATAAAAAGTTCCGTTCGAAATTCGGTACAGATTCCAGAGTTTGACAAGATGCACCTGATAAAAAATTGGAAGTTACATCGGTTGAAACGTTTTGACAATAACATCCAATTTGGTATATTCAAACTACTGTTGGGTGTTTTTATCACAACGTTGCAGCCAATGTAAACTCCAACCTTCTTCAGGTGTACCTTGTCGAACTCGGGAATCTTACTGTCAAACTCGGGAGTCTGGACGGAATTTCGAACGGAACTCTTTATTAAATCCACGGGAGTAACATGCTCTCGTTCCATCTGCCATGACTGGGAAGAAGTCTTCAGTAATTCGCAATTCTTCGTATCGCCCGCACTGAACCTTCAACCTTCAGATGACTGTCACTTAAAACTGAATTTTACTTAGTACTGTATCCACTGTGCCACGGGTCCTTGCGATAAAAACACCCAAGACGAGAACAGTAGTCGGAATCATTCAAATAATACAAAAGAATATAATCACCCTATCGCAGCTTCATGCTGTTACAATCCCCAAAGACTAATGGTGATAGTGGATTAATTAATTTGAAATAAACTATGTCTAATTTTTATGCAAATGAAAAAAGAAAATCTTAACACTAACTATGACATATCTAAACTGCTTTTTCTTCATGTTTTAGTAAATACTTAATCATATGTTTGCACTTACATAAAATATATTCTTTTTATTTGATAACCTAATATATATATATATATATATATATATATGATAAATGCCTTGCCAATCCACTATTTTTCTCTCTTCCACCCCTGCTCCAAAAACCAAAAAGATTTGCAAATGTGTTTTTTCTTAGGCCATCTAAGGAAGCTGGATTTTGAACAAGATCACAGCTGAAACATGTATGCAGATATGTAACCAATAAAGTGTGTATAAATAAAGGAATTTATACTAATATATATATATATATATATATATATATATAAAATTCTGGTGAAACTTTGTTCATATGAGTTAATCCAGTAAATCCTTCCTGTGTTTATATAATAGTGTTCAATAACAAGTTGAGCTATATATTTATTTATGCAAACATTTTGGTTACACATTTGCAGACATGTTTCAACTCCAGCTAGAAATCAGCTAAGTTCTCAGTATGAAAGCACTTTCGTAATGAAAACTTGGCCTGAGGAGGCTTGGCTGATTTCTAGCTGGAACTGAAACATGTCTGCAAATGTGTAGCCAAAATGTTTGCCTTAATCAAAATTTATACTATTATACTATATAATATATATATATATATATATATTATTTTACATTATCTAACATATAAAGTTATCTTGCCGGATTTTAAAAGTCAGACTCAAATAGCATTTAAGCTGACAATTCAAATGCTGCTTGTGACTAGCCAATTTTCATTTTTTATTTATTGGCAACATAACATACTTTCGTACGATTCATTTTAAAAAATTACTTAGTATGGGCCAGACAACTAATATGAAACATTTTTAAATAACAACCTAAAAATAAAAATCAACAGGGGGATAACTCATATTTTAGATTAAAGAGTATAATAGCAATTGTCTACCTTATGTGCAAAAAATAAAAAAATAAAATTACTCAGTGGATCCAGGCACACTTAGTAAATAATAAAATATGAAAATGAAAAATTGAATGCCATTCAATTTTCATTTTTATAAGTTTATTATATCACTCTACAAAACACGTATCGAGTACTATTTAATTAATAACTAATCAATATCAACTTAATATCGAATTATATTAATTAGGTTTTAAAATTATAAATAATATATATATATATGTATATAGTGCAAAGAATTATCCTGTATTAAAAAAGGATTTGAAATAGAGTTTTAAAAAGGATTCTTAAAATGGATCATTTAAAGAATTTTTTCCAAAACTTGATTTTAAAAGGTTATTTTTAATATAGAATAATATTTTGCTAATGATAAAAAGAAGTCAAAAGAGAAAGAAGTCGAAAAATAAAATTAATCAATAAAACGAAAAAAATTAAAATACATTTCAAATTAAATAAATGGAATAAAATACAACAAAATAAAATGAAAAACCAAAATAAAAATGAATAGAAAAGAAGAAATGAATTTATTCTAAAATGTAGGATAAAACAAAATTTTGATGTTCGTTTGGAAATGTCTTCAACAAAATGTACATCAGATTGACATATAATTCACATAAATATTTGAAAAAATAAATGTAAAATAAAAAAAAAAATGATAAAAATGATTGAACTCTGGATTAGGGAACACATTTCCCCTGGTGATGCACGGATTCAAACGCCTAACGTTAGTCAAAAAGATGAATTGATAGAAGCACTAAAAGGTGTTATTGGCAGCTGGATTTTAGGGGTAAAGATTTTTGTTGTCGTTGTTGTTATCTTGGATAAAAGCTGTTCAAGCCAACGTTTAGGTCATTTTCTCTCTTGTTAATTGGATGAAAACGATGAAGCCAAGTAAATGGTGCGTCTAATTGGCCATTGACTTTTAGAAAAAGTTATTTTTTTTGTTGTAAAAGCGAGTAGAAATAAAAGTAAAATATCCCCGCAAGTGAGTGTTTTTTTAAAAAAAGGGTGTGATAAAAAGAAATAAAAGAAATAAAAGAGCGGGGAGGTAAAAAAAAAAAATAGTGCCGATTGTGTTTCACGTAGTTAGAGTGGATCCCAATCACTCAGCATATTATCTATCGGATTTCCGAATGTTATCCCACTCTGTTTTCAAGAATGTCCAACTTCAAAAATGAATTCCAAATCAAATGTATATACACTACAATCTCTATAAGCTTGTACGTTTTTCGAACTCTTTGGAGCATGAACTCAGAATAATAACAGGGTGACTCGCCAAAAATGCCACCCGTGGAATCGTTGATAAAATTCACAACCTTTTCTGTAATCAAAGCTATATTTGATACAAATAAACTTTAGTCAATGCCTGACTTGTCCACTAAGTTTCCATCATGAATGTCCAACAGTCTTTGCTTTATCATAATGATATGGAGGGGAGGGGGGCTCTTTGGTAATCTTCTCATCAGGAGGAGGTGTGATCCTGAATGGCCTTCACATTCACCGGACCATAACCACCTAAATTGTATCTATGCGGTTATCTCCAAGATAATGTCTATCAAAACAATCCCCAGACTATTCTGGAACTTTTTTTTTTTTAACATAGTTCACCCCAAACAAGGCAGGCAGGACGTCACTGTAGACGTAAGGGGCTACTGAGAAAAAAGAAGAGGGGAGAAGGTGGGGATGGGGGGGAACCTAAATTGGGATCTGCGCAGCGAGATGTCTGTTTACATTAGTTTTAAACTTCTGCATGTCTGTACTGTCGGGGAAACAGGGGGCAGGGAGGGAGTTCCAGGGACCAGCAACACGAGGAAAGAAGCTATTCGAATAGAAGGCTCTCCGACATCTGGGGACCTCCATAGTGAATGAATGAGATTTAGTTGATTGTCGAGTTAGTCTAGTGAATTTACGCCGAGGGGGCACCAGAGTAGCCAATTCATCGGAGCATAATCCATTGAAGTATTTGTAAAACAAGCACAAGGATGCTACATTGCGGCGATGGGACAGGGACTGGTGCTTGGTTGACAGTGAGGGACCTATTAGGTTAGCGATTCTTTTTTGGACCTTGTCAAGGAGGGAGAGACTAGTAGATGATGCACCAGCCCAGATGTGACAACAATACTCCACGCATGGGCGGATGGTGGCTTTGTAGAGATACAGGATAATGTCAGGTGAGAGGAGTTTACTAGCACGGTAGAGAGAGCCAACCTTTAAGACAGCCAAAATCAGGAAAGTGCCAACAGAGGAGTGTGTCGGAGTTATTGACAATTTTGCAAGTCATATCCAGGTGTGCTTATCAGTGAAAGGCAATAAAACAAAGACTATTGGATATTCATGTTTGAAACTTGGTGGACAGGTCAGGCATAGATTAAAGTTTATTTGTACCAAATATGGTTGGATCGCAGACAGTAGCGTGAATTTTATTACCTATTTCATGAGTGGCATTTTTTGGTTGGTCACTGTACTCATCCGGTAGTAACAATAACAATAACAAATCATCATTATTATTAATTACTATGAAGTAGCTGTTACTTTTAAGATGGGTAAACAGAGATGAAGCATTTTTAAAAGAATTAGAAAATGTTAAAAGGTTAAAAGAACACAAGATATATTAACAATCATTCTGGACAAAACAGCTAAGCAAGCAAAGATGATTACATTTAAATATTTCGTTTTTTAAATTGATATTCACTCATCATTTTATGGCGGCAACATTCGATATCAAAGCAGAACCAGGTAGCAACCAAAATGCAGTCTTTTCAATAATTTGTATTAGTTTTTCAAGCCATTCAGGGTTCTTGCAAATACAGCATTTCATAATTCCCTATTCATTTGAATAAAATATCACATAATCAAGTCTTGCTCATTTTGGTTTTGCAATTATTTCTCTCTCACTTCATCTGTTCGGCAATCTCCCCGTGGAGGCTTATTTCTGATGCACATTTATAGTGAACAATATGATTTGAGATCAATTCGTTATCTCAGACTCAAGCAGAAGTTGTTGGCTGCCGAGACACTGCATTCTTTGTAACCCTTCTTGAAATTTGCCCAAACTACACCTGATGCCTTCTCTCCATATACATGCAGTTTTGATGAGTTGTAATGCATTTACTGAGCACTGAACACAAAGATTTCATTATCATCCATCAGCATAAATTATTGAGAACACTTACTCTTTTGAGCCGTTTACATAAAATGAACCTCATCTAAGTCATGTGACACATAAATGCCAATTAGCAAATAAACAGTCCGACGTCAGTTTAATCCAGTAAATTTACTATACTGAAATATAGGACTTGGAATTAGCAGTGTGTGAAGACTGCTTGGAAGAAGTTCAGGGAGCTGCTATCAGTTCTTACATCAGGCCATCTGTCGTACAGGACCCGTGGTCAAGCATATATATAGCACTTGTGTGTGGAGTGCTATGCTCCAAGCCAGTGAAACCTGGGAACTGACAAGGCCAGATCTCCAACATCTGTAGCACAATGACAGGATAATGGTTAGACGGATTTGTAACATCAATCCAGAAGATACTTCCACCGTGTGGACAAGTGTGTTGCTGGGGAAACTTTGTCTTGCAGACCTCGATCCCATCTTGAGGGAGAGAAGACTCCGCTGGTATGGACACGTGGACAGATCCAGCAGTGCAATCAACTGTGCACTAAACCTACAAGTCTCCGGTAGGCACGGAGTTGGCTGGCCAAAGTTATCTTGGAAGGAGCTGACAGAGAGAGACCGCAGGCTCTTGAACGCTAACCCTCAGGATCGACAAAAGTGGAAATCTGCGGTGAGGACTGCCATGCGTACAGCTAGCCAGCTGTCGGGGGGGGGGGGGGGGTCCGCTGGTGTAGACATTGCCCCTAATCCTGCTCGATAATCAAAAGACTGATGAAGAAGATGATGAAGAAGTTATTTGGCATAATGAGTTAAGTGTTCACTAATGGGTCAGGAGACCGGGGTTCAATCATAGGTCAAATCCAACCAAAGACTAAAAGAAAATTGTACTTTGTCTCCTTGCTAAGCACTCAGCATTATAAGGTGAGGTTCAAGGGTAAGTGGAGCAGTCCAAAGAAAAGGATTAGCACTCTTCCCTACATCTAGGTGCTGTAGACAACAAAAAGGGAACCTTCGGGTCGCCCTTAACTACGGTCGATTCGTTTATTTTTTTTTTTATAAATAATGGAATATTTGAAGTCATGTGCTGACCCAACAGATCCGTTTAACCAACATAAACATGCAGATTTGTATTTAGAAATATCAACTGAAAAATGAGGCATTTCTTATAGTCGAAAGGTACGTGATATATAGGACCCATTTGGCTGAAATCACTAACTTCATAACATATTACACGGTTCTTACACAGACATGATCCCAAAATTCCCTGAATACTAAAAATAATTTCTCTGATTGTAAATAAAATTTAATGACCACATAAGCTGTTCTAGACCCCAAACTCTACCTGAACGGTAACTGATAAGACAATCACAAAGTTAATTTCATCTCACACAGCTGGAGTAGGTGTTCGTACAAGTCAGGATACGTCTATGACAATCAGTCCGACAATGGCTTTGTTACTGTCGGACTGAGGTATGGTTCTGTTCAGTTCTAGGAGGTCCACCCTCTTATGTTTCACTTTCTGCTAATCGCCCAAGATGCCCCTGCCAGGGAATGCAGACAGGGCTGCTCAGGCATTTTTTGTAGGCTCAAATGCACTTCACCTTGTGTGCTGGCTTTTCAAAACCCACCTGATCTTGTGTCTAACCTCCCCTCAAGAGGAGGTAAATAAATATACAGAATAGTTTGGGAATTTTTTAGATGACGATTGATAATTCGGATTGTTCGGACTACTGTTCTCATCTGGGATGTTATTCTCACAACATTAATGAAGGTCGTTACATCGACCAAAACATTGCGAGAACAACATACAAGATGAGAACAGTAATAAAAATTGAAAACACGGAGCAAAGACATTCTAAGTATATTTTTTTTATTTATTTCATTTAATTTCTCGTCAATTTGACATCTTCAAGTGGCTTTTGGCCTTGATAAGTGGTGACTCAGTAAGAAACATTTTTTTTAAGGATTCTGGTATGACTAACCACTCATTCACCACATTTTGTTTATTTTTAATTTATTTTTAACTACATTTTTAACTTGAGGTGGATGAACAAAATTGGCTTCTTGAATTACCAATTATTTTTCTAAACAAAAAAAAAAAAGTAATTCCTTTATTTTCTCTGCAGAGAATTTTCTTTCATTATCCGCGATGCATACACACCCTGATATTACTGACCTTTCAGCCATAAGACATGTACCAGTTTCAAGTTGATTTTTTTCTAATAATGCGACATGCAGCAGACCTTGAAACCCCGACAGATGTGTGTACAAATGAGTAGAGATGAGAAACAGCTAAGAGCGAGGCTGGAATGCCAATAAGGAAGGGAAGGATAACAGAATAATTAGTTTGAATAACAAGTCATGAAGGTAAATAGAAGCGAGAAAGAATTTTGTTTTTAAACTTAAAAATAAAGGAGAGAAGCCGTTGCCAGCATCAGATTCAGATTTAAGCTCCCTATCATATTTTTTTTAATCCTCTCCCTATCATATTTTTTTTAAACCCTCTCCCTATCATATTTTTTTTAAACCCTCTCCCTATCATATTTTTTTTTAAACCCTCTCCCTATCATATTTTTTTTTAAACCCTCTCCCTAACAGATTTTTTTTTTTAACCCTCTCCCTATCAGATTTTTTTTTTAACCCTCTCCCTATCAGATTTTTTTTTTTTAACCCTCTCCCTATCAGATTTTTTTTTTAAAACCCTCTCCCTATCAGATTTTTTTTTTAAAACCCTCTCCCTATCACATTTTTTTTAAACTCTCTCCCTATCACATTTTTTTTTTAAACTCTCTCCCTATCACATTTTTTTTTTTAAACTCTCTCCCTATCACATTTTTTTTTTTAACTCTCTCCCGATCACATTTTTTTTTTAACTCTCTCCCGATCACATTTTTTTTTTAACTCTCTCCCGATCACATTTTTTTTTAACTCTCTCCCGATCACATAGTTTGTTGTTGATTTTTTTTACCTCAAAAACTCAGAAATATACTTTGCTATCCTTTAGTATACATCTAATAGTTTATCAGAAAAACGTTTTAAAAAATCTTTCAAGATCAGATATGATATTAGACCTAAAAGAATTGGGGAGGGGGGGAGGGGCAATTGTCCCCATCGGTAATTTATAGTTGGCACTATGTATGCTAACGGTATTGAATGAAAGTTATCATTGATATTGGTACTATCATCATCCTATTCAGTTTAACGTCCGTTTTACCTGTTGGTATGTGTTGGACGGCTTTTAGAAATTGACTTCAAAACTAAACTATCTCTAGCCAGGTCTTCATTTATCTCTCTTTCTCTCAAATTAATTTTTATCACTCAGCCTCCCATGCTTTCCTTGGCCTTTTTCTTCACTCTCATCCATTCTTTCAATGTGGCCGAACTGTTCGGCACACAAATCCCTTTAATGGTCACATTTAATCTTTCTTTATTATTGTACTAAAATACAACCGGTTCCTTTTAAAATATTTTCACATATAAAACAGGCATATAAATCACTGTTATACCACTAAACACAAAAAACATGAAAAGCCCACCTTGAAATGCATTTCATACTCGCAAGTGTTTATGAAGATACTCACAGTAATCAAATGGTTGCCAGATTTTCCACACAGCAATTTTCATAGTCTGTGATAAATTACCATTTGAACTGGAAGTTTTTGTTTTACAGCACTTTAAGTCATTCTGTACATTAGAGAGTTTGAATGCCTACTAGACACAATTATTGAGTGTCTTCTTTCTCTCTGTACAAGGGGTTTGTCAGGACA
Organism: Sepiola atlantica; assembly: GCA_963556195.1. Lineage (NCBI taxonomy): Eukaryota > Metazoa > Mollusca > Cephalopoda > Sepiida > Sepiolidae > Sepiola > Sepiola atlantica. The sequence continues at coordinate 94,590,287 of OY744532.1, forward strand.
ACCTTTACATGAGGATACTTTGCCCTACATGTAAATCCTGACCAAATATTCAAAACAACCTAGTATTTGAAGCCCAAATGAGATCCCCTCGACATGGCTACACACAAGGAATGATGCACTATCTCCTAGTTATGTTACCTCACGTAACAGCATGAGGTTGGATACTCCACCAGACCAGATAAATTCTTGTAATGGAATTCGTCAAGACCACAAGGAAATTAACTGTAACATAGTTAAGTGGTCAATTGGGGATGGGAAAATTAGTATCTTCACTTCTTTACTAACAAAAGGTTTGAGAGGTAGGGAAGATCCTTAAATAAACACTCAGATGTCTATGTATCTCATAGAAATCAAGGAAGTGGCCTCTTGATTTCTGAGAGCTAACCGAGCTAAAATATCTATAAAATAGTCATTTGATAAGTTCTAGAAATTTAATTAATTGTATCTTTAGTTTGACCTGGAAGCGATTTTTTTTTCAGATACTCTATTATTTGAGAGGTAATCCCATTTTCAAACAGTATGGTGAGGGTTGGTACAACAGTATTTCTTGCAAATATTCCCTATATTTTTTACAGGACTATTTACTTGACTCCCCACAAGGGCAAAGTTAGAGACAAGGTTGATTTTTAATGTGAAGAAAATCCTGATCACCAAAAAGGGACACTCTGGATTGAGACAAAAATTAAAATTGTCTTTGTTTAGAAGGATTTCTCCTTCACTAATCGAGGACAGAAAAGATGAAGTGTAATATCAGAACAGATACTACACTTTGTTCCTAGCCAAAAGTCTATGTTTGACTGAGTAGTTGATCGCAGAAGGTGCACGAGGTGCATCTTCCGCTTTGAGTCAGTATGTGTGCGTTATATATGCATGTCTGATTCTGACTTTTTAATACTATGCCTTGTCTTTGGCCAGATAGCAGTTCCACATTTTCTCTTCCAACTGTTGATGTTTGTATAATTTGCTGTTTGGGAACATATACCATTGGGACGATAATCCGGCGAATTTGAAACGCAATTAAGTCTGATAAATATTTTGAAATGCCTGTTGGGACATCAATGAAATGGCAGTGAAAAGGTCCCCAAAGTTTTGAAGCTGTACTGAGGTTGAACATAGAAAGCAACGACCGACTAGATATCTGTTAACATAGGTTTTAATCACAAAAACAAATACCAGGTTTAACAACAATTCTTCGAGTGGGAAGGATATAGCTATCCGCCCAGTCGCCGAGAAACTAACTAAAATAATTCATCAAAGGGGAGGTAATAATGAAATTTACAACTGAGGCCCCAGACTACTGTCTTCCAAGCTTAAAGGTAAATCTTGCACTGCTTAACCAAAAGACTTGTCTGCCTTTTAGCACTACACTTTTTGGTTTACAAGTTTCAAGTTTCATGGCATATCAACCCTTTTTTTGGTTTATTTAATGCCAAAACACTATACCTCCTATCTACCTACCTCCCAACAAGGGCTGGATGTGACGTAAGATCAAGCTAAATGTGGGGTGTGATCATTATTGAACTTCTCCAGTATACATACATAGGACTCCAAACCCATCCTCATAGCAGGATGGGAGCAACTGTCTCAAAGCAACACCGCTCTTTTCTGTAGTTCAGAAAAAAAGAGAAAGATTTGATCAGCTTACCCTGACGCATAGCCCTAACTCTAGTTTCTACTTTGAATAGAATTTTCCACAACTCTACTTACTCTAACTTTATGTGGAAAAATACCGCTTCTAACATTATTTTTACACACCTAAATATTGCTACAATGGAATTGTTTCAAATATTCAGTAAAAAGTAGTGACAGAATAAAATTAAAATAAGGATGTTTAAAGTTAATAAAGAGAAAAGCAAAAATAAACAAGTTTCAAAAATCATTCATGTCAGGGCTGTGGAGTCGCGACCAATTCACGAGTCATGGAGTCGCGACCAATTCTCACGTCATGAAATCGGAACCAATCCTCACGTCATGAAATCGGAACCAATCCTCACGTCATGAAATCGGAACCAATCCTCACGTCATGAAATCGGAACCAATCCACACGTCATGAAATCGGAACCAATCCACACGTCATGAAATCGGAACCAATCCACACGTCATGAAATCGGAACCAATCCACACGTCATGAAATCGGAACCAATCCACACGTCATGAAATCGGAACCAATCCACACGTCATGAAATCGGAACCAATCCACACGTCATGAAATCGGAACCAATCCTCACGTCATGAAATCGGAACCAATCCTCACGTCATGAAATCGGAACCAATCCTCACGTCATGAAATCGGAACCAATCCTCACGTCATGAAATCGGAACCAATCCTCACGTCATGAAATCGGAACCAATCCACACGTCATGAAATCGGAACCAATCCACACGTCATGAAATCGGAACCAATCCACACGTCATGAAATCGGAACCAATCCACACGTCATGAAATCGGAACCAATCCACACGTCATGAAATCGGAACCAATCCTCACGTCATGAAATCGGAACCAATCCTCACGTCATGAAATCGGAACCAATCCTCACGTCATGAAACCGGAACCAATCCTCACGTCATGAAATCGGAACCAATCCTCACGTCATGAAATCGGAACCAATTCTCACGTCATGAAATCGGAACCAATTCTCACGTCATGAAATCGGAACCAATTCTCACGTCATGAAATCGGAACCAATTCTCACGTCATGAAATCGGAACCAATTCTCACGTCATGAAATCGGAACCAATTCTCACATCATGGACTCCGGAATAATTCTGGGGTTAGAATAAGTGAAAATTTATAGACCGATTGTAACTCCTATTAATATATTTAAACTTTAAATACTGCCCAGATCCAAAAATAAAAAATATTTATTGTGTTTTTTTTTTTTTTTGTAGAAATACTTGAAAATCTTTTATGATAACACAAGAGGTATGCTTGAAGTAAATTTGGAGAAAATCTAAAAGGTCATGCAGAAATAGGTTAAGTAACTTAATTTTTACCAACTTCCTCAACTCGTCTAGTGTTTAGGATTTTTGCTTTTTTTTTCCAAAAAAGTCAGCTTTTGACACTTCACGTAGAAGAAAGCAATTTCAGAATTTTGCTCAAGTTTTAATTAAAAGAATATTACAGACAAAATATAAATGCATAATGGAACACATTCTTATAAACTACCAGGACTATCCATAATTGATATATTTATAAATTAGCTAACTATTGTGAAGTTGTCCAACAGTAAATAATAAATAAAGGAAGTCAAGTCGAGGGTTGGTTTAACAAGTGTATTAACAAAGTAAGGAAGTGACTAGCACTTGGCTAGACAGTTACAAGACTGTGCTTTGTTTTCTCTGTGTCTCTGGTGACTCGCACTATTTATAGTGACAACCGGTGCAGTTTCTCCTGTGTAAGAACGGCCGGTATAACACTAACATAAAGTTATCTTGTGAGATTTTAAAAGTTTGACCTAAATAGCATTTAAGCTGACATATCAACCTTTGATTTCTGATTAGCCAATTTACATTTGTTATTGTTGTGCCATGTTATTGGCACTACTTAGCTATAGTTTATTTTTTAAAGTATGTAGTCCCGTCCAGACAACTGATAATATGGAAACTTTTTCCATCCTGACACAAAACTCGAAATCAGCAAGGGTAATAACTCATATTTTAATTGAAGAATATAGAAATGGTCGTCTTCCTTACAACTAAAATATTATTTATTTTTCTGTATAAGTTTTTTTTAAATTGTGCAAACAGATATAAATCGAAAACTAAAATGACTGCAATGCATGATGCGTATGTCAGTCAGTTTCATCTATAGATGTACAAATAAAGGAGTTTGATGTTGCATAATCGTAAAAGTTGAAAGTTATGGTTTTATGCACCTACTTCTCCACAACCCCGATTCATGCAGACATGCACATTATGAGAAATGTGTTTAGTGATTAATAATTGTTTTTGTTATTTCAATCAAAATAATAAAAAAAATCAAAATGATGCATTTGTCAATATTTCTACGATGAGAAGTTGTACTATTTACATGTTTTGTACGATTGTCTTCATCGTCATTGCCGTATTCACAATCTTTTGACATTCTTTAGGTGCCATTTGTCAAAGTCGGAATTATTAACTACAGCATTTTGAAGCGTTAGTTCAAAATCTATCAACAAATTGAGTTAGGGAAAAGAAATTGCCCGTTGGTCACAACCTGATGTCTTTTTTTTTTTTAATCAAACGATTTGATTGGTTGTGACTGACGAAGCAGGGTAAAAAAAACTTGCGTGTTCTGAGGTCTACTAAAATTGAGTTGTTTTTTGGGGTCTTTTTCTTTCTTTTTTTTTCTTTAGGTAGATAACACACTGCACATAAATCTTTTTCCTAGATAAGATATTACCCCCCCCCCATTACTTTTTTAGTTGTTTTTTTTCTTCTCTCTCCTTTGATTCTTATTCGTTCCGACAAAAATGGAAAAATGAATAAAAGGGTGACGTTCTGAACCATAGGCATATAATCGAGAGTCCGCAGATTTTTAAAAACTGACTCTAGAGTCAGATATTTTTTAGTTGACTCTTCACCTCTGAGTTGGGGTTTAGGGAGTTATCAATTTGAGTCAATTTTACAAAAACCCAACTCCAGAGATAGCTTTTTCTATCCGACTCCCCACTTGGAGGAGCCAGGCTAGTCTTCTTTTTTTCTTTTTTTTTTTTTTAAATCACAACCCGTATTTAAACCTGTGTGATCCAATACATATTGTTGAGAAAAGGCATAACTAAAAGGTTTTGCAGTGCAAATGATCCATCAAATATTGTCAGTCATTCTAATTCAAAAGTCAGTTTCCGTTCATGAAGTGAACAGATCATAAAAAAAAAGGGGCTAGTTTTCAGATTGCTGGGCACAACTTCCCTCAACACGGATTGCTGGGGCTGTTTGTGCACTCACACATATGTTTCAATATCTGTTTTAATTTCATCATCATCATATTCTGTTTAAACTTATGTTTTACATGCTGGCATGTGTTGGACAGCTTTTAAAAATTGACTTGCAAAATAACCTATCTCTGGCCACGTCTTTATTTATTCCTCTTTCTCTCAAGTTCATCCTTATCACTTCCTTCCATATTTTCCCTGGCTTATCCCTGCCAACTGACTGTTCTACATCTACTAACCCAAGAACTCTCATCCATTTTTTTTCAACGTGGCCATACCATCAAAGTCTCCTGTTCTGTACACATCTCCCTATACTGTCCAGATTGAATCTTTCTTTGAGTTTATCAGATCTAACCCAGTCTCACATTAGACATCCATCTTATCAAATGAGAATAAAAAGAAAACCAACTATTGTGCCTATCGGATAAAACAAACTTACCAAAGATGTATTCTCTCAAATTTTCCTTTTTACAAGTCCTTTTTCTTAAAGCTAGTTAATTATTTTTTTCCTATTGTCACATAATTTATGTTTTTCATGGAGTAATCTCCCCTTAACTATTACATATGTTATTATTTTGAAACACTTTTTACAAAAGATGACAAAAATATTAAATTTTATACACGTTAAAAAATTCATGTAAACGTTTACTTTGTTATCATCTTATTCTAAATAATCAGTTTCAACTGCAAAGTTTTAAAACTTTGCAAATATATTTTATAATGCAACCTTTTTAGTACAAATTAGAGTAAAGAAAAAAAAAGACTACATTTTCGCATTCACTTTTTTCCAATTTGAATTGTGCCCAGCAATCTGAAGCCAAAAATCTATGCGATGTGTGCTATAATATTCACAATTGGAACTACATGATGACGATGCTATAAAAGATGTTTATTCTGCACCATCTTGTAGTTAATTGTGTATTAAATAATACTGATTACAACCCCAAATATATGCATCGTCCATTTTCCTTAGATTGCGTGAACACAGAAATCAATATGAAATTTCCTCTATCCCTGATATTGAGCATTCTTCCTGTTTAGCGAGAGAAAAAATGTGATCCCTTAACAGTGGTTTAACAGAAAACGCTTATAATAACTTTAACATTCCCAACAATGTCAATCAAGATATATCGGGAATTATTTCATAAAAAATAAGTTTGAAGAAAAAATAAAAAAATAAATAACAGAGTATACAGAATATTTTTTGTGTTTTTTATGATAGAATTAAAAATAAATTTTTAAATGGTAAGTTTGTTTAAAATGCACAGCAGGAAAAAAAAAAGCTCAAATATTAATGATAGAGAAAGGCAAACTCACAAAGTTAAATAAAATAAAAATGACAGATGTGAAAAAAAAAATGAAGTTTTTTTTTTTTTTAGAATAGAAGAGAAAGTCATAAGTGGCAAAACCTCAACATTTGATTAAAAAAAAGTTATGTTTGTGCTTTCAGGCGCAAGCAAAGAAAACAAGAAGTAGAAAGAGAAAAGGTATTTTTAGCCTTATTGAACCCAACATCTTTTTTCTTTTTTAATTAAAAAAAAATTAAATGGATGAAATATGTAGAGCACGAACCATTCAAGTATAATTCTTTTTTCTTAGAAGAAAAAAAAAACATTAAAAAATATTTCTATTTCTAAAAGCAAAATATTAAATATTAGATGAAAAAAAAAAGGTTGGACAATTAATGTACTAGTTTCTCTATTTTTAAGAAAATCAATTTGTATTTTATGCAATTTGATATTTCTTTTAAAAAAAAAATAACAAAAATCCTTTCCTATCAGATTCTTTTATTAAATAAATGGACAAATAAAATAAGTATCATTGATGTACAAGTACATATTTTGTTTAAATCTACCAATCTAGAAACTATCAAAATATATGAAGAAATATTTTTTTTTAAGAGGTTACTTAAAATTGTTCATCTCCTTTCAAACCCCACTTGTTTTAATAAATAAATCACAGACTGACTGAACAGGGACCAGGCATTAATTAAAAGAAACTGTAAAAAGAAAACTATGATACGATAAAATCATAGAAAAATGATATTTTTATAAAGGAAGATAATTGAAAGTTTTACTCCCTATAAAACTATTTTTTAAATAAAAGAGCAGGGAGTATTTAAGAATTTTTTTTTTAACAATATAATTATACCAAAACATATAGAAGAGGTAATTTTAAAATTAAAAACAATATTAAAAAATATATATATATTTTTTTTTAATAATAAATAATGATAAAAATATTGCAGATTGAGAACCCAGAACACCGCATCAATGGGAGGAACTGTGTTCAACGAATGATTACAATATGAAACAAAAAACGAGAAAACATCTCAAAACAAAGTTTACGACAAAAATATTTAAACTACAAAATAAAAGCAAAAAATAAATAAATTACTGCTGAAATAAAAATAAAAAATGTTAAAAGAATCCTTAAAACTATTAAACAAATACAAACTTTGGCTGCTTTTTTTCTTCTTTTTACCAAGTAATAAAAAAAATTTAAATATTGTGATTTTTTTAATTTTTAATTCAAATGAGAAAAATGCTAATACATGTCTTTAAACAAATTCTGATTGTTTTAAAAATAGCTATAAATTAGTTTATTTTCAGATTCTAATTCAATTTCAGAAATATTGTCAGAAAACGTAGCTCAAAATATTTTTGACATTGTCTATAATGGTATTTCTGAAGAAGCTAACTTTAGGACAGAAGGGACAAAATCAGTTCTTTAATCATTTGGATAGAAATTAAGTTCAGTTAGAATTCGAAAACCTTCATATTGACTACAATCATGCTACCAAAAGAAAAGACAATACCTTCTGTAAAGTTATCTTGTCGGATTTTTAGAACTTAGACTTAAATAAAGACACATCAATATTTGATTCTGCCTAAACATTTTGTCTCTTTTTCTTCCCTTTCAACATGTTCTTTTTTTTTTAATACCAAAATGTCTTCGGATTCAGTTAGTTTTAAATTTTTTATCCTGGTTAGGAAGGTTCTGACGAAAATTTTTAATAATGACTCAAATAATGTAAGAGAGATAAATCTTTTCATCTTAAAATATGACTTATCTCCCTTACATTATTTTAGTTATTGAGAATTTTTTTTTTTCATCTCTTTGTAATTTAAAAATGTGCAACCAATAAATCCCAGACAGGGAAAAGTGTGGTTATGTATCACAAGATACACAGCTGTTCAGGTTTAACTTGCCACATAAAAATGCATGAGCAACCCAAACGAATGTGACAAAACAAGTCAATTCTCGAGAATAAAAAATGTGTATGGAATGTCTGTAATAAACATTAAAAAGTCTAAGAGTCATTGTTGTTCCCAAAATGACTGAAATCAGTGATTAAACTTGTCAGTGATAGTCAATAGCCACGCTGGTTTAACAAGTTCACAGTCATCATTATGTATTTATATATGAACTATTAAAAAGAAACAGCTAAAAACAAAGACCATCTTCATACTCCAGGGACAGCTTCAACACATGCTTTAGAACAGAACTCTTGCCTGTTATGACATTACACCTGTTGTTTTAGCAAGTCATACTGAAGTACTCGCTAAAGGCATTTTCAGGGCTGGATTTCTTCCCACACGCAGCACCTGGTATTCCCAAATATGTATGAACCATTAGCATTCAATGTAGAGCCAAGTCAAGGAAAGTATAAAATTTACAGCAGAGTCGAGGAGAAGAAGGTGTAAAATCTACACCTAGATCAGATGAATGATAAAACTCTGTGGGGATGCAAAATTTACACCCCAGTTCAGGATGTGTAGAATTTTACACCAAAGTATGTGGTGGCGAGGGAGGTTGGACATAAAATTTATATAAAGGTAGAAAAATACCTGTTCCAGGACTGGACGGTAATATTAATTCCTCAAACAGAAGTTTTGCACCATTTTTATGCCTCCTTAAGAAGATTAAAATCAAGACTTATCAAGATATAATGATACTAAACCTTATGTCTAGAATTCTTATTTCAATTTTGATCAAAATCCATTACATGATTTTGATTTTAGAAAATGTCTAAAATTTAAGTCTTAAGGGTTCTTAATAAGAAATTAAAATTCAGGGAATCTTATTAATAGGTGTCTAATGTCTAGAGATCAAATTCTATACAAATCTGAAATATTTCAATTTTCAAGGGGGGGGTCTGTGCCCATGTTATACTCCCTAAAATCTTTTAAAATACTCCAAAGAAACTGAAATTTAGAGAATATTTATTAATTGATTTCTAATACCAATTGTAAAAATTTCATAAAAATCAGAGGTACCTGAATTTTCACGCATGACTTCCATCCCCTTTTTACTCTGTTTGCATAAAACTTAATTAAACTAAATATAGCCAACATTACGACCCCTACACCGAGCAGCTATGTTCTAAATTGATAATCATTGGTTGATTAGTTTAGGAGTCAATCCTGTACATACAAATATATAAGCATATACACATACCTAACTTTATATAAATAGAGATTTCACCAAGTTGGTGAAAAATGATATAAAATTTAGCTGCAAGTCTGTTAAAGAGGGCCTAAAAGGCAAAGAAAGCTGTCTTTCCTATGTCAATCATACGAGTCGAGAAACCGCCCTCGACAACCAATCCAACAGATACCGAGCCATTGTGAGGACGGTGGCTTTTTTTCTGTCAGGCTGTGATATTTGTTCTGTTTAGCACTAGGAGGTTCACCTTCCCAGGCGTAGCCTTCTCGCTTTGAGAAGGAGTTAGTTTATAGCTAACTACCTGAGGTACCCTACTTGGGAATGCCGACGAGTCAATGGTTAAGAAGTCAGAGTGAACCACCTCTTATGCGCTGGCCTAATTCCATCCTTGTGCCACATCTTCTTGCGGTGGGAGGGAGGTAAATACCGAAGAGGGCCTAAAATTTAAACCCACATTGGGGAAGTTATTTACCTCCATGAGGTTAGACACAAGGTCAAAGTATTTTTATTTACCTCCCCTCCAGGAGGCTAGACACAAAGTCAGGTGTGATTAGCCAGCGCACTAGGATTAGCGCGCTCTGGCCTACAAAAAATGTCTGAGCAGCCCTGTCGGCATACTCCGGTAGGGGTGCCTCAGGCAATAGCAATAAACTAACCTCTTCTCAAAGAGAAGGTAAAGCCTGGGAGGATGGATCTCCTAGAACTACGCAGGACAATACCTCGCACCAGCGGAATCAAGGCCCGAAGGCCAAGACACTACCGGTCTACAGAGTGTAGAATCCATCGGATCAGATACTACACTCTGATCGTAGTCTAAAGGCAAAGGAGATTGGGGAAGGAGACTCTGTAAAATGTGCCCCTCATCACCACCACAGAGATTTGTTTCTCATCACTTTCTTTTTAATAGCATATTTATATATATCTACATATACTTTTTCTTGACAGTTTTAAAAAGATTAAATAAACATCAGAACTTTAAGATGTCTTCAACCAGGAAAACGCTATCAAATATCCTTGCTTCGATAAGGTTCTACTAGTTTATATCCGCTGCTTATAACCTACTCCGCAGTATTGTTACAGTACCTGGGTATGTCAATTTCCATCTTTACCTAGCTTCTACCGCTTTATAGCTAGTATGAAGACAAACATTTTTGGGGGAAAAAATGACACTTTATATTTGCATGAGAGTAAGTAACTACAACGAATGTATTGTTTTTAGTGGCAAAAATAATTAGGTAATTTAGTTGATAAATAAATAATTAGGTAATTTAGTTGATAAATAAATAATTAGGTAATTTAGTCGATAAATAAATAATTAGGTAATGTTTTTTATGTTATGTTGATTTAATTAAATTTATAAAACATGTATTCAGTTTAAAAAAAAAAGAAGCCCTTTAGACTTACGTAAGATTGAAACTCTGGTATTGTCATTGTAAAAACTACTGCCTTAGTAATGTGTACTCTGCCTATTCCTTTTTTGTCAACCAATCACATAACTTCTTAATAGTATATAAATAGATGAGCATTTGCAAAAAAATATGAAAAAAAAAGAAAAAAAGCTTAGCCAAAGAATTAAATTTACTCCCTAGAGAAGGACATAAACAATAAAAATTAATTTTAAAAAATAAAATAAATTTAAAAAAAAAAAAAAAATTTTTAATAATGAAAATGAATTAAAAAAATAATGAAAATAAATTAAAAAAAATAATAGAAAATTAATTTAAAAAATGATGAAAATTAATTAAAAAAAATAATGAAAATTAATTTTAAAAAATAATGAAAATTAATTTTAAAAAATAATGAAAATTAATTAAAAAAATAATGAAAATTAATTAAAAAAATTTTTTTTAATTAATTTAAAAAATGATGAAAAGTTAAAAAAATCTTTTTCGATCAGAATTTGAAATATATAACAAAAAATGAAAATTATGAATTATTAAGATTTTTACTTTTGACTAGTATCTTATTTTTGCGATAAAAGTCAAATACAACGGAAGCCACTTATCATAATCACTTTTTGTCTGCTGCTTTTTTGTTATTAATAAAAAGATATTAAGCCAAAAATATAAAATTTACATCAATAAACCTAACAATGAGATGTATGTGTCTATGGGTATTTCTGTCCATGAGGCAATGAAGAGTGAACGAGGAGACGATAAGTAGTCGGAGGAGGGGATGTATTAAACACGAAAGTTTCATAATAACATCGGAGTAAAATCAGCATCGGTTAAGTTCCACCAGAGGGAAGTATGCAGCAGCCGTAATAAGCACATTGGATACACTTCCTCCACTTATCAAATATGATGTTGTATTAGTATTGTGGTTCCCGGGTAACACAGAGTATAAAAAAAACAGAAGTTATTTCTCCCGAGTAACACCTGGTCTATGTAGGATGTTGAGCACTTTATGATTATTGTATAGCACTTACCAAATCCCTCAATGTATGTGTGTGTGTGTTTATTGTTTGTGTGTTTATGAGGGAGGGTTTGAGGGGAACCTTATGATTTAGCAATACTTCTATTATCTTCCCCGATTAATTTTACATAAAGATGCACTTTAAGATTATCTATCTAGCAGCTGTTTTAGGAAAGTGATATTGCATGGAGGTGAGTGCTGGGCCCCCACCCAATCATCAGCATAATGACAGAATAATGATCAGATGGATATGTAATGTTGGATCAGATTAGACCCAGCGTATTAGCTCTGATACTCTGTTGGCGAGGTTGAATATACATATACTAAAACTTGATGAGCTCCTAACGACCAATTGGCTACGCTGGTTTGACCATGTCGAAAGGAGCGATTTTGGGATAAGAAAACCAAGAGGTAAAAGGCCAGAGGAAAGTGGGACGACCCAAGGAAACTTGGATGCAAACCATCAACAAGTATCTTACACATTGAAATTTGAATCGAATCAATGCTTAAGACTGCCAAGGTTGGAGACTGGGATTGCAGGCTGTCAAAAAAAACTCAGACCTCTGACCAAAGACAATAAAATGGATAATGATGATGACTTTATACAATTTATTCTTATAATAAAGTATCTTTTAATAAGACGCATATTATCTCCAAAACGCTATCTGCTGCTGATTTGCAGTACCTCTTCTCTCCATGACGAAGACCTGTTCATATAAATTAAAATATCAGAGCTCATGAACGCTTTCAACATGTTTTTGTGTCAATATTTTAACTAGTTTGTTCATATACTAACCATTTAATTTTTGTTGTGAATTTCAATATCTGCCAATTATAATGGATTATTTTTAATTAATTAATTTTTTTTTAAAAATGTATTTGCAGGGATTGAAAAATAATTCTTGATAAGAAAAGCAGACTCATAAAATTATTTATGATTATAACTTGTGGGTTCCATTGAATGAATCAAAAGAGAAATTGTAGACAATTCATCTAAAAATAAAAATTCAATAAAATAAAAATTCAATAAAATAAATGTTTCAACAAAAAAAGTAAACTAAAATTATACAAAGCTGATTCATTGTTGGAAAATTCAAAATTTTTTTAAAGCTGGCCTTTCCAAACTTTTTGCATCACAACTCCCTACCCGCACTATTATGTTACAAGAGACTTGTCGCTGCCTGTCACTACCCCTGATGTAGATATAGAATTACAAATCTTTATTTTTACAATAAAAAAATAAATAAAAATTTACAAAAAAACAGCAATCATTTATCCTAAAGTGATTAATATGATTAAAAAAAAAATGTTTTCGTTTTTTTTTTAACTTTATAAATTACAACTCTCGATTTGGGATGGTTTGTTTTAAGGTTTGGTTTGGGATGGTTTGTTTTAAGGTTTGGTTTGGGATGGTTTGTTTTAAGGTTTGGTTTGGGATGGTTTGTTTTAAGGTTTGGTTTGGGATGGTTTGTTTTAAGGTTTGTTGGAGTCGATTCTATGGTCTATAATGGTATCCATTAGGCTGATCATATGTGCAAACTGGGTTTGGGTAAAAACCATTATCAGTTTTGCAGTGTAATAGGAATTACATTCTGGAGACACGACAAAGTGATAACTTTTAACATTTTTTAATTTTAATCTATTAATTTTCATACAATTTTTCTTCGTTTAAAAACTTGATCAATCTAGAAATTTTACTAATTTCATTTAAAACACACACCGAAAAAAATATTTTTTTAACAATGTAGTGTAAACTCAAACCGAAGTTCTGTTGAAATAGTCGCTATTTATAGCCTTTAATATAATTTAGAAAACTGTTGATCAGATGACGTAACATGTTTTAAAGATTTCAGCCAAGAAATTCATGTTAATTTTTAAATTGTTAACATGAGCTGGTGTTTTTCAGTTCCATCTCCTCCTACTTCTTCTTACCAAGTCTATTCCTCTCCCTACTAAATCCACAACCGGAAGTGTGCACCTCCCACTTCTCTTCTTCATATGAAGTGTGACAGATCTCTGGCTGATAAAAACAGGTAATTCTTTCCTGATATCCGAGTGACAGCAAGTCTCCCCATATTATTATTTTCACAAATCCATATATGGATGCATGAAAATAATAATGTGTTTAATAAACTAAATAAGGAATTTTTTAAATCAAAAAAATCCAACAATCAATATAGCAAGCAAAATCCAAAAACAAATTTCTAGATTAAAAAAAGAGTGACTTGTTAATCAACTTCTATTAATCGCATGCATCTAAAAATAAAAAGAAGGTATTTAACAACTTAAACAGGAATAAAACATGACTATATATATTATTGACAATAAGCAGTGAGACAACAAGCAAACATTTTCAAACTTAAAATCCATATTTACTAAAAGACAAAAAAAGTAAAAATGAGAATGCCACTTTTAAAAAAAGCCAAATCAAATTTAACTGCTGATTTAAACAATGACACGGATTTTAAAATATTTCATATTCTAAAAACCAAGTTTGTACATGCAGAGTTGATAAAAATGTACAGGTTTACTAACTACGACTAACCACAACTTATATTATAATTTGACCATTTTTTAAAAATCTGTACCATTATTAAATCTGTTTATAACTTAACACCCTTTATGTACGTATGTAATATATATATATATATATATATTTATTAAAAGAGTGTTGAAGTTTGCTTGTAGCATTGTGCGTAAAAATTTGGATATCAATGACAATGCGATATCAGGTTGAAGACACCGATAAATAAAATCATACAAGGCAAAAGTAGATAAGACGACAATATTGTAGAAAGAGAGGTTTCTTTTTGAGAAGGAGGTTTTACCTCGAAATTTAAAATTTGAACATCAGACACCGTACTATCTTCGATTCAATACGTTAAGTAAATATTTAATTAAATTCATCAATATTGTTGTCTTATCTACCTCTGTCTTCGACCTGATATCACATTGTCATTGCCTCTGATACCCAAACTTTATATATAATACATAAAATTAAGTCGGCCTGATTTTCAAATTCAGACCATATTGGTCTGAATTCGAAAATCAGGCCGTCCTAAAATATCAATATTTTATTTTGAATAGTTATTTTGTTCTAAATAGCCATTTTCTTTTCTTTAGCATTAGCCCTTGTTGTTAAAAAGAAAAAAAATTGTAATTTGATTTCATTTCTTAGCAAATACAATTATTCCTGCACTGAATATTTTTCACAGAGGAGACATCTTTCTTTACTACAGCAAATGTCAATTACAGATGGAAACCATTTTTTCTATCAGCAGCAAATTTTGCTATTTTATCGAATAGTAATACCGATACACTTGTTTAATAATACTAAAAACTGTTAAAAAAATTCATATTTTCATTCAGAATTTTTTATTTTTAAACTCGATTTTAGCAGTTAAATACTTTGATTTACAAAAATGTTATTACTCTCTGTAAGACAAAAATGTCTTTATGGATTCTTCTTCAGTCAAAAATGAGTAAATAAGGAATTAAAAAGTGTCAATGTCGCAATCAACAGGTAAAGTCAACACGGATATTAAATTTTAAAAAGGACAACTGGTGTTTCTTTTACAATTCCACTACCATGACATTTTTTTTTAAATAAATAAATTTAAAAAAATGAAAATTTAAAAAATTTTTTAATTTAAATTAAAAAAAATTAAATTTAAATAAAAGAAAAAAAATTAAATTTAAATTAAAAAAAAAATTAAATTTAAATTAAAAAAAAAATTAAATTTAAATTTTTTTTAAATTAATGGTTATGGGTGTCGCCATCTTGTCTGCTTCTCTCTCTCTATTCATTTAAAGTCACTTTTCCCTTATTCAGGGGTCAGACGATTTTTAATACTTTGCAAACTCACTCTCCAGTTCTCACGGTTCAGCAGGTCAACTGTCTCCAAATTTCACTCTGTACGGTCTTGTCAATCATTGTTTTCAAATTTTCCATTATCCGGTCAAACTTCCTGCAATTCAAGACATCCATGCTTCTACAACTGTTTATTCAGAAGGATAAATGCTATAGATGACCGTATCAGCATAACCGATTCGTCCTCAGGATAAACTCTATGCTGGATAAATGTAGTGCTTTTAGCAAATCCTCTGACCTAATGTGTTGGGTTTGGTCAGATTTCTGTATAGTATTACAGTAACAAAAAATATTAACTATTTTTACATTCAAGTGCACAAAGGATCACATATGATACGCACGAAATAACCAAATTAATCAAAATCTTTTGTTGCTGTGTTCTCATACAGAGGCAGGCAAGATGGCGACACACATAGTAGTATTATGTGATAAGTAAAAGTTTAAATTGAAAAAAAAAAAAAAAAATCTTTTCTGTTATTGAAATTCACAATATTCTAAGCCTTTATTGCGATTGGAGAGTATCCATCTCCAAAATCGGCCCATTCCAAAAATAAGGCAACACTTTCTTCATGGTAGTGTGATTAAAAAGAAACCCAACTAAGAATAATTAAACGAATATTTCTTTATTGTTGATGCAGAAGCAACCAGAACAAACTCTGTTCTCAATAACCTAGGGTGCCAATATTTGGGTGTACCACAAAATCAGAGAAAATTAAAGTAATTAAAAATGGTTATGGAACAAAGCAGCTTGGAACAAAATATGGGGGGGGGGGGGTCAGAAGAATTTTTTTTTCGTTTTAAGCATCATCTTAAATAAAAAAATTTAACTACAAATTAGATATCTTTAAAACTTACATCAAGGATTTATTGACTTAGCGTAATAATATTTGAATATTAGAGAAATTCCACTGTTGCTTTCCTCGTCTATCTGTATAATTTACTGTTAAGGATAAGACTTCTTTTGAAATAATACATGTATGTAAGGTTAAATAATATTAAGAAAAAATTGTCTCGTTCTTTATTTGTAAAAAAAAAAAAAAATTGGCATTGTCAGTTCACTATTCTTTAAATAAATAAAACAAATTTAATTTGTTTAAAATTGTAACAATTAGATATGTATCAAAATTACATTATAAACAAAAAGAATACAAAAAGTAAGTTTTTAAGATGGGTTAAGTCAACTGGACGACAGAATTTGATTTTGGAACAATTCATTTTAAAATGGATAAAGTTTAAAATTTTCTACCTTAGAGACATCAGTTAATTTTCAATTATTTTAGTATTACATTTCATGTTTGTCAGCAAGCGATCTCATTTTTTTAAATTTGCGTGAAAGGTGATCAAGTACGTACAAACATGAATAACCTTTATTGGTGCTTCTACAGAATTTGAACCAAATTGTTTTTTTTTAACGCTAACTTAAGTTTTAGGTTTAGTTTGGCAAAAGTCGGTTTGGTTCTGTTTAAATTCTGTAAAAGCACCGGATTATTATATGTCTAACACACGCCAGCGTGTAAAATGGACGTTAAACTGACTATGATGATTTGCACGGAAGAAATAATAAAACCCACAAGATGAAAATTATGGTTGTCAGTAGAGTTTGGTTGTTTTGTTTTACGGCATATCAACCCTTTTCGGATGCCGAATGCAGTCATTTTGGTAAAAGTTTTCATGCTTCAAGTTCTTCATATCTTTAAATATTTATTCATGGTATTTTGTTTGGTTGTTTTGTAGAGGAAAATTGTTGTTTTTGTTTTTGCCTTTGCAGAACATGATTGAATTTTGCAAAGAGAAAAGAAAAAAAACAACAACATCAATGTTTGGTGCATTTTTGGTCAAGAAGCCAGTATCTTCAGACAGCCTGATCTGGTAGCACCAATCAGTTGTCAGTAGAGTTTCAAGATTTTGAAACAATGTAGTTAGTGATTACTGTACCTACATTAGTGCATCAAAACTACTAAGGGGTGCACATCTATGGTGCCAACTCCTATAAATAATATTATCTAACGTATAAGGTTATCTTGTCGAATTTTCAGTTAGACCCAAATAGCACTTAAGTTGACAAATCAAACTTTGCTTCGGACTAACAATTTTCATTTGTTATTGATGCATCATGTTAACATATTTCATGACAGTTTATTTATTAAATCAGTCAGATGACGGGTGAAATGAAACATTTTTAAATAATCACCTAAAAATAAAAAAAATCAGCAAGGGGATAAGTCATATTTATTAATTGAAAATATAATAGGAGTTGTCTACCTTACAACTTAATTTTTTTTTTTTTTGTGTATAAGTTTTAAAATGTACAAACATAAAAATTAAGAACTAAATGATTTTTATCGCATCCCGGGCAACACTGTAGAGGTGCAGTTAGTTCTTTATAAATGTAAAATCTTTTTAAAAGGTTTTTGTTTTATAGTTTTGTTTTTTTATTTCTGAAAGAAAAAAAAAAAAAAGAAAAAAAAAAAAAACGTGGGATTTAAAAATAAAATTTTTTTTATGTTGAATGGAAAAAAAATCTCATTTTATGTCCTATATATATATATATATATATATATATATATATATATATATATATATATATATATATATGCATCACTTTTTAAAAAGTTTTAGTCTATTTTACTTTTTGGGATACACCAATTATTGATGGAACAGGTTTACAAGGAATTAAATAAAATATCAAGTGCAGCTTAAATACTCCCTGGAAATTTTATCTTGGAACAACAGAATAAATTAAATGGACAGTCATTTTTAAAGGGGGGGGGGAAGGGGTTAATGCTTTGCATACTGACATTAAAGAAATTTGTTATAAAATTAGAAAAAAACATTTTATTTTTATTTAATAAAATATATTTTTTTTAATTTTAAAATGGTTCATTAAAAATACTTTTTTTAAAATTTTAATGGTTCATTAAAAATAAAATATGAGTATATGAACAAAAAAACAAAAACAACAAATAAACAAATTGAAAAATAAAATGTAAATACAAATAAAAAAAAATAGACAAGAATTACCGATGCAGCAAACACAAAAACTTCTTACCTCTGGTTCACTGGGTGGGGCTCGAGACGGGGATAAGAGTTGCAAAATAGCAGACCGGGGTATTTTGGGAGGGGGTAGAGGGGCTTGTTCAACTGGAACATCCGCCGCTGGCTCCGGAGGTACTTCGGCGGGTTTCTTTTCTTCTAGCACAGCTTCTGCAGCGGGTGTTGGTTCTTTGGCAGCGGGTGCTGGTTCTTTGGCAGCGGCAGCATCTGGTGCTACAGGATCTTCCGGCTTTTTGCCTTTGGTTAATTCTATTACACTCTCCGCCGTCTCGGCAATTGTTGGCTTCGCCTCAGCTTTTGCAGTTGATTCTGGAGCAATTGCTATTTTTCTCTTGGGTGAGGCAAGCGGGGGTGACGGTGGACCCAAGGGAAGTGTCGGGAAGGCCTGTATAGGTAAGGCAGGTTTTACGGCCGGAAGAGCCTCTACTGCTTCATGTATTGGTTCAACATGTTTTTTGGCAACTGAAACAAGCAAATCAAACACAAACTATTATAACATCTCTCAAAGGAGTCAGTATATGTATGGACCATACAGACTGTTTGGAAAAACATTGATAGCATGACTTCAGGATTATGTTCTATATGCGTAAAGGAGCCTCTTTTTGTGTGGGTTGCCTTTGTAATAACAATCCATTACTAATCTAATTTTCTTTTCTACTTCTGTGTGGTCTTTGGTTTGTGCTGATCATATTTTATTTAGTAACCTGTATTTTGTCTTCTGTTACCTGAAATAGGAGTCAACATTTGCAGAATGTCTAACGGGTCCCTCACAGGCTGCGAATCATGACGCTCAGATCTTTTTTCTGAGCCGCACAGCTTTTATATTTGTCTGGTGTCATTTTTTCATGGTTTTGTTGATGTGTGTGTTAACACCAGGCCCAGGATTATTTTAACTGTGATCCTGTCACAGGGATAGTGTTTTACCTATCCCATATATAGAAATACCAGTGCATTATTACACACATTGTACGTGTTAGATGTTTACAATAAGGAATGTTTCAATGGCCTATAACTCGGAAACCAAGTATTTATGGACCTATATACACACATAGATAATCCCAAAATTATGCCATCTATTTTCCAAACACACACATATATATATATATATATATATATATATATATTAGCTTGTAAAGTAAAGTAGAGTGATCTATCCCTGTGTCAGGCAAGAAAGAGTTATATGCCCCTGGCAAATAACTAATATATATATCGTCATCTGCCATTTGCGATCTTAGGATACACACGTGAAAACGTTCTCCAAGGTAATAGATGTTATACATAGCTGAAGTACCAACCAACGCAGGGTTTCCCAAACCATTCCCCCCCCCCCCATGCACATCAGTTTAAATGGAAATTTAAAAAAAATTTTTTACCTTTATTTGCAATAAAAAGTGCATTATTTAGCTTTATTATGATGATCAATATCGGCTAGGAAATAACTGGAATGCAGTAGCAATAAAAAAAAAAAATTTTTTAAATTTAAAAAATCTTGACTTATTTTTATATATTTATTTATTTACTGAAAAGGTTCAGATAATTATGAATATGTCATTAGGTTGGCTGGAAACGAAACGTTAAAATGGCAGAATATATGTTTCTAATGTTATTTTTATTTACTTTTAATTTTGAAGGAGTTTAAAAAAAGGTTCAAAAACTTTCGACATCAACAAGGAATTCGGATCAAAGGTGCCGATTCCAAATCTGCGGTTTTGCTTATATATATATACTTAAAAATATTTAAATCGAGAGCAGAGTGGGGAAAATCCATGAACGCTAATTCTATTTTGAAAAGTAACAAAATAAAAATAAACCTAAAAGAAAAATATTGTATGGGGCATAAAAATAAGCACCGAATTGTATTTAAAAAAAATATTAAACGCAGACGATTCTCTTTATTTGTAAAAGGTTGTGATTGATTGGTTAATTTGAGTAACATGAGACAAATCCTTGATTGTGCTTGGCGGCGGTGACTGGCAGTAACAGTCGGTAAGAGGCAAAGATAAAAAGTGCTGCCGATAAAAATTCTAATTCCTCTGTAACTATCGTCACATTTTCTTTCTTTTTTGTAACGTTAAAGACCGTCACATTTTTTTTATTAATGTTATAAACTTTGTTACATTTGAAAAAAAACAAAAAAAAACAGTTGTCGCAGTTTTGCTTAATAAAAATAATTCCTCTGCAACTATCGTTGCATCTTATTTAATAAAAAGTATAATTCATCTAAGTTGCGTTCGTTTCAGCATCCGAAATTCTCTTCTGCAAAAAATGATGAATCTCTTAGTTAAACGGAGTCACTTCCCTTACACTAGTGACTACTTATGCAAAAGCGCCCATCAACGTTTCGTCTTTATTCCAAGACTTTGTTAAGATTATGGCCAAAGACAGAAATGGCGAAGGAAGTGAAATGGGGTTATATATGAGCGTGCATGCATATTGAATATAAATGGAAATGAATGAAATATTGAGAGAATATTAGGGTCACCAGCTAGCAAGTGCTAACTTAACACATGAACAGAGTTTTGTAAATGAAAACTGAAGGAAAACATGATTAAATAACAAAACATTTATACAACTATAATTTTACATGAATATAAAAGTCATTCTTAGTCAGTAAATGTTCATTTAATAAAGTTTATACAACTCATGTTTTTAATAGGAAAATGTTCAGTGAATAAAAAAACACGAGGAATAATGGTGTGTATGTCTATATATTTGTTAGTGTGAGTAACATGCGTGTGTGAGTAATAGACAATGTGGCACTGTGTAAGTATGCGTAGGTTTACTTTGTTTTGTTAGTGCGTGTAAGTGGGTAGCAATTTGCTTCTGTCGTCTGACCTCTGGTCAGTACGTGTGTAGACGTGCGCAGGGCGAGGGAGCTTGTACGTGAGTTTTGAAGTGTTCTTTTCTTCTGGCCTCCCTGGTTAAAGGCCAGTGGTAGGGGCGTTGAGCATACGTTCTTGTGGGTCCTTCCGAGGTACATCAGGTTGGATCTGTCTTGCCTGTTTATTTGACCATCTTTTATAGGGGTTTCTCAGCTTGCATCGGCTTGTTAATTTGACATGGGCTTGCTAGATTTGGCGTTTAAAACGATATTCATTGATTGAAAATATATTGAATTAACACGTTCCTTTGAAAACTCACTTGCCTTTTGGAAGTAAAGAGGAGAGTGTATCCCAAACGAACCAGAGAAAGAAAGAGGGTAGCCATTCAAGCCATTCGCTTTTTAGCGTTCATTCAAATCGCATCTAGATCCACCAAAAGATAACTGATTTGAAGAAAACCAGAAGTCAAAATTTGAAAATACATTGTGCATCTACGACATGGAAAGAACAACGTATTTTGAAATTTTTACTGCTATGTTTTTCTTCAAATCAGTTATCTTGAAGAAATCTTGGAATAAAGACAAAACGTTGAATAACAAACCACTTGCGATTTTCATTATGTTGGATTATTAATTCCATAATTATCATCATATATATATATATATATATATATATATAAGGAGAGGTAGTTTGCTTGAAGCATTGTGTGTAATACTTATATAGAGGCGTATTAGAAGGCTATCACAATACAAGAAATGGAAATATGTCAGCGTTGAGAAGTAAGACAAAGACAAGTGATTTTAATTCATATATTTTTTCAAAAACGTTTTATTAATAATTTTTTTTCCTATATAGCAAATCTTACTTGATTAGGCAAGACTTCAACACTGATGTAATCTGTGTGACCGTGTTCCATAATATATTTCGAGGAAGACCTCTTTGTCAAATGGTAGGTGTTTCAAATCTCAAAAAACGTGTGGATGGCAATATTGCTTATAACGCAGTAAATATTAATATCCGCAGCAAATGTAATAAAACTAAAACTATAACTGATTTTTTTTTTCATGATTTTAATTACTTATTTATTTTATTTAAATTTTTTTTCTGAATATTTTATATTTGAACCCACCGATTAAGTGCCATATATTTATATTAAAAAAAGAGAGAAAAGAAAGAAGAAAACTTTTTTTTCTTAATTTGGAGGAGGGAGGTAGGGAGAACAGTTAAGAGTGGTGTACAATTAATTTTTTTTTTCTAATATTTATTTAATATTTTTTTATATATACTATTGTTATCTTATTTTATTCTAACAATATTTACTTTGCTTTTCTGAAAAAAAAAAAAAAAATTTTACTATATAGATTCATTTTTACATTTCTACAATTGAATGATAAATATCCAAAAGTAAGGTAAAAGATTTAAAAATTCCAAATAAGTGTTGAAAATCATTTAAAAGAAATTATATATTGGAGATTTAAAATTTGGTTTTATATTTGTATGTATAAGGGAGATAATTCATTACTATTTTGCAAGAGTTGTTCCCCTTCTCGGAAAAAAAAAAATTAAATTTTTAAAAAAATCGTTAGTGAATTAAACTCTGAATTTTGATTACATTTTACTAAAATCATTAAATAGTTTCAGATTAAGTGGATAATGATAATATTAAAAATAAATACACACAAATAAATACACATTGCTCTTTAGTATGCGTGTAGGATTATCAACTTCAAGGATTTCATTTAAAATAAATTAAAATAAGGGAGATTACTCTAAATTCTTATTTTTTAAATTATCTCC
Source organism: Sepiola atlantica (assembly GCA_963556195.1). NCBI lineage: Eukaryota > Metazoa > Mollusca > Cephalopoda > Sepiida > Sepiolidae > Sepiola > Sepiola atlantica. The sequence goes on from OY744532.1 coordinate 94,613,614, forward strand.
CTTGAACACCGAAAAAGATCAAGATAAAAAAAGCTATCTGTATTTATAAGGTTGGACCATTTATCGCACTGATAGTGAGATTAAAACGCCAATTTCATACTCACAATAGAAGAAAAAATCTTTCTAATAAACTGATCATATGTATATATATATATATATATATATATATATGTGTATCATAATCACGTTGATACACCAGTTCTCGTTAGATCACGAAAGTTAAGTGACCTTGAGCCTAATCAGTACTAGATGGGTAACTATTTGGGAATATTAGGCGTAAAATGTGGCAGGACGGTGACACCTCCCTGCACGAACTAACGTTTTCTCTCGACTGGTATAGACATGCGACTTGGTACCACTTGTGAATTAAATATTCCCTAGAAACTTCCTCCTTTGGAGGAAGCTGACTTAATCCAACCAGGATGAATACCGCAATAGGTACCAGGGTCATATGTATGCGATTGACGTCTAAAGGTTAATTAATTTGCATATTGCTTTGCAAAATGACATCTCATTAATTAACTTTTCTTTTTATTATTTTCTTATTCATTTTACTGTAACAGTTCTATTTATGAATATTTTCTAGATTGTGTATAATTTTTATTTTTATTTTTTTTTTACAAACGAGTCACCGCTTGTCAAGGCCCACAGACCACTCGAGGATAAGGGTTATTGAGTTTGATAGGTGGACGGTTGAACACAAGGAGATTAGTAACAGTGGTCGTAACTGATCAGAAATTGACTATTTAAGAGGACGGCCCAACAAGAACTTGTTTACATTAGACTTGAAAAAGGCAATGTTATAGTCGGCTGGGAAGCAATCCCCTGATAATGTGCTCCACAGATGGACAGCTCTAGGAAAGAAACTTTGCTCACAGAAGTTCCGCTTAGTTCTAGGTATACAGAGGGGGAAAGCGAATTTATTGACAGTGGTTGTAGCTAGACGAGTTTTTGTTGTGAATGTTTTACGGGGTAGTGGATGCTTAGCATTTTGAGTGAAAATAGTCTTTCCAGTCAATTTACTTCTGGGGATTGTGATTCTTGGCTTCCTCAATTTTCCTGGGCAACGTCGGGACATAGATCACGCTAGTATTAAAAAAAAAGTTATTCTGGTATAAGCAGAAAAATAAGCGTGAAATAGAAAATTAAAAATCACAAATTTCCCATGAATGTATTAAGTATTCTTAATTTTAATATAAATTTTTTAATATTATGTTTTTTTTTTATTTGAATGACGTGGGGGTAGGAGTAATCTTCTCTATATATAAAACTTGATGTTTGTGGGTTCCCTATAGAAAGAACGGTTAGAAAATCTACATAACAACTAAAAGTGTATTCTTATAAAAAATATATCAGGGAAGACAATGGAAGTGTTCACGAATCTCTAAGTGCACCCCGTAAGGGGGCTATGAGGGCATAATCTCCTTAAAACTTCAAATATATCTTATTTTGATGAAATTTGTATCATATGTATTATTTTTTTTGTTGTTTTTCTCCAAATTACCAAAATGTGAAATGAAAATTGTTCTTCTGTAAAGAAGGCTACAGTTAGATTAATTGCTACCCAGAGGGTGAGTAGGTAATATTTTGCTAATAATAAATAAATGGATCGACTGTAGTCGAAGATGGCTCAAAGCTCTTTTTTCACTGGCTACTACACCTAGATGTAGGAGAAGGTGCCACTCCTTTCCCTGGATTGCTCCACTTACACTTGATCGTCACCTGAGTGTTTTGTAAGAATGTATAAATATCATTTTTTGAGTCTTTGGTATGGCTCAACCAAGGATTGAACCCTGATCTCTCAACCTATTATCAAACACTCTAACCATTATGTCAAATGATAGACAAAGTCAAAATAATGTTATAAGCATGGACAACAATTTAAAAAGAACAAATAATATGTAAAATTTTCAAGCGAAGAAACACTGAGAATGTTATGAAAAGAAAGACAGGGAAAGTTATGTAAATAATGATGGAACGTTGAAAGTCTGTGTTGGATAATCTTTTTTTGGTGTGTCTAGTATTTATTTACCTCCTCTCCAGGAGGTTAGGCACAAGGCCAATTTTATCTTACTCCCACAAGTAAGATGTGACACAAGGTCGGGTCGGGAAAGTGGGGTTTGAAAAGCCAGCGTCCGAGAAAGTGAGCACTTTGGCCATTAACAATTGCCTGGGCAGCCCCGTCGGTATTCCCCGGTAGGGGCGCCTCAGGCAGTAAGCAATAAACTTACTCCTCCCCAAAGAGGGGAGGCAAAGCCTGGGAGGGTTAACCTCCTAGAACTGCACAGGACAGACCCATAGACCGGCGTAAATCAAGCCCCGAAGGGCATGACAATACTAGTCTATGGGGTGCAGTATCCATCGGAACAGATACTACACTTTTATCTTAGCCAAAAGGCCAAGAACCAACCAAGAGTGTCTAGTAGCTTCAGTTTTATTTCCATGTGTCAATCATCATGATGTCGGTGACTGCCACATTGCTACCTCCTTCATGAATGGAACCTGCTTAATTAAAAACAAATTTTTCTTCGTCTATTATCTCTTTTCTACATTAGATTTGGGTTGAACGTTGGTCATGAAGGTACAAAGTGATTTTATCCATGAAATTCTATCATTTACGTCGGTTTTGATGTTTGAGGTAATTATTTGCAGAGTCAATCCAAGGTGCCTCCGCCTGCTTTTTCCTTGGTTACCCACAACTAAGATGCGTGTACATCTATTGATTCAACCAGAGATTTGTTTGTTAGCAGCAACAAAATTAACATCTACAGATCATCCTTTCTCTATCATAACGGATTTTCTAAATAATAAATATTTATTTGACAAACCTTTGCCTCCAGGTTCTTTTGATCCAAAAATTTGTTTTGTAACCGAATCAGATACCTGCAAAAGAAAAGAAAAACAACAAATATTCAAATATCAATTTAAAGAAAACGTCAATTTAGCAAATCAGCCATTTCTAGCAAAATCTGGTAGAATAATGCATGCTCTGAGGTGAGCTCTCAGAGCCAGTAATCTTATGCCAAACTAGAACAAGTGCAAACATTGAGTGTAATGAATAAGAAAACGACGAAATCTATTTTTAGACAGGGTGTGAAGATGAGTTCATGGTTTACCTTTGTTCTTGTATCGATACAATATTTGTGTAATTAATTATAGATGAGGAGTGTAGCCTGTACGTCCACGTGTGAACCTGCGTCATAGGCTGTGATCGTCCACTTGTTGTCTACATCAGAATTTGGTGTGCGATTCTGACACCAGTCACAGTCTCAATCATCTAGTCTCTGTCATTGATGTAACAAAAGGATTCTCCCTCCAAACAAGATCACAACTACAGTTCAAAACAAGTAACAATGTCTTTTTTTTAGAGGTTACAATGGTACTCCTCCACCGAATGACAGCCCTGCAATCAGAATACTGAGCCTGATCGAATCAAAACAGAAGTCCAACCGAATACAAGTCGTCCATCAATTTAGGGTCCAAATGGTTATCTGTCTCTGAGACCCACAGAAACACAACTGACCTCGCTCCCACTCTGCTAAAATATAGATACTGATGTTATTTAGAATAGACAATGCAGTCAGCCGACTTGAAGCGGCTAAGTTGCTTATCTATGGCCATAAAAAAAATTACTGCCCAGGGTGCCTCGTATCTGGAAGGAATATTAATTTTTCTAAGACTCAAGTGGCTAACAATCAAAGCATCGAACCTTGTATCCAAGAAGACATTACTATTTCAAAGACATCTGTTCATTTCTTTCCATAGCTAAATATTTCGGTAAAAGTGTAGAATAGTATCCATATTTTGTGAGCTCTGCGCATGCGTCAGAATTCATTCATAAACAGTCGTAGTGAGTCAATAAAACTAGCGCATGCGTATTGAGCGCACAATTCAAATGTAAATAGATGAAAACGTTTTAGTTCTTAATTAAAATAAACATGTGTAATTATAAAATAAAATTGGTAATTTCAACGATTTTTACTTTATTGTGGCTTCCTGTTGCGGCAGGATTTGTTTGAAACGAAAGGTAGAGCCGGTGCAAGGTGGAAAGTGTTCCTTCGCATTCCATTACAGCTTAAGCAATTATTCAGAGTTTTTATTTTTAAGTAAATATGCTATAATAATAATAATAATACATTTTATTAATAATGTAAGTGTTTGGAATAAAACAAAAAAATATACTGAATATAAAATTAAATACATTTGTTTAATTATTTTTTTGTTTTCTTTTACGATTTTCACAAATTGTTTTTTTGGTTTAATGAATATTTACATTGAAAAAAAAAAACAACATTTTATTAATTATGTAAGTGTTTGAAATAAATCAAAATGTCAGAATGAACAACCCCAAAAAAGTATTAGAAAAACATGTTTATTTTAATTAAAAACTAAAATGTTTTCGTCCGTTTATATTTGAATTGTGCGCTCAATACGCATGCGCTAGTTTTAGTGACTCACTACGACTGTTTATGAATGAATTCTGACGCATGCGCAGAGCTCACAAAATATGAATACTATTCTACACTTTTACCGATATTTCTACCATTGCAATAGTGTCATCTGCATGCATTGTAAATGTTTACACACGTGGCAGATGTTAAAACATCAAAGCAGTCAACCACAGCCTCCCTTCAAAACTTTAACTGGTCAGGCTGCCTTGCCGGGGTTTTCTTAAGGCTATTTCTTGTCTGAAGGTATTAATGTCTATTTCCCAGATAGTTTGGATATCAGTTATGTCAAATCCTCCACCGTAGCTTTCACTAGCCTCTCATTGTCATCAGAGAGGTTGGCACTTTTTTGACATACAGAGCCCTGAAAAATGACAACGTCTCTGATGACAATGAGAGGCGAGTGAAAGCTACGGTAGAGGATTTGACAATGTCAGAAGATTTGGCATGTCAAAATAGCTGCGGAAAATAATGAGACACATTAGATGTGTTTCTGTTGGTTTCCATATAACACGACCACCTATGCAAATTGACTGCCAGCCAGAGCCATCTAGCTTTAAACACTTGAAACAGCCAATCTGCAAAGGGGAGATAACTCAGTTGACAACTATTGACTGTTAGTGCCATCTCAATCAACAACTGTGAAATATCAACACCGTCGCCAGTCTGTTCTTCCTTCAGCTTCTTTAATAACTAAGACTCTTTAATTAAAAAAAAAAGTAGTTTTTAAATTAATAACACGACCACCTGTACAAATTGACTGCCAGCCAGAGCCATCTAGCTTTAGACCAGGGACGAGCAACCTTTTCAGAGTGAGGGCCAGATGAGACTTTTGGAAGGAGATCGCGGGCCGCAGTGAAAAAACGAAATCTCAGAATTACTATATTTTGTTTACATGAATAAATTGTAGAAAAATTGCATTGAACACTCGACAAATCTGATATTTTTTCTCAAGAGACTTCTGTATGTGATGTTATAAAAGGCGCCGATGAAGAGCCATTTTGGAATCATAAAAAATAATGACGGGGAAGTAGCAAGTTGATCCAGCATTCGTTTTGACACACCTCACATAAGTCCTTTCCTCGTCTCTCGTTTCCTCTTTGCCTTTCTCTTTCTCTATTTTTATCTCAGGCCAAGGATTTGAAATTAATAGTTAAAAAAAAAATGAAATATACATGCATGATCGCTCGCTGATATTCATACATTTTTAACCCACTGTAAATCTTATTTGAAACTTACTTTTACGTTTATGTCACAAAATGAGTTTTACTGAGATGTCCGCGAGCCGGATTGCAATAATAAAACATAACAGGGTGGCGGGCCGGACGCTAAGCCTTTGCGGGCCGGAGGTTGCCCGCCCCTGCTTTAGACACTCGAAACAGCTAATCTGCAATGGGGAGATAACTCAATTGACTGTTAATGCCATCTCAATTAACAAGGTGTTTCCTCTAGAATATTCAGATGAGTTCGGTTTTTTCTGTCAATAACAACTGTAGTTTTCAGCCCATCTGTTCAAAATGGCTCTCGTGTTTTGAGATATAGGTCCGTTCATCATTACTGCAAAATGGCATTGGAACCTTGTAGATAGAGCCATAGATTGATTTAAGAGCACCGTGTTACAATTTGAGACAAAATTAGTCTGAGGTAGATATTTATTTACTCCTTCGCTAGGAGTTAAGCACAAGGCCAGTTTTATCTTACTCCCACAAGTAAGATGTGACCCAAGATCGGGTCGAGCAAGTGGGATTAAAAGCCAGCGCTCGAGAAGTGAGCACTCTGGCCATTTAAAAATTGCCTGGGCAGCCCCGTCGGCATTCCCCGGTAGGGGCGCCTCAGACAGTAAGCAATAAACTTACTCCTCCCCAAAGAGGGGAGGCGAAGCCTGGGAGGGTGGACCTCCTAGAACTGCACAGGACAGGCGTGCAGTATCCATCGGAACAGATACTACACTTTGATCTTAGCCAAGAGATGACCAGTAAGTTCTTGGATTGTTAAGAACTGTCATATTTTCTACATGTTGCCAAATATATTTTATTTAGTTCACTGCTTTCTTTAAAAATGGCTAATCTACTAGATTCTTCTCTATTTATATAAAGTTAGGTATGTGCATATCTTTATATATTTGTATGTACAGGATTCACTCCTAAACTATGTAACCGATCATTATGAATTTTGGAAGAAAGCTCCTAGGCGTAAGGGATCGTAATGTAGGCTATATTTAATTTATTTTAATTCAGTTTTATGCAAAGGGCTTAAAAAGGGGAGGGGGAGCTTCATGTCAATTCATATATCTCCATTTTTGTAGAGTTTTAACCATATGTATAAGACATCAATTAAAAAATATTCCCTAAATTTCAGTTTCTTCGAAGTATTTTAAAGGGTTTCTAGGGATCACAATATGGGCACAAGCTCCTATTTGAAAATTCAAATATTTCAGATTTGCATTAAATTTGATCCATAGTCATTAAGCAAGATTCCCTGAATTTCAATTTCTTAAGACCTTTTCAGCTTAAGTCTTAAATTTTAGACATTTTTTAGAATCAAAATCATGTAATGGATTGGAATAAGGATTCTAGACATACGGTTTAGTATCATTGTATCTTGATTTTAATCTTCATTTAGGATGCATTAAAGTAGTGAAAAGCCATTCTGTTCGGAGAATTAATTGTACTTGTTCTGCAACGGGTATTCTTCCAATCTTTTTTTTTATACAAAAAAAAGACTAACAAATATATGTGACCGGAGATGTTTGCAACAACGGTTGTGACATATCCTTGCTCGCGGCAGCAGATGGCAAAATCACTGCATAAATGATGCTGATCCAACTCTTGGCTTATTACTGGAAACGCAATACGGATCGAGATGTAGAAAGGGGAGAACTGATGATTTTCACAGCCAGTCATCTGCAAAAAAATGTGCAACGTTTTTGCAGTGTTTATCAGCGTCACGGGGCTTTCATACCACAGATTACTGACAAACGCTATGGAATATCCTTTAGAAATTTGATTGCCCTCAAGATTCCTGGCAGTTCTTCTTAGAATGCTGCATGATGAAGTTACAGCCCCTAACAACATCTCAGGAAGAGACCAGACTGCAGCTACGGACCAGATGACTAGAGAATAGCCTCCCTCACTCCTACTGACATGGGAATCCTCCCTTCTGAAGCCTTCCCTACTGGTTCGGAAGCACCCTGGATCTAGTGGTAGACACTCAACCACCTGAGAACGGAAATGGGGCAATCGAAAATTTCTATGGTCAGAAGGGGCTAGAAGGGCTACAAAACCAACCCAACCATCTGCGAATGTGGAGAGAAGGACCATACAATGCAGCGCTGCTTTGTCTGCCCTCTACTGCCCAAAAAGTGCAGTTTGACAAATCTTGCAGAGTACAATGATAATGCAAAGGACTGCGTAAAAAAATAGTAATATTACTCACTGGCAATTCCCCCCCCCCGCCCCCCTGAGCAATTTTATGTGCACAGCCTGTGCTTATTTTTAACAACAAAAATACTGCCAGCAATTTTCTAGAAGAGATAGTAAAGTTGCCAGCAGAAATACTGCTTATCAATGATCTTCTAAAGAAAGAGAAAAAAGATAACCAGAAAAAAGTGTTTGGGATGCTTTCTTTTTTTAGTTTTATGGCATATCAACCCTTTTCGGATTATTTAATGCCAAATCCAGTCATTTTAGTAAAAGTTTTTATGCCTCAAGTTCTTTATATTTTCAAATATTTATTTATGGTGTTTGGTTTGGTTGTTTTGTTTTTTTTAGAGGAAAAGTGTTGTTTTTATTTTTGGCTTTGCAGAACATGATTGAGTTTTGCAAAGGGAAAGAAAAAAACAATGACATCAATGTTTGATGTATTTTAGGTCAGGAAGCCAGTATTTTCAGACAGCCTGATCTGGTAGCATCAGGCTTTTTCTTTTTAAATCTGACCCAGAGAGTATCTTCTCTGTCATCCAACAAATACTCTAAAACCACATAAAGGGTATGTGAGTCGCCGCTCTAAAAAAATAAAAAATAAAAATTTCTTATTCGATTTTCTTGAAAAAAAAAAAAAAAAAAAAAAAAAAAAAAAAAAATCGTTTGTTTAATAGCCATTAAGAACCAGACTTTTAGATTATTAAAATAAAATTACTTGTTCAATTTTTAGCAGGAGGCAGGGTTCAATTTCTCTATGTAAGTTTCACTTAAAAGGCTCCCTTGATTTTTTTTTTTTTTAGCCAAAATAATCCTTTATACAATTTTTTGGAATTTAGAGCTGGGCGATCATTTTATGTTAGTAAAATGAAGACCACCTCTAAAAATTGAACACTAAGTTTTTCATTTTTTTTTCTTTTTGTAATCTAACAAATTGGTGTTCAATAAATATAGTCTTTCTTGTCTTGAGTCATCCATCAATTGATGCTGAAATATTCACACATTTGTGCGCCATGATGCTCACTCACACATTTGTGCGGCCAGAAGCTGCAACCCTGAGATGCAAGTGTCCTTCTCCAGAAGAGTCGTGATCGTAATATGAGGCCTCCCAGCACGTCATTTGACCTCTGGAGACCACAGGAGCACTTTCACAGCGGGTTTGTCGTAGCCAACGCCAAAAATCAACGTCGAAGAACTGCAGATATACGTGGAAGCCAACTATACATTTTGTTAGCTACATACTCTCACCATAATATATTGTAGAAGACGTGTAGCAGTTTCGTGTATTATCCATCAAATTTCGAAGACTGAGCAACATTTAGTGTCCAAGAGTCTGATCAGTAGAGTATTTATTTACTCCTCTCCAGGAGTTAGGCACAAGGCCAGTTTTATCTTGCTCCCAGAAGTAAGATGTGACACAAGGTCGGGTCGGGAAAATGAGGTTTGAAAAGCCAGCGTCCGAGAAAGTGAGCACTTTGGCCATTAACAATTGCCTGGGCAGTCCCGTCGGCATTCCCCGGTAGGGGCGCCTCAGGCAGTAAGCAATAAACTTACTCCTCCCCAAAGAGGGGAGGCGAAGCCTGGGAGGGTGGACCTCCTAGAACTGCACAGGACAGACCCATAGACCGGCATAAATCAAGCCCCGAAGGCCAAGACAATATCCATCGGAACAGATACCACACTTTGATCTTAGCCAAAATGTCTGATCTGTAGAGTAGGATGCATTCGACCGACCAATGCCGTGAAAACTGTTTTGTCTTGATAGCATCTTTTCAGATCTTGTCAAGATATATCGTAATCTGAAGAGTTTTTTTCAAAAATATTCATCATATTCGGTTTAACGTCTGTTTTACATGCTGGCATATGTTGGACGGCTTTAAGAAATTGACTTCCAAACCAATCTATCTCTGCCCAGGTCTTTAATTATGCTGCTTTCTCTCATCCATTTTTATCACTCTTATATGTTTTCCTTGGCCATCCCCTGTGAATTAAACCCGCTATCTCAACTGTTCTACATCTACTAACCCCAAAACTCTCATCCATTCTTTCAACGTGGCCATACCATCAGAGTCTCCTGTTCTGCACACATCTTCCACTGTCCACATTTAATCTTCCAGTGAGGCCATCACATCTAAGCCTGTCTTTAACCCTCACATTACACATCCATCATACCATTTCTCTCCATGCAACAATTGCCCTCAACCCTCACTAGTCAGGTTTCACTTCTATACATCATCACACTGCGTACACATGCCCGATAGACTCTTCCCTTGGTCAACAGTCGTAACGCTTTGCTGGTTAGTAATTGCAGAAGTTTCCTGAACTTACTCCATCCACTCCTAACCCTTGCAATAAAACTAACACCTGCTCCACCCTGTGCTCCAATTGTATCACCAAGGTAACAAAACTTCTCGACAACCTCAATAGCTTTGCCATTCAGATATACTTTCTCCACATCTGAGTTCTCATCCATCTCCATCGTCTTATACTTCTTGCATATAAACTGGTTCCTAACAGTAATTCTACTGCACTTCTTCAGTACCAATTCTTACAAACACGACAAAAGATTATTAATTATTAATTACTGTTAACATTAAACGTTTTTAAAGGGTGATGAACAAATCCTTGGTAAATATCAACTCTAAGGGGGGGGGGGGGAGGAGATTTTACACGTTAAACTTATATACCAAATTTAAACCACCCCTAAAAATTTAAGTCGTTTGAAAAAAAAAAATTTAAATTAAAAAATTTGGTGCTTAATTGATAGAAATCCGAAGACGAAAAAAAAAATAAAGTGACAGAAATACGTCATGTTTGTCAACCAAATTCAATCACAAGTCCGTGTTCAAAAGTCCCAAAAGGCAAAGTGACTTAACAGTCTAGCAGGCGAAATCATATGAAAAACATGGTAAGAAATTCAATCGTCAACTCACAACAGAAGAAATTCAATCGTCAACTCACAACAGAAGAAATTCAATCGTCAACTCACAACAGAAGAAATTCAATCGTCAACTCACAACAGAAGAAATTCAATCGTCAACTCACAACAGAAGAAATTCTACTCTAATAGATTCTTTCAGTGGACCGCTTGCCTTTGGAATTCTCTCCATGCTCCTTGTTTCCTCGACTATAACAAAATGCAGAAATTTAAATGTAATGTGAACAAACATCTTGCTGCCCAACTCCCCACTCAGGTTTCCTCCCTATAAATCTGGCCCCTATCACAGTAGCCTCTTACCCTTCGGTGGCAATTTTATGCCTTATTTAAGGCAAAAAAAAATCCCACAAAAACCCCACTTTCACTTACCAAGCTAAAAAAAATTCTGCCTTATTAAATAACGCATCAGATTTTATTCATAGAACAAATTTTCTGATTGGCCACAAAACTCAGAGAGGAAAGGAAATCATCACAGTTCGTCATAGTCATCTATCAATTGATGGATGACTCAAGTCAAAAAAGACTATATTTATTGAACACCAAATTTAAAACACGCCATGTTTCTCTTCCCATGTGAGATCACCCCACCCACCCCTCCAAGCCAATATGGCGACTTGATTTTAATAATATGTGCCAAAACAATGTCCTGTAATATGAGGCTAACATGTGGAAATAATTCTTTTTTTTTTTACCTACCCCCTTACAAACACACCATATGACGAGTAAATACATTGAAGACATTGTCAAGGCTGCAGCAAAGAAAGTGGGCTCCCTCTACCATGCTAGTAAACTCCTCACAGTCACACCTGACATTATCCTGTATCTCTACAAAGCCACCATCCGCCCCTGCATGGAATATTGTTGCCACATCTGGGCTGGTGCATCATCCACTAGTCTCTCCCTCCTTGACAAGGTCCAAAAAAGAGTCGCCAACTTAATAGATCCCTCACTATCCACCAAGCTCCATCCCCTTGTTGCATTCCATTGTTACATCCTTGTGCTTGTTTTACAAATACTTCAATCGATTGTGCTCCGACGAGCTGACTACTCTGGTGCCCCCTCGATGTAAATACACTAGACCAACTCGTCAATCAGCAAAATCCCATCCATTCACTGTGGAGGTCCCCAGATGCCGGAGAGCCTTCTACTCCAATAGCTTCTTTCCTCATGCTGCCAGCCTCTGGAACTCCCTCCCTGCTCCCTCGACTGTGCCGACATGCAGAGGTTTAAAACTAATGTAAACAGACATCTCGCTACACAGCTCCCAACTTAGGATGACACCCAAAACCTACACCCTAATTCTCAGTAACCCCTTACGTCTACAGTGAGTGGCGGCCTACCTTGTTTGGGGTGAAATATGTTAAAAAAAAATTTTTTTTTTAAATGACTTCGCTTAAACTTTTTTCATGCATCACTTATCGGAAATATTTTGTGAAAATTTAGACATATATTTTCTTTCTATGATAGAATTTCTAGTTTAACTTTCATAACGTGGTTTTATGAAGGTTTAGACATTTTTTATTCTGGAAGTTTTTCTGTTGTAATAATTTATGTAATTAATCCTTCCCTTATGCTTAACTTATCGTGAACCTTACAGGGAAGCGTTTTTCACAATGGCGATTTACCATTTTGTGGCATTACTCTTCCTTTCACTGCGGAGTTACGTAGAAATTCCTCTTATGCAACTTACCGGAGGTGAAAATTATGGAGTCACAAGCAACAGTGCATATTCACAACCACACTTTTGACTTGCAACAGTGCATATTCAGATGCATTTCTCTTCATGCGCAACAATAGCAACTGACCTCTACTCCTCCATGCTTGCAACAGTGCATAATCACATGCACTTCTGACTTCAACCTCAGTCTTTGAACCACTCTCCCATACCCATTATTCAACGTTGCTAATATCCTTACCCTTTCTTAGGCGTAGACACAATCTGGTAAATTCACATTCTAAGTTATCAATACCTGGTACATCTCCGCCTTATCTCTTAGCCTTTACAGTTGGGATGTAAACCCTTGTTGAATGTATTTCAATATATTTCAGTGCATTTTCTCTATCTGAGGACAATAATCTTTGTCAAATGGCTTTAGACCAGCCATTAATGGATATTTTTAATCTGCCAGCTACAGAATTTGCTACCTGCAAATAACTACATTCGCATCCCTACAGCGGATGAACAGCTTTTGCTAGACTACTTTGAATTCATCTCACCCCTTCGTTCCCGCAAGAGCTGGCTCACACCGGACTTTTATCCAGAGTGAAACTTATTTCAGTTAGAATCTTCTGGCTGAATATGAGACGTGAATTCAATGTCTTTCCCATTCATCATGTCAATTCACAGACACAGACGAGCTCCACTCTGAACCTTCAATAATGCTGACGATTTGACTACATGTACATGAACCCTGGCCAGCCAAGCCTACTCAGAACATTTATCACTTTTCAATAAAAGAACATTTTCCATTTTTCAGCATAACAAAAACATTTCTATAAGCATATTTTTTTTTAAATATTTTGAAAACCTGGACAACGCAAATTATTATTTATGTTTTTAAAATAAATTATTTATTTACTTTAAAAACTTCTTTTTTTTTTAAACTTGAGTACTTTCGATGATAAACATCCTTGTCAGAAGTATAAGCATATTTTTTTTTCTCTTCTTTTTTCGTATAATCCTACCTGACTGAGACATATCTATCACAGTCAAGATGAAATTCGTCTTGATGTTATAGACGATAAATGTTGATATGCCGGTGTGTGTAGCACGCAGTTACGTGAATAAAGTAGTTTGAAAAGTCACACGTTGAAAACGTTGCTGAAATGGCAATAATAAGGAGAATATATTTTTTTTAATATTTTGAAAACCTGGACAACGCTTTTCAAACTAAAAACATTTCTGATCAGACTGAACAGTTATTTACTTTATTGTTGCAATCATCATGTTAATTCAAATTTATTCGCATGTTCTGCTACAACCAATAAAGTATCTCTTGTTTTTTTGTTTTTAACATATTTCACCCCAAACAAGGCAGGCCGCCACTGTAGACGTAAGGGGTTACTGAGAATTAGAGTGTTAGGGTTAGGGTGTCATCCTAAGTTGGGAGCAGTGTAGCAACTCAGAATTGAAATTAAATGTTTGTTCCAATCAGCGCCCAGCTTACACATGAAGCTGATATTTCAAACATTGTTAATGGCGACTGTTGCACCCGTTCGTAGTACTACTGCTACATATTCTTCTCCTTTTATGTCTATTAGAAACTAATAAAGAATAAGGCTGCACTTGTTTTTAATATAGTTCACCCCAAACAAGGCAGGCCGCCACTGTAAACGTAAGGGGTTACTGAGAATTAGAGTGTAGGTTTTGGGTGTCATCCTAAGTTGGGAGCAGTGTAGCGAGATGTCTGTTTACATTAGTTTTAAACCTCTACATGTCGGTACTGTCGGGGAAGCAGGGAGGGAGTTCCAGAGGCCGGAAGCACGAGGAAAGAAGCTATTGGAGTAAAAGGCTCTCCGGCATCTGGGGACCTCCACAGTGAATGGATGGGATTTAGCTTTTTTGTCGCCGAAAAGCCTAAGCAGGGGATACTGTAGAAGTTGCATAACATATCCATTTTGTTTGTATGTGCGCGCAATATCTTGCATTGTGTTGAGTTGTGGTTTGGCTTGGCGCACGCGCAATGATGACTGGACTTATATAACTGTGTAGGCGTGAGGACACCTCTGCGCAGACGCAACTCCAATTTCTACACAGAGGTTTGGCGCTAAAAGATAATTCAGTTCCCGATTAGATTTCATGCAGACAAGACATACTATCATGTGCTAGAAGTGGGCAGACAAGATGGATTTCCAGGATACCACATTCTGTTCTTGACAAAAGCCAGATTACCAAACAACTATCTGTATGTTCCAGTGTTCGCTTTGAATAAAGTTGATTCCTACTTCAGTGGAGATCTCTGGTCCTTTTAATGGAACTCTTGAACACATTCCCAGAGAAGATTATTACTTAAGTGTAATAATATCGAATGTTTTTAACAGTCTTCATAGATATAGATATCTTTATAGATATTTTGTACAAATTCAAAACTAACAAAATACTCTTTTGGGCCTTAGAACATGTTAAAATAATGTTTTAACCTATGGGGTTTTGCAACTTGCTAAACCTGTCCCTAACTGGGAAATGTCACACATTTTATTAAAAAAAATATTTTAAAAGAAAGTTGGAGTTATCTCCCCCTTTTTTTTTTTTTTCTATTTCGGCCATGTTTTTATACTTTTTTTGTTCGCGTTTCGCGTAAACGGCTAAACTTGTTCTAACTTAATGTTTTTAATGTTATTTTATTATTTTCATTTATTTTTTATTTTGTTGCTAAAACATGGTTATAAGTAAAAAAAAAAATAATAAAAAGTTTTTTATGAGCATTATCGAAACCCATTTCGCTGTAAATAAAGCGATGATAGAGTAGGACATCAGTTTAGATTTCAAGAAAATAATTTTCCTAATTTAATTTCTTTAACATTTAACAAATTTAAAAAAAAATAAACGTTTTTCTCCGTAGAAGTGTTTTTCGTCATCAACAGACTGCGTTTAACGTCATCAAAAGTGTAGTAAACTTTATTACATGGCCACAAAAATTAAAGATCTTTTTATTGTTATTAATATATCGGTAAATTTGTTGTTTCCTGTACAAAATGGCGGACAACTGACGTCATAGAATCGTCTGCTATTTTTCGACCTCAAAAATGAGGAAGTAAACCCAAATAAATTGTTTGTGACTAATTTCCCAACTGTATTTCCTTTAAAATAATTGACGGTAAATGGAAATATGTCCGAAAGAATTTATTTGGGTTTACTTACTCACTTGCGAGGTCGGAAAATCGCAGACGATTAATTGACGTCAGAATTATCCGCCATTTTGAGCAAGAAACAACAAATTTATCAATATATCTAAATGAATGCGAAAGTTCAGGCATGGGCACATGAGTTGGTGCTTGTGTATGTAAAACAGTTTTCAATAATAAGTATTCGTTCGCTCTCGTTAAAAATGCTTGAAGTAAAGTTTTCCTGTCATTTTATTTTTAATTGCCATATTTCAACACCGGGTTTACATACACAAGAGTTTAATATAAATTACTGAAGAAAAATTAATTCCATGTTATTTAAAAACAATTTTTGGTACTGATATCGATCCTGAACCAGTTTTCGTGATGTTCGACTCGGAAGTGTTTGGCTGTCCTACGCAAACGCCCGAGTGTTGACGAGCCGATTTGTACCAGACGACAATTTTGATACGGTGCTGCGTCCTGTGATTGTAAATTATATTTTCAAGAAATTTTCTAAAAGAAAAAACAAAAACAAGCAAAAATAGCGAAGTTACTGTTATCAAATAAATTTTTTTTTTATTTTGATACGTTGCTGCGTCCTATAATTTTTAGTTATAGTTGAAAGAAATTTTGGCACTTCTGCATTCTTTATGAACCCGCAGCCGATTAAGAAATCGAAATTGAAGAGTTCCGTTTTTTTTTCTCCAAGTACCATTCATTCAGAATTCACCGGAAGTTGAATTTACCGGGAGTTGAAGTAGAATTTAGTTTTTAGAAAATGGAGTTAAATGAGTTGAATCTTCGCGACATTGGTAATTTATTCGTGGAGATAGACGAAAGTCTATTTTCACGAAGAAAGAACAATACGGGCCGTATCCGACGACAAATGCGTAACAAAATAGAATGTGGCACCCACACGCAAATGGTGGAGTCTTACTTAATGGAATTTATGTGGCGGCAGAAGTTTTCTGCTAACCCCATGGAAGCCATTATAAATCAAATTGCAGAACTTTATCCTGTTCAATAAAAGAAAAAGGACAAAAAAATACAGTCCCCCCCCAATGAAAACTTTTCATTTAGATAAAAAAAATCTCACCAAACAAAACTTTTCAACTACAATATATTTAAAAAAAATAAAAGCAAAATCAATGTTGACCAAAAAATTCATTCCCCCCCCCCCCCCAATCAAAACTTTACATTTTTATTTATAAAATTTTTAATTCATATAATAAAAAAAAGAAATTGTTAATTGTTTCTTGTTACCCCAAAACAAATCAGTCTTGCATTTTTTTTTTAGGTTGTAAATAAGTCACTTCCGGTTGAATTACTTCCCTTTATTTTCAGTAGAAGGACAGAAAATCTGCGGGTTCATAAAGAATGCAGAAGTGCCGAAATTTTTTAAACAACAAAACAAATAAAACAAGCAAAACAGAGCGACATTACTATTATCAAATAAATATTTTTAACCCTAAAACCTAACAACAAAAACAAAACAAGCAAAACATTATTATCATAGGACGCAGCACCGTATCAAAATTGTCGTCTGGTACAAATCGGCTCGTCAACACTCGGGCGTTTGCATAGGACAGCCGAACGCTTCCGAGTCGAACCTCACGAAAACTGGTTCAGGATCGATATCAGTACCGAAAAACAAATGTAAAATGATCTCTCATTTCCGTTCCACTCATGCGTTTTAGGAACAGTAACTAACTTTGGCATCTTTTATATTTATTTATTTATTTATTTTGCTATGAGATATAAATTCTGTGCGTTTTTTTATGGGGGGGGGGCTACTTTTTGTATACGATTACGTGATGTTGGACGACCTTGCCGATCGGACTTAGGGTTAATGGTAATTTTTTTAGTTAACTGCCCTAAAATGTGAGAATGGTCCGGAAATGTGTGATCATTATACGTAACTGCCCCCCCCCCCCCACCTCACTCTAAAATAATTGTTTTGGGGGTTGTTGTTTTTTTTCTTCTTCTTCTTTCTGACATTTTTTTCCAGGGTGTTCAAACGTAATCGCCTAAAAAAGATAGAATCTCAGTTTTTTGCGGGGGGGGGGGTAATTAATTGTGTCATCTACAAATTTACCGATTTCTCCTCTTGTGACTGATGACAGAACAGATACTATACTTTGATCAATGATCTTAGCCAAATATAATAAGTATTAAACGAAACAAGTGATTTATCAAACTCAAAGCCGGTAGATTGGTGATATATTAAAAGCTCAAAGTTCTTAACCTTCAGCGATTCATTCGGAAACAAAATGATAGCTTTAAACTAAAAATATTTTAAATGTCACAATTTGGAGTTTAGAATTTGATCATAAACTTTTAAAAACTAACTTTCTTGTGCCAATATCAAAATTATTTTACATTATTTAGTAAAAAAATATTTTTTTTAATATTTTTTTTTTTGCATAAAGAAAACGAAAAGAGAAAAAGATCAAATTAACATTCAT
This sequence comes from Sepiola atlantica, assembly GCA_963556195.1. Classification (NCBI taxonomy): domain Eukaryota; kingdom Metazoa; phylum Mollusca; class Cephalopoda; order Sepiida; family Sepiolidae; genus Sepiola; species Sepiola atlantica. The sequence goes on from OY744532.1 coordinate 94,631,711, forward strand.
TCTCGATGCTTTTTTTAAACGATAAAAAATATATTTTTAAATAACAAGTTTAAAAAATAATACAAACATTAAAATAAAATATAATTTAACAAGAATTCTTAAACCATAAAAAAATAAAACAATCACGAAAAAAAATGAAATCTTATAATAAATACTAAGACTTTTAATGTCACCCTCCATTAAGAGATAGATATAAGAAGTGGCCCTAAAGACGGGGACCAATCGATAATCGAAATTCTGTACAAAACAAAACCCCCACTTTGTAACCATTTCGATTGCATGCTTAACATTTTTCGCGTTTCGTCTTGGGTTTTCTTTCGCCCTCCCCGCGTGTCTTGGAAGGATAAATAAAAACTGGAACTTACTTGAACAAGGAAAGCTCCATGTTTATCATCTTCCTCGACTATTATTCGTCGGGTACTGTTGGAAGCGCCCATACTTTTTCCTTTCCAGCCGTCTTAAAAACCGGCTATTGACCTTCACGAAGGAGAGAGAGACGAGGACAACGTCGACATGGACGCAATTAAACGCGGGGATTATTTTCACTTTACACCGGTTCGTGTCGACTTGACATGTTTTCAAGATATTTAAACTAAACTCTTTCTAACTAGAACTGCTGTTTGAGATTCTATAAGTCTTCTAATGATCGGCAAGTTTGGCTAAACAGGCAAAATTAACTTTGAGGCATTTATTTTTTTACTTTAGGGTGGCAAAGTAAGGGAAGTAACTTATCCCAGCAAAGATTTCAACTAATTTAAACTAAGATATTTTTTTTTTCATATTAAGAAACGATGTAGGAATAAAAAAATAAAAAATTATGGTATGGGCGCAAATAGAGTAAATATTTACTGTAATGTCCTAAATCGGTACAATTAGTGCCCTTTGAACCCAACCATTCAGAGAGGGACAGTTTCGCATATAATTTTAACATAAAATGATTCCAATTTCCAGGCCATTCTAGCTTTTTAGAGCATTAACCAAATTTTTTTTTAACAGTAACCCCAAGTCCGAGTGGCAATAAAGTATGGGTGCTTATGCAGTTTACGGACCCGGCTATTTTTTTAGATAGGATTTTCAAGTTAAATTCAATTTTTACAGTATCTGTGGTTTATTAAATTGTTAGGTGAAAGTACAGAATATTTAATCACCCCCACCCATTTTTTATGTTGTTTTTCTTTGTTTCTTCCAATGGAAATATTGTTTTTCTTTAACTATTTCCATTTCAAAACAATTAAAAAATATTTGCTGTTTTTGTAAATAAAAATAAATTGTGGAAAATAATCTTTGTTAAAATAAACTGTTGACGAAAAAAATGCAAAAACTAAATTGAGATTTTTTTAAAAAGTGCTTCTGCTGTTTCACAATGACATGTTAAGCCTCTCATTAAAAAATAGCTAAAGAAATGTATAAACTTTGTTATGCATTTACGTGGTAGCTGAAAAAAATTGTACACCCAAAAATTACGACAAATTCATCCAGTATTTATTAAATTAAAAATAAAAACAAGTTTATCTATATGTCGCCATTTTTCTTATATTTTGACTTTTTCCGAACCTTATCTCCCTTGTCTACTGAGTTAGCTGAAATGTCTAGCGGTACGTAAAATCGTTTTTTTTTAATTTCCTTTACCTATAATTTAATAAAAACTGGATGAATTTGCGTATTTTTTTCTGTACAATCTTATAAAAAGTACTTCAATGGATTCTGCTCCGATTCAGCTAAATCCCATCCATTCACTGTGGAGGTCCCCAGATGCCGGAGAGCCTTCTACTCCACTAGCTTCTTTCCTAGAGTTTTTATTCAGCAGAAAGAAAGCAGGCCATTTAAGAAAGGAGTCTATTATCTCAGAGCCCTGTGTAGGATCTGAACTTCAGCTAGTTTATTGTGAACATTTTGAATTAATGCTCTCTCGGCCCTTCGTTGTTCGTTTCAAATTCGTGTGTCCCCATTTCCATTATGAAAATCGCAAATCTGTTTGAAACTGTTCGGCATTGGTCGTTCAGGTCAAACTTTCCTTCCAAGAAACAAACACGTCATTTAATTCGCGGTGATAACTCTTTGACGCCGAGATACTTTGTGTTGCATGAGGGACTGAATAAGAGTTTCACCGTCTGGAGTTACGCCCCTTTTACCGGGGCACTCATGTTTTGCCTGATGTAAATAAAGGACGCCATTTTATAGAACCTGATCTCTGTCGTTATGTTTCTATTCAATCCATTGACATCCTCTAAAATGACACATGGTGGCAGCGGTGGGATTAAGATATGTCTAAGTAAGATGTACAAAAGGATAAGAAACAGATAAGTAACTTAATTATTCTTGTTTCAAATTGTAAATTCGTACGTACGTCACGTGGAGAAAAGACAAAAAACAAAGAAAAAAAAAAAAAAAATGTCGGAAGACACAAACAGACCAGTGGCTAGTATAAGACCACCAGCGCCCTTATGTACGGAAGATAATTTATCGGCGAACTGGAAGTTGTTTAAACTGAAATGGCATAACTACGCCATTATTACGTGTTTGACGAAACATTCATTACAATATCAGACGGCACTTTTGCTTCACACGTTGGGATATGACGCATTGAAAGTTTACTACGGATTTCAATTTCTAACACCTGAAGATGAAAGAACACCCACCGAAATTATTCAGGCATTTGATAAATACGCTATAGGGGAAACGAATGAAACCTACGAGCGTTACGTATTTCATTCTAGAAAGCAAGGAGGATCAGAGACTGTGGAATCCTTTATTACGGCACTTCGGACGTTAGTAAAAACGTGCAATTTTTGTGACAATTGCGTTTCATCAGTACTCAGAGATCAGGTAGTGCTGGGAATACACAACCCCCAGACACAAGCTGAATTATTGAAAATAAGACAGTTAGACTTACAAAAATGTATTGACCTTTGTAAGCTATCTGAAAATGCCACGGTCCAGTCCAGAATCCTAAGGCCTGAAGGAGTGAATAAGGTTGATTTTAAACCCAGGAGAAAGACATCGGCACAAACTGACAGAGATTGCCGGGCGTGTGCACTGCGGCACGGACCAAGAAAAGAGTTATGTCCTGCATTTGGCAAGACCTGTTATCAATGTAATGGAAAAAACCACTTTGCCGTGAAATGCAAAGTACCAAGGAAAAAGAAGGTGCAGGCTGTCAAAACCCAATATGAGGACCAGGAAAACGACAGTAGTAGTTGTTCAGACTATGGACAGGTAGACAACATAACGATTAAGGAAAAAGTGAATGCTGTGAGTCAAGAGGTGATAAAGGCAGAAATGAGGGTCAAGGGAAAACCAATTGCTTTTCAGCTCGATAGTGGAGCGTCCGTGAATATATTGAATGTGAAACACGTGATTGGAAAAACACTGGAACATTCAAATAAGACCCTTGTCATGTGGAATGGAGCAGAAGTGAAGCCGTTGGGAGAATGTCGAGTTAAAATGATAAACCCCAAAACTGGACAAAAATATGCGGTTAAGTTTGTCATTGTGAAAGAGGATTTCCATCCCTTACTGGGAGCAAATGCAATCCAGAAAATGGAACTCGTCACAATCAATAACAACAAATTCAAAATGGTCGCCATAGTTTCCCAGATGAATGAATCCAGCAGCCAGTACTCGGACAGAATTATCAATGACTTCAGAGATGTGTTCAGGGAAGAATTGGGTCAATTACCAGGAGAGGTACATTTGCAGGTGGATCCAGGAGTAACACCAAATGTTGCAGCAACACGGAGAATACCAGTGGCACTTAAAGACAGGCTAAAAGTCGAGTTGGAAAAACTGGTTAAGAAGAATGTTATTGAACCAGTGAGCGACCCAACACCATGGGTAAGTGCGTTAGCACTGGTAACTAAGAAAAATGGAAACCTGCGGATATGTATAGACCCAAGACCACTGAATAAAGCTCTAAAAAGGGAACATTTTCAGTTACCTACACTGGACAGTTTACTGCCAGAACTGGCTGACAGCAAGGTATTTTCTACCCTGGATCTACGAGATGGATTCTGGCATGTAAAATTAGACGAAGCCAGCAGTCGCTTAACAACATTTGCTACACCATATGGTAGGTTCCGGTGGAAGGTTTTACCGTTCGGTATTTCTCCAGCTCCAGAGATATTTCAAAAGACCCTTTTTAACAATGTGTCCGATTTGGAGGGGGTGGTTAACAAAGCGGATGATCTTCTGGTGATTGGGAAGGGTAAAACGATGGAAGAAGCAACAATTGATCATGACCGAAAACTCAGGAAACTGTTGCAGAGATGTCGTGATCGCGGGATGCGATTGAATGCTGAAAAATTGAACCTACGACAAACGTCTATATCTTTCCTGGGACACATAATAACCAGTGATGGTTTACTTCCTGATCCTGGGAAAGTAAGAGCCATAAAAGAGATGCCGTGTCCAACAGATGTGAAAGGAGTGCAACGATTGGTTGGATTCGTGAATTACCAGCCAAAGGTCTCTTATCACCAGCTCAGAAGCTGATGTCAAGGAGAACAAAAACACTTCTCCCAACCAGGGAGGATTTACTCAAGCCAGCATTGCCCAAAAATCTGAGAAAATCAGTGAAGCAAGACTGCAGGAGGCAAGAACGTTCTTTCAACCACAAAGTAAAACCACTTAAACCATTGTATCCTGGAGATGTAGTACGGATGAAACCACACATAAATGGTCAAAAAGAGTGGAGGAAAGCTGTTGTATGGGGGAGACTGGATGAGCGATCATACCATGTAAAAGTGGGTGGGGACTTATATCGACGGAATCGAGTAGATTTGAAGAAAACTGCAGAGACACCCCCACTCACATCAGTAATACAACAGCCATATGAAGTGCAGAGCGAGTTACCCAAGAATACAGGGCAGAGTACAGAAGAGATATGTAACTCAGAACCACCTCAATATGGAGGTGAAATAAGAGAAAACCTCAACCCGACCCCATTCCCAACAAAACCAAGTCCGGAAAGGTTGCGGACAACACGGTCGGGAAGGATAATAAGAGATCCTATGAGATTCAAGGATTTCACAACATAAGTGAAAGGGAAGAATAATCCCTGTTAGGTAGGAGGGTAGTCAGCCCAATGAATGCCTAGATCACTGTGTTTTGTAGACTCTGTTTTTAATTCTTATCAGACTTTTTTTTTTGACACGAGCGGAGGGGGGGGGGGGGGAGAGAACAAAACAAGTGAAACAAAATAAACTTCTCTCTCTCTCTCTCTCTCTCTCTCTCTCTCTCTCTCTCTCTCTCTCTCTCTCTCTCTCTCTCTCTCAACTTTGATACGAAAACGAGAAATAAAGAACATAAAATCTTTTTTTAACAAAGATCTTTTGGGGGGAGCTGGATTTCCCCCACATTAAACTCTGCCCTCATGTGAAGGCAAGGAATTTAGGAAAACTCGTCACAGGAAAATTCGGCAACGGAAAATTCGGCAACGGAAAATTGGTCAACGGAAAATTGGTCACCGGAAAATTCGAAAAAAGAGCCTGTAGCCACGGCCACCGTATCTACAGGTTCAAACACTGCAGATACGGTGGCCGTGTCTGCAGTGTCAGCCGCGTTATATATTAGAGACACGGTGGCATATACATAAAATAAAACTCATTCAGTTTACGACACCGCCAGTATTTCTTTAGCGTATTTTAACGCGTTTAAAGGAGACTTGCTATAATAGAAGACATAGACGTGTTATATTAGCAGATATTATATTAGAATACAGTTTATTTTTTATGAATTTATCTATTTATATAATAAAATAATCAAAATTATTCAGTAACCATCACAGAATATGATTAACCTATTACTTTATTAGAAAGCCCAGTGCAAATGTATTATTTCGTAAAAAAATATCTTTTAAAATATAGTTATCATATTCTATGAAAAAGAAATCCCTTAATTCCGCATCGATAAAATCAGTATAACTCTAAGAAAAATTAAGCTCTCGAATTAAATAACATTGCAGAAATAATACGACGCGGTTTTCTAATTACACAATGAATGACAACTTTTGGTAATTGTATAGAATAGTCATCGGTGAATGAGCTACTTTTGAAAACCCGCTAGCGATTTTGAAAACCCGCTAAATCTGGAAAGAAAACCTCCAGAAAATCGCTAATGCTCTCTTTCGCTCTTTTTTAAGTACGTAATTTCTCCGAAAAGGATTTTTTTTCATTTCATAGAACTGTTATTGAAGAAAAAAGAATTAGGAAATTAATTATTTAAAAATTCTTGGAATAATTCTGCTTTTGTTTTTCCTTTTCGTAGTCATTTGTTTGTTTGTTTGTTGTTTGTTAGTTTTAGATAATGACCATTGGTGGTTATTTGTTTTATGGTGCTAATTTACTGTAGGACCCACGCTACCTTTTTTTTCTTTACCCCTTTTTCGTTCTGTTAGCAGTTGTTTTTTGTTTTTTGTTCAGTGCAATTTTGTGTTTTTGATAATGACGATTAGTGCTTGTTTTGTGGTGCTAATTTACTGTAGGACATTTATAATAACAGCTAACAGACGAAAGGGGGGTAAAGAAAAAAAAAAACGGTAGCACGGGTCCTACAGTAAATTAGCACCATAAAACAAATAAGCACCAATGGTCATTAATTCAGTGTTTATTTTTTTTTTCATCTTGCCTAAAACTTGTTTTATCTAACAATTTTATTTAATATTTAAAAAAAAATTCTTCTTTCAAATAAATCGTTGTATGGTCGGAAAAGAAATCAGAAAAATACATTGTCTGTCATTTTAGTTGTGAAACGATGGATTAACTACTTTTTCTCACAGTGATTTACAAATAACATAATTTAGAAAGCCATTCTTAACATGGGGTGAGGGGGCTTTGTTAACTATTCTGTACTTTCACCTGACAATTTAATAAACAAAAGATACCGGCGCTCTTGTATAAGCAGTGACCGATCTGAGGGGGACAACTCTACCTTACCCAGCCGCCGCCATTCCGAACTCGCCCACACTTCGGCAAGGGAGACAACTTTGACACACATTTTACAAACCCTTTATAACAATTAATGCGGTAGAAATAGCTTTTGAATGCGTTCAGAGTTACTTTTAAACAATTAATAAAAAAAAAACATGTTACGGGTTTTAAATGCACTTTTATTTACATGCCGCAAATTGTATACACTTTATAACAATTAATAAAAAAAATTTTACGGGTTTTAAATGCGTTCAAAATAACTTTTAAGCACTTTTATTTACATGCCACAAATTGTATATACTTTAAAACAATTAATAAAAAATGTTACGGTTTTGAAATGCGTTAAAAACAACTTTTAAATGCGTTCAAAATAACTTTTAAACACTTTTATTTACATGCCACAAATTGTATACACTTTATAACAATAAAATGTTACAGGTTTTAAATTAATTGTTTGAAGGTTGTTTTGAGCGCATTTAGGAGTTGTTTTTGGCGCATTTCAGAATCGTAGCGTGTTTTTTATTAATTGTAGGGTTTGTCAAAGTTGTCTCCCTTGTCCAGTTCGGAATGGCGGCTGCTGAGTCAAGTAGAGTTGTCCCCCTCAGATCGGTCACTGCTTATACAAGAGCGCCCGTTGAGTTGTGCCTTATATTCCGCATAATTTAAAAATGTATCTTCAACTTTCATTTTCATAAAATAGCCCGATTAAAATACGCTAATTTAAAACTCGTGAAATACACTAACTTAACAAGACGAAAGCGAAAAAAAACAAACTGTCTGACGAAAACGAAACGAATTTAAAGTGTCCCCAGGTTCTAACACTGCAAACACGGTGACCGTGTCTGCAGGTTCTAACACTGGAGAGACGGTGGCCGTATCTGCAGGTTGTTCGAAAAAAAAAAAAACACTCAGATGTACTTAGATTGCATTATAAAAAAAATGTTTGTTTTTATTTATTTTGTTGTTGTAATTATTGTATTCTCGTGCTATTTTCACTCTTTTTTACTGAACAAATACGATCCAACAATTGACAAAAGCAAATAAACTGTCCTCCGCAGAATTGAAAGACAATTTTCGCTGAACAGTTTTATGAGAGAAAGAGTCATTCGAGCAGAATGGGCAAGGGAGGTAATAAAGAAAACATCCTTAACGAGAGTTATCTCCCATCTTTGTTCAAAAGTGCCGAAAAAAGAATTGAAATATTACGAGACAAGACACGATAACTCTAATTCTTATTCGCAGATTTCTGTCACTTAGGAAACCAGACTAAGAGATATGAATCAAAGAAACAGATAAGAAGAATACCGCATTGATTAAAGAATTTCTCTTTCATTTTAACAAATGCCGGAGAGCACCATCCAGACCTCCACTGACATTATCTTTGAGATAAGCTCAGCCCACGGATATATATGGGGGGGAGGGGGGCTTATGGTCTGATGAATGTGAATCCCATTCAAAATCACATCTTTACTGATGAGACGATCACCAAAGTGTCCCCGCCCGCATTTCATTGAACATCGATAAAACAAAGAGTGTTAGACATTAGGTCTAATCAGACACGAGATAAAGACAAGAAAGAGAAAGCTGTTTGACGACTGTGAACATGGGGTGGTGGTGGTGGTGGTGGTGGTGGTGGTGGTGGTGGTGGTGGTGGTGGTGCCAAAATGCAGTTAGATTTGGAAAGTTCAAGTATGGTAGCATGCAGTGGCAATAATAAAATAAACATTTGTTGATATTTCTGTTGATGTTATTTATTATTTCTTCTTCCTCAGAATCGTTTACGTGAATGTTATCCTGTCGGATGAATTGGTTGTTGGGGTTGACGGCATCTCAACCGTCGTCATTCCATGCCGAAACCGTCGTACATGCATGCTTTGTAGAAGACGACGCATATATTTGGTAACACATTGTCTGTAAACGATATTTCCTATTGAAATTATAGATGGGACCCTAACAGGTACTACCACTACCATAAATATATTTTCATACATTACTACTAAGCTTTACTCACGTACTGCGCACTGTTGAATTAAACACTAAAAATCTATACATAATATATGATATCACCTTATAACATTATATACATTTTATACAAACACATTGTATGGCTATTATATACATACTAGCGGGGCTACCCGGCGTTGCTCGGGGTGATAAAAACATTTAATTGAAGAAAAATCGTGTGTGTAACATCTTTATATTGAAACTTCTATTTCTCTCCCTCTCTCTATAGCCGTCTCTTTATCTTTCTACTTTTCTCTTCCCTGGTCGCCCCATTTCACCGCTACTTTCTCATTTTGTCTTTTGCGAAAGCTGTTTCTTTCCCACCATTTTATCCTACGTTTCACAGGGCAATAGTATGACATATTTATATAAAAAGTACCACCTCTGTCTGCGCCTTCTATATAGGTACTTATCTCCGCCCCGGTGTTCATACTATATACGAATCTATCGCCACCCCGGTGCGCATACTATATACATACCTATCGCCGCCCCAGTGCACATAATATATACATACCTATCGCAACCCAGGTGCAGATACTATATAAGTACCTATCGCCGCCTGGGTGCAGATACTATGAGAGTGCTCAATGAAAATTCAGAGCAAAATATATTTTGTTAATGATTTTATTATTCCATTTTTGCTACAAAAACATAATATATTTTGTAGCAAAAATAGAATAATAAAATCAGTAACAATATATATATATATATATATATATATATATATATATATATAATATTTATAAATAAATATTAAATTATTTATACCTACAGACGCTAGCGTTTCAAGCTTATTGCTCTCATCAGTGCAGGGAAGTAACAATTTCAGACGGTCGGGAGGCGCGAACCCGGTACACAGAGTCAGCCATATCCACTCGGCCCACGGAAACTGTCACGTAATTTAGGGAAATTAAGATCTATATGTACCTAGAAGCGGGCACAGATAGAAGACTAATCGAAAGTGTTCGACGAACGTATTCGGAACTTTGCATTAGAGCTTTTTGACAGTCTATTTTTAACTTCCCCGAGAGTGCTCAACTTTAATTTCTTAAAGGGCTTAGTATAATATTTATAAATAAATATTAAATTATTTATACCTACAGACGCTAGCGTTTCAAGCTTATTGCTCTCATCAGTGCAGTGAAGTAACAATTTCAGACGGTCGGGAGGCGCGAACCCGATACACAGAGTCAGCCATATCCACGGAAACTGTAACGCAATTTAACGCAATTTAACGCAATGTAACGCAATTTAAGGAAATTAAGATCTATATGTACCTAGAAGCGGGCACAGATAGAAGACTAGTCGAGAGTGTTCGACGAACGTATTCGGAACTATATATATATATTATAGCGTTGTTTCCGACGTAGGCTCTTCTTAAGAGATAAGCATTCGCTTTTGACGAAAATAAAAACGTTTACATTCAAATCAATCACAGAATCAATCAACTTAGTCTTTTTGTTAACTCGTTCGGCATCTTTTCTTTCAACAATTAGAAAGAATAGGTGTTATGTTTTTCTTTCATATTTGAGGGAGTAAATATGGGAACAAACAAAATTCAGACAAAATGGAAAATTAGTTCATGAAACTGTGGATAAGCAAGTTTACATGTTAGTAGAAATAACGACACAAACACATCATTAAAGCTGAACCAAGATATTTAGGTCGATCGATCGACCATATTCATTTGGTAAAGTATCAAAACCATTAGGGAGGGGGGGCATGCGTGATGTAAGCCCAAAGAGGTCGCTTATGAAAATATTATTTTTTATTGGCTCAAAAAGATGGTAGAAGTAGGAGAAACTAAATTAACTGTGGAAAGGGAATTGGTAGCGGTCGGATTTATTTCAACCATGAAGGAGGAGGTCTTTAGTATTACGCGTGTAACCTGAGGACAAACGTTTGAAATGTGTAAATATGCCAGAATAATCGAGATTTTAACAAATATGAACCGGAAGTAGTGCATATACCTGATGGCGCCATGTTGTTGTTGTTGTTGTTATTGTTTTTGCATCGCTAAAGACGAAAAAGTATTTTAACATCTCTACGTAATACTAAATTGATTTTTACTCCAAAACGTTCTTAGTGTGATAATCTTCAAAAAATATAAACATATTTTCACTTATACACTAATTTCATTACACTTTTTGAAGAAACTATTGAGGTCGTCAACTGTAAAGCTTACCCCAAATTGTTATAAAACTTTAACTAATTTTCTTAAGATAATGTTGTGTTTTTATGTCTATATATAAAATGATTGGATGCAAATAGCTTCCAGAACTTTCAATATTTTAATACATTAAGATTTACTAAGAATTTTCAAACCAGTTTAAATGACTTTCTATTCGATAGTTTAAATACTTTCAAATCAATTTCAAATTTCGAACAGACACGAAGTAATTGATATTTTTTCAACAATTAACAAAATATTATATGGCTGACTTGTTTACGAAGAAACCGAAATACATTACGATGGATTAAATCCTGTAATAGAATTTTAATTTACAACTTTTTTTTATTAATATAATAATTGGAAAAGCTAATACAAGAATCGTGTTCTTAGAACGAACACTTCGAAAAATCGCTTTTATTTGCTTAAAAACAACAGTGACTATTCTAAAATATTTATTTTTGAATATTATGTTGGGTGTAGCCTCTATTTACAACTATACCCCCTCAAAAACGGTTCTAAAATCTATTTTCAATCGATATTTATTCCATAATTGCCGAATTATCCTACTTTGCTAAAATTGCCGAATTTACCTATGCCGAATTTTCCTTTGCCGGATTTTACATTTCTGGATTTTTGCAAACTTCATATTATATATATATATATGAATTTAGGAAAACTCGTCACAGGAAAATTCGTAAACGGAAAATTCGTAAACGGAAAATTCGTAAATGGAAAATTCGTAAACGGAAAATTCGTCACTTTTGGCCAAGTAGGAAAATTCGGCAATTATCGAATAAATATTGATTGAAAATAGATTTTAGAACCGTTTTTACAGGAGATATACTTGTACATACGAGGCTACCCACCTCCCCAGTGTAGAACATTTTTTCATATTATTTTTTTTGTACTTGTGCAGTTTACGAACCGGGCTATTTTTTAGATAAGATTTTCAAGTTAAATTAAATTTTTACTTCAAAATCACTGTGAGAAAAAGTGGTTAATCCATCGTTTCACAACTAAAATGGCAGACAATAAATTGGCTGTATTTTTCTGATTTTTTTGTTCCGACCATACAACGATTTATTTGAAAGAAGAATTTCTTTTTTTAAGTATTAAATAAAGTTGTTAGTTAAAAAAAGTTTTAGGCAAGATGAAATAAAAACACTGAATTAGTTAGAAAACAATTTTGCTTTTTTAAATACATGGAAATTTTCTAAGAATTTAAAGCCAGTTACTCGATAGTTTATAAATTCCTTTCAAGTTTTGCACACACACGAAGTAATTGATGTTTTGTCAATTAAAATGGCTGACTTGTTTACGAATAAATCAAAATGAATTATGATGGATTTCATCTCGTAACTTAATTACGAACCAGGCTTGAAATAATAACATTATTTAGACAACGATTTTTTACATGAGGAGAATGGGGGGGGGGGTGCTTTGTTAACTATTCTGTACTTTCACATAACGATTTAATAAACGGAAGATATCGTAAAAATTGAATTTAACTTGAAAATTTTATGTAAAAAATAACCCGATCCAAACCTTTAATTTCGTAACGTAATTACGAACTAACTGGGTTGAAATAACATTATTTAGAAAGCCATTCTTAACATGGAGTGAGTGTGGGGGAGGGGGGTTAACTATTCTGTACTTTTACCTAACAATTTAATAAACAAAAGATATCGTAAAAATTTAATTTAACTTGAAAATCTAATCTAAAAAATAGCCCGGTTCGTAAACTGCACAAGTACAAAAAAATAATATGAAAAAATGTTCTCCACTGGGGAGGTGGGTAGCCTCGTATGTACAAGTATATCTCCTGTAAAAACGGTTCTAAAATCTATTTTCAATCGATATTTATTCGATAATTGCCGAATTTTCCTACTTGGCCAAAATTGACGAATTTTCCGTTTACGAATTTTCCGTTTACGAATTTTCCTGTGACGAGTTTTCCGGGCACCATATATATATATATATATATATATATATATATATATATATATATGTGTGTGTGTGTGTGTGTGTGTGTGTGTGTGTGTGTGTGTGTGTGTGTGTTTATTCTCTTACCTTCAATTTCTCAATCTAACCCTTACCCTAATCCTAAACCTAATCTCGTCTATCTAGACTGCCCCTTTTTGGAGTTTTTATTTAGCAGAAAAAAAGCAGGGCACTCAAGATATGAGCCTATTATCTGAGAGCCCTTTGTAAGATGTATACTTTAGCTAGTTTAACATTTGAATTGATTCTCTCTCGCCCTTAGCTGTTTTTTTTTTATTATTATTTATCATAGATATTTACAATGGCAAAAAAAAGTAGTTAGATCAAAATAGAAACAACAAGAAAATACATCATATTAAAGAAAAACAAAAAACAGGACTGAAAAGAACTATATCACCTGGTCCAGTTCTGCTACCACATGCTACTAGGTAAAATGTTCCGTCGATGCTGCAATTTTACATTTAAGTTTTGAAAAAAAAAAAATATTAAGAAAAAAAAAGAAAGAAAAAAAAGAAAAAAAAAGAATGACAAATGTTTGGGGAAAAAGATGTGTACGACATAAATGCATGTCAAGAGGGAAAATACGAGAGAGAGAGAGAGAGAGAGAGAGAGAGAGAGAGAGAGAGAGAGAGACTGGCCACTGCGACATGACGGTTGAGGAAGTGAAAGGGTGAGACTGGATCAGTTTTTAGCATTAAAGAAGGCTTCACTATATTTATTTATATTTATATTCTGTTCGTTTCAAATTCGCGCGTCCTCATTTTCGTTATGAAAAACGCAAATCCGCTTCAAACTGTTCTGCCATCGCGTTTTAGGTGAACGTTTCTTTCCGAGAAACAAACACGTCGTCATAATCGGCTAGTTCGCGGCGACAGCCCTTTCATCTAATGTCTTTTGACGCCGAAATACTTGCTTCTTCGCTGGCAGGCGATCGAGGACGCGGCGGGGAGGAAGAAACAAAAACAAATAATATAACAAAAAGTTTATAAAAAGTAAAACTTTAAACTTCTCTTCTCTCTCTCTCTCTGTCTCGCTCTATCTCTCAACTTTGAAAGAAAAACTAAGAAATAGAAAAACATAAAAACTTTTTTTTTAACAAAGACCTTTTTTGGGGGTAGCTGGATTTTCCCCACATAAAAAAACGACCACTGCCCTCATGAGAAGACAAATAATTAGATACTTGTGTACAAATGAACCGAAATGCATGATGGTGGAATTTACTTCCGTAATTAAATGAATATGGATGAGAGAAGGGATTCACAGTGACTTATTTGCTTGGCTGCGGTATGTATGTGTGTGTGTGTCCCGAATCATTTTAATTTGATGATCCTATGCCTTAAATTGATATACGAAACTGATCTCCTACTCTAAATTTTAATCTAATTCTTTATTTGGGTTGTTGTTTTTTTAAATTTCACCATCAACAGACAAGGTGTTTGGTTGTATCACAGCTATTCCGTGTTGCTTGATCAGTACCCATCCCAATCCAAGGATGTAACCAACAACAATCTAGTCGATAATCAGTAGCTGTGATCACCACGGGGACAGACCTTGTGAGTAATTTTTATCTGTCATGTTTCTATATAAACATTGACGACCACTTTACAGTGTTCTTTTTGTATATTTAGGAAGAGCTTTGCATTACGTTAAAGCAGGCTATATAATTATTATTTATTTTCAATTAAGAAAATCCCCGGCAACACCTGGTAGATAAAGCTAGTGTGATTATTTGGTTCCATTAGTATTAAATTTCAGTGGGTTCAAATTTGGACCAAACTTACTGGATGAGCTCGCCGGCGATATGATTACTCATTTTTTATTTTAAAGTGAAATTACAATGTATTTAATGAGGACAGGATAGCAGGCGGTCGGTTAGAACAAGTTGAAACTGAAATTCATTTCAATCAACTCGTTTTCCGTGTTCGCCGGGTGACGCGCATATTTAGTATTAAAAAATATATATAATTCTTTTTTGTTTTTATAAGCTATTAAATAAAAAATAAATTCAAATCACAAGTAGGTTCTTTGATATGTCAGGGTCGCATTCAAAAATGAATATGAACCATACAACTTGGTTTAGCCACTTGTGTATGTGTATTTCCTGCCTATGGGTTCATTTGACAACCAGTTACAATCGAAATAGTACGGAAAACAACCTTAACCTTAAGATTGCCGAAAACAACCTAAATATTACCGTAGACAAACTAAATAGTACCGAAAACAACCGAAGGTACTGACATTGCTTTTGAACCGGACAAAAACCGAACTGTTTTTTTTTAAACCTAACCTAACTTTAAACTAACACAAATCTATTTTATTAAGCCTTACTAATATATTAAGAATAACTAATATATTAAAAACTTGAATAAAAAATAAATAATATCTATTATGTTTGTATATAAGCATTGACGGCTACTTTCCAGGGCTATATTTGTTTATTTAGATAATAGCTTTGTATTACGATAAATTAGTAGCAGGCGATATCAGTTACGACAGTACTCCAACCAAGTACGGGGAGGGGGGGGGGAGTTATGTAGTCATCCACAGACGGGCTATTTCGCTATTCAGTGTGGCTAGATCAGCACACACCCCGAGCCAGGGATAGAACCAACAGTCATCTAGTCAATAGTAAGTAGCTCTGATCACCACGGTGAGAGACGTTGTTGGACAATGACGGTAGTGTGTTAATGTAGTCATCTTTTCATACCACATACCTAATTATGGAAATTTCAATAATTTGCAAATAACTGAACTAGCGTTTTAAGCTAAGAAAGTATGGGGATGGCTTTGGTTCCCTGTTTGGGGTCTGGTATTTTAGATGACGGTCGCGTCTTTAGGGATTACCAAGCCACCACACTAAACAATTAATTTTGTGTAGATAAATTGAGACCGATTCGATAACAAGGATCACCAGTTAGCGAGTGCTAACTTTTAACAATATAATATTGCTAATAAAAAGAAGAAACTGCAAAGTAAAAGAATAAAACTTTTATATGTAAACAATTTTACAAAAATGTAAAATTTAACAAAGTTTGTGCAATGTTTGAAACGACACGAACGTTGGTTAAGCTTGTTATTCCGGGGAAGACAGCGGGCGTGCTTAGAAGGTGAATGCTCTTATTGTTGCTGTCTTCATTGGTAGCGAGGCGCGTTATCCGGTGTCGCCAAGAGAACTGATTTCTTTCCGATAATTCCCTGATTTTATTAAAGTTTATTTAGCACCCACTTGATAAACATGTGTGAACACTCTTCTGAGTTCACACTTCGGCCACATCTGTTATCACTTATTTTTATGATGCTGACCGGTACTGTGATCCCCTCTTCAAGAAGAAAGAAAGAAAGAAAGAAAAAGAAGAGGGAGAAGAGGAGAGAGTAAGCCGAACGAACCTAGAAATAAAAGGGGTAGCTAAACAGGCTAGCACTTTCCTTCAATGCCCGTTCGTCTCATCGATCTATTGATCTGCCACAAAAGTCAGAACTTTTTGAAAGAATTTTAGCACAAAATAGATTTGTGTAAATAATTTCGAAACGTGATGTCGCTTGAAGAACAGGTATCCAGGCTTATCTCATTTAGTGTTTTACTGCTCGGATTTGTGGAGGTTAAATTCGGTGATCCTTCTCCTTTTATTCTTTTGTTCCTAATTTGTTCTGTTTAAACATCGTTCGTTCAGCAAATTAAACTGATTGAGGGTGTGAGAACATTGATTTTTAATAGGGATTCCTTTAAAAAGAAAATAACTTCTGCCGAAATATCTTTAAATAAGACTTGTTTTAAAAAACAAGAAAGCCTTTTTTAAATACACAGTTGAGTGTGTGTGGCCAAAAGTTAAAATTGTGAGATGAATGAATTAAAGTGGGTATGTGTCGGCTGCCGATAGTTCCTTCTTGTCTGGGAAGCTGTAAATCTTCAAGTAATAATAGCCATGCTTGATATGTCTAGTCGACAGGTGGCAGAAGAGAGTGTATATGTCTTTCTGTGTTGCTGTCTGCTCTGTGAACCCCTAAGGTCTCTAAATGGGGTCCTAAAAAAGGTCCGGTAGAAGTTATTACACTGTATAATTTGATTGGTTATCATGTGACCAAACCGCCTCATTAGGACTGCTCTCCACTAGAGGAACTAGATACCAATGTTTATGACTGCTACTGTTATGTGTTGGCTTATTAAAACACATTCTCTGAATCAAGTCACTTACTTCAAATGCTCTCATAGTCTTATCTCTTTTTGTATACTGACGCACCAGCGCTGTCATCATGGCCATCATCATCGTAGCCGTGTCTGTAATCAAAAACTTTCCATACACAGAAAGGAAAAATGCGAGATCGACAGAGAATTTAAACTGGGTCTTTATTTTGGAGAGAAATTCTCGTCATACAAATAAAAGTCACACATTAACATTAAATGGAGAGAGGCCAAAATTGTTCTTCTTAACTTAACTACCTAGTTACAGGGGAGGATGGAGGTGGGCATGCAACAAGTGGTGCCATCAACTTTTTTTAGGAATTAAATTCCTATTTTTCTTTTTTTTTAATCACATCCCTAATCGTGACGTCACTCTTCAAGGGGACATGGAATTTGTGATAACACATTTGTCTGACCTTTTCTTGATCTCCCAACTTGAATCTAACCCACAATTCATGCCTGTTTACATTTTAGTCCGGAGAGCGGACTTGTTTTTCAAATCTTCATGCCAAGAAACTTGCACTGGTCCACCTAGATACTAAATCCACACTAGTTGATGTAATCGTTCTTCACATATGTCCACCCATTATGTAACACTACAAAACAACTTTAAATTGTAAAAGGGATTTCTTAACATACTTGTAAGCCAACTACAATATCGGAACAGAGTAGCTTGAGAAATACCAACCTCAGGCTCGGCTGAAGCAGAACTTGCGCTATTATCCTCAAATTGTTGATCAACAGCTCCGTCATTCATTTCACCAGCCTCAATGCTATCAGTCTCATCATGGTCATCATTTCCTTGTCATCTTACAATTATGCTGCTTTTGTAAATCTCTAACAACTTTTCCCAGTTTCTTCCGGTCAGCATTTGTCACTTTTTTCGAGAATATTTTGAGTCATTATGGTTTCCTTAATGAGTGGTGGTGGTGGTGGGGGGGCGCTCTCTACCACAAGCTGATGATGTTGGTCCACTTTGCTCAGTTAACGGGTCACTTTGCTCATCAGAAACATGGAAAGAGAATGCTGCCTTTCTTCTGTTGAGACAAAAGCGACGATTGTATATCTTCTGCAGGTGACCGCGGAGACCGTAACTAGGTGTTGTTGATGGCATTTGATTTGATGTGGAAGCATTTTCGAGCACAGTTCCTTGGTTTGTCTGAATTACTGTGTGATGGTTAGCTCATTTCTCATCACTGCACAGTTCAAAGTTGAGAACAGTTCAGAATTAAGCACAGTTCAGAATTAAGCACAGTTCAGAGTTGAGCACAGTTCAGAGTTGAGCACAGTTCAAAGTTGAGCACAGTTCAAAGTTGATAACAGTGCAGAGTTGAGCACAGTTCAAAGTTGAGCACAGTTCAGAGTTGATCAGAGTTCAAAGTTGAGCAGAGTTCAGAGTTGAGCACATCAATGAATTAATCTCCTATTCAACATTCCATTGATATAACTAAAATGTTACAGTTAACAATTCAGGCTTGCATTATATTAATATAACCTTATGGCAACTAGTTGGACAACTTTTATATGAATTATTCTTTCATTTTTTTATAATGCATATTACTGGTATTATATGAATATATAATAATAGGTAGAGGGGAACACATTCCTTTTATCTGTTTTAAACTACTTGCATTTAAGCAAGTGAACATGTGTTTAAAACTTATCTGGGTGTGGGGAAATGCAGATAGTTTGGATATTATTTTTAAAATGTAAGAAAATATAACAAATTTGACCTAAAAAATGAAAATCATTTACTTTTTGCACCTTTCACATACATGAAAGGATATATTTTCTTTATTAGTTTTATAGCCTACTAAAATTAGATATCATTTTGATTCAGGATACACATGAATATCACCCTACTCAGGATAGAGTAAAAAACGAGAAAATGTCTCTCTGCACAGGGACTCCATGCATTTGTTATGGTATTTAAATAAATATCTAGAGAAAATGATATCAAAGAGAAGGGATTGACAAAATTCTTTGAGTTCTTATTTATTGGCCACCCTACGATGGAAGAGTTAGGTATAAGGTTGGCTTTTAATATGGGGGAACATCCAACTCCCTAAAACGAAGCCCTTTGGAATGGGACAAGAATAAAAATTGTCTCATTCTAGAAGGATTTCTCTTTCACTGACCGAGGACAGAAAAAATGAAGTGTAGTATCAGAACAGATACTACACTTTGCTCCTTGCCAAAAGGCCAAGGAGGAGAAAGTAGAGCTCCTTCACAAGCAAAATCAGCTGTATCTTCAAGCCTCGGCTTGGGCGCTCACTGCTGACATCAAACAACGTCATTATACACCAATCCACTAACCTCATTCAACCTTCCACTTGTAGACCACTCCTCGACCTTGCTCGTCCAACACTACGTGATCACCTGACCTTGGCAGTCAATGAAAGACAGTTTATGTTGTGTATCTCTTTTAATACAATTCGAACCTTTTTCAAATAAATTGTGTCTTCTTTTGCTTCACCGGAAACATTTACTTCTATTCTTTTCAACCATACACAGTATACAACAAGCTCGGAAATTAGAGTAAAATTAGCGTTTTGGGGAGTCAAAATGTAAGAGTAAAGCACTTTAAAGAGTGCAATGTTCAAGATCATATACAGCCTGAAAACCCTTTCCATAGCATCTAGTAACACCACAGGAGCAATAATCGATTTG
>OY744532.1:94656664-94674164 GCA_963556195.1 Sepiola atlantica
TTTTAATGTTTTCCAATCGCGCAGAGTCTGAATAACACTGATCAAGCCATTGCTTAGTTTGAAGCGTATGTTTTCCCATCAGAAAGCAATGTTTGATCAACGCACAAAATTGAGATTTTTCTATTGTTTTGAAAATTTGCAACAGTAACTTCACTTATATAAGTGTAATTCTAGGAACTAATAATCCCATTTTGCTCAAATTTTGACACGTGCCATTTGAAGGTTAGTACTTTATAAAAAATTAGATGGATTTATTTTTATTAGTAGTGTCATCTATATGTCAGGTCTGGGACTTATTGAGTGATGTGTTAACTTTATATTTAAATATCAGGAATGTTGATATAGACATTTCATAAATTAAGACAAAAAAATATGTAAAAACTAAGAGCAATAGCCTTCTGTCCCTATATTTGTCAAATCTAATATTCTACCTGTATTGAATTCTTTCAGTATTCTTAATTTTACAAGGATTTTTTTATTTCAGCCCCAAGAAAACACAAGTTTGAAATTTTAAAATGATTTTTTATTTCAGCCACAAGAAAACACAAGTTTGAAATTTTAAAATGATTTTTTATTTCAGCCACAAGAAAACACAAGTTTGAAATTTTAAAATGATTTTTTATTTCAGCCCCAAGAAAACACAAGTTTGAAATTTTAAAATGATTTTAATTTCAGCCACAAGAAAACACAAGTTTGAAATTTTAAAATGATTTTTTATTTCAGCCACAAGAAAACACAAGTTTGAAATTTTAAAATGATTTTTCATTTCAGCCACAAGAAAACACAAGTTTGAAATTTTAAAATGATTTTTTATTTCAGCCACAAGAAAACACAAGTTTGAAATTTATAAATCATTTTTTATTTCAGCCACAAGCAAACACAAGTTTGAAATTTTAAAATCATTTTCATTTCAGCCACAAGAAAACACAAGTTTGAAATTTTAAAATGATTTTTTATTTCAGCCACAAGAAAACACAAGTTTGAAATTTTAAAATGATTTTTTATTTCAGCCACAAAAAAACAAAAGTTTGAAATTTATAAATCATTTTTTATTTCAGCCACAAGAAAACACAAGTTTGAAATTTTAAAATGATTTTTTATTTCAGCCACAAGAAAACACAAGTTTGAAATTTTAAAATCATTTTTATTTCAGCCACAAGAAAACACAAGTTTGAAATTTTAAAATGATTTTTTATTTCAGCCACAAGAAAACACAAGTTTGAAATTTTAAAATGATTTTTTATTTCAGCCACAAGAAAACACAAGTTTGAAATTTTAAAATCATTTTTTATTTCAGCCACAAGAAAACACAAGTTTGAAATTTTAAAATGATTTTTTATTTCAGCCACAAGACAATACAAGTTTCAAATTTCCATGCATCGTACAGAACCATGTGGGTAAGGCATTTGAAAACGTATATTTTACAGTTTTTTTGTTTGTACTAATGAGTCACTGCATATCAAGGCCCAAAGACCACTCGAGGATAAGGGGTAATAAACTTGTCAAGTGGACAGTGAGACAAACACCTTGATTGGATACAAGGAAAATTATTTACAGTGGTTGTAGCTAGACAGGTGTTTGCTATGAATATTTTACAGGGAGGAACCAGAGATTTGAGCTGAGTAGAGAGAGACTAGCAACGTCTGTTGTGTTGAATTGGTGATAACGTTTATTGAATTTGATTTCTAGGCAGGGATATTTAATTGTGTTTTCATATTAAAAAAGACGCTGCTTTCTTAGGACCCACGCTAAAATCGACTTGGCCTTGGTACTCTGCGGATGTTTACGTACTGACTTACCTGCGGCCCAAAAATAAAAAAAAAACGAGGCTGGATTTACAAGTGGGAAAAAAACAAACATTAACCAACATTTAAAGAAAAAAATATCAAATAATACATTTCGTCAACGGATGGGAGATAGTCGCTCCACACCAGAAAAGGGGAAAGAATTTTCACCCGCACCAATGGATGTATAAAGTCGGTACTTTCACAGATTAGGACCCACGCTAACTTTGACCCTAACCCTAACTCTAATGACGGGGTCAAAGTTAGTGTGGATCTTAATCTGTGAAAGCACCATAAAGTCCTTTACGCACACCAATTGATTGATCATAGTGTGAGTCCCGGTTGCTTATTCGTTCGCCGTTGCTGCCATCATCATCATCATCATCATCATCATCATCATCATCATCATCATCATCATCATCATCATCATCATCATCATCATCATCATCGTTGTGGGCCTCGGTTGCTTTTTTGTTCAGTGATATAAACCACGCTGACACTTGTTGGTTTATTCAAAAGACACAATAGAAACTTTGCATGCTGTGTGAAAGAGAGGGAGAAAGATATAGGGAGATTTCACTACATCAGCTGCCCGACGCGTGTTGTCCCCGTTTCTGGGGCAGCACACAAAAACACATATTTTCTCGTTCAAGTCTCACTGGCTACAGGCAAGGAAAAGGGCCGCGCCTAGAAATCACGTGGTTTGCGTAAATTCCATTTAGTGCCCGGCCCCTGACCTCAGAGCTTTTCCTATTAACACGATATGTAACCCTGGTAATAGAAATTGAATATGAAATGCGTTCCTTTGTAACAGTGAAAAATTTAGCGGCATGAAATAGATTAAAGTTTTTCATTTCTTTCTTCCTACTGCTGCACATGTTTGCTGTGTCCAGTTTCCAGTCACCCTCGAGTCTGCTGCTGTTGTTGTTGTTGTTGTTTAGCGAATTGAACTTCTGCACAGAGCCCACGAAAATTGTACCTCAGGATTGTCTGGTCTGCATGAAGTCCTTGTTGCTTGTAGCTATTTGTTAATCTCATCCCTCATCTTTCTATAGCAAGTTACCTCAATTCCATGTTCTTAGTCCCTGTTTACCATTGTAGACTATGAGATAAAGCTCATAGTTGTAGGGAGGAATGCAGAAGAGTCGTGTTACATGAAGGACAGGTTTGCTGCATGGATATCCATCCTTCTGGCCTTGCGGTGTATGAAAAAAAAAACGGGTTACCATAGTTTTGTCATGAGGAAAAACTTCTACAATTTAAATCAATTTTATTGATACAGTTTCAGCAACACAACAGACTGGTCTGGAAAGAGTTAAACAGACAAGAATACACAAATATGTTGAGTCAGTAGACATTGGGTCTCATCTCACCTAGCCTGGTTGTGGCTAAGGGCAAGAAAGGAAATATCACGTCTGAGCACGTTGACGTTTTTTTTACTAACCGTTGGAAAAAAAGTGGGAAAAGGTTTGGGCGGAAGTGCCTCCAACACAAAGGGTGTTCTTACCGAACAACGTATCAATCACTCCACGAGTGAGAACATGCTAGCACAACAGAAATTAGATCGTAATTATATAACTGATAGCCATTCTTCATCTTACTATACCGTTACTTCGGTTCTCAGTGTCCCAGGTCACATCTTTCATCTTGCGATACCAAGTTTCCTCAATTGCATGTTATAGTTAAAACAAATGTACGATGGAAATGTTTTACCTGTTCGTTCTCTTAGCTGTAATTTCTTGATTTGTAATTAAGAGCCGCCCATTTTAAAAATGACCTCTCATAAATGATTTCCGCTTTTATTTTAAAGGTTGCCAATATTCCAAGGGGAAAGCACCGCCGAAAGATCTCCATCTGGAAACTGTTCATCTCATATCGATAAATTTGTACAATATCACCTACCCAAAAGACGATGTACATTTTGCTGGTGAAACATATCCGGCCTTCAACTTGACATTTTCTCTACCAAGTGGTGGTCAGTAAGGAAATTCTAATATTTTCAAACATTTTTTACTTCACAAAAATGAAATAAAATTTAATATAAATTTCTTACTTAGATGTGATTAGCAGTTCTTACACATTTTAAGTATTTAAAATCCTCTATTTCACAACAAAATTAAATTAGATAATGGATATGTATATATATATATATATATATATATATTATTTGTAGCTCCTAGAAAAACACGTCTAGTAGAGCACTGTAAGTGTAGTATTAACACTACATGACGTCGCTAGCTTTAAATGCATCGTTCCTTTCATTAAAAAAGTCGAACGCTCTAGACGTTAAGCCGCCGTATAAAGTGTTAAAATTATCACTGTTTATTCGCTGTTCAAAATTGGTTGAGTGGTTAAGGCGACGGATTTGAGTTGCAAAATACTCGTATGACCGATTATTAAGAACGAAACGTATATGTACATAGATAAAAAACAATAACAAATATTTATTATATATATATATATATATATATATATATATATATATATAAGTATAAATTTTTATTTATCCAAACATTATTGGTTACATATGTGCATACATGTTTCGGTTGCACTCTTCGCAGAAAGTTAACCTCATCAGACCAAGGATTCAGAGAAATGGGATGGATTTGTAGACCTTTCTCCCCCAAATAAATCTTTGTTTGGGATTGGTTATTTTCCATTTCTTATGAATTAGTATCGGATTACCTATTTTACTTGTTGACTCTTCTTCAACCTTTTTATGACCTGCCAATCCTTTTTTCAAGCAAACTAATAAAATATAGTGCATGTAATTACATTAGCTAATTCTATATATACATAAACACATACACACACAACACACACATACATACATACATATATACACATATATACATAAACACATACACACACATACATACATATATACACATATATACATAAACACATACACACACAACACACACATACATACATACATACATACATACATACATATATACACATATATACATAAACACATACACACACAACACACACATACATACATACATATATACACATATATACATAAACACATACACACACACAACACAGTTTGCTTGTCGTTATGCTATTTATCTTTAAATGTAAGTAATTTAAGCTGAGATAGATTGGAGCAATAATGAATGGTTTTAATTACTGAATTATAGATGCTTGTGTACATGTGGTCGTGTTTTGTGTGCATGCACGCGAGTATTTGTGTACACGTGCATATGTGTGTGCACGGTGTCTGTATACATATATACTGATTTTATGTATATTTATGCTATATGGGTATGAAAGTGTACGCGTATCTGTAAGTGTGTATACGTATATAATCGTTTGGTTTATGTATGTATGTATATGTGTTTATGAGCATATGTATGTGTATGTATGTATGCATGCGTGATTGGATCGAAATATATGTGTATGTACAGGTATTGATACTTTAACTGATATCTTATTTGTCCGAGTATGTTTATACTGGTGAAACATTTTAATTTTATTTGGTGCTTATTTTGAACAGGGTCCCTGTAGAAAATTATTTTCATGTAAAATCAGTATTTTGTACTTACTCAGTCATAGTTTCTCACTCACGGTACGAAAAAGAATTTTAAAATATCAAGTAGAACTTTAATTAGAACGATTTTTCCATTTCGATGTACAACATCTATTCGCTGACATTTTGGGTGTGAGCCGACATTTTGGGTGTGAGCGATCGATGGAATAGCCAAAATTTTTAAAATAAAATAAATGAAAATGAAATAATTATTTTTGATTTCTTCACCGGGGTACTTTCCACGATATAATTTTATAGATTAATAAAATGTACATTTATTGCTTTCTTGTTTTTTTTTTTTATTATTTACATGGTAACTGGGTACCGTTCTGCAATTTCGCGACACTTACCTGCCCTTAGTTAGCTATTCCATCAATCGGCCACACCCAAAATGTCGGCAAATAGACGTTGTATATCGCCCTTATGGAAATGAAAAAATCGTTCTAATTAAAGTTCTACTTGATATTTTAAAATTCTTTTTCGTACCGTGAGTGAGAAACTATGACTGAGTAAGTACAAAATACTGATTTTACATGAAAATAATTTTCTACAGGGACCCTGTTCTAAATAAGCACCTTTTATTTTTATATTCATTTTTTATTTTTAGTTTTATTTTCATTTTTATATTCATTCCTTGTGTACGTATAGAGGGGTAATAGGCATATTTATTTGCCTATGGGTCTGCTTTATATACGTTTATATGTGTGTATGTATGTATATGTATGGGTATATATATCTAAGCATTGTGTATGTATGTTATGTATATCTAGCTATGGATGTACGCGTATATATTTGTGTTTAGTCTTTATATTTGTATAGTCGGGGTTATATATTCTATGTACGTACTTGTATATATTTATGTATTAATTTGTAGACGCTTTGTAGGTGTATGCATGTATGTTTATATATATATATATATATATATATATATATATATATATATATGTGTGTATGTATATGGGTGTGTGTGGTCTAGGCGTGTGTATGTGTAGTGTGTATGTATAAGTACATATTTTTAGTAACAACTATTTACGCTTGGAAGTGTGTGTATATATATATATATATATATATATATATATATATATATATATATATATATATATATATATATATATATATATATGTGTGTGTGTGTGTATTCCCGTTGTGGATGTATGCATGTATATATGTACATGGGTGTATGTACGTGTATGTATGTGTATGTGTATTTATATATATATGTATGTGTGTTCGTGTATGTATATATGTGTGTTGTGCTTATGTATTTACTTGTACAGGCATGTGTATTTCTTGTATTAAAATTAATTTATATATTGAAACTGTTTTATATACTGAAAGTATACTCATATGTATGTACTTTAAATATAGTTTTTGCTTGAAAGTGGATCTGTGTGTGTGTTCATATTTTATATGTGTGTGTATACTGATATCTGTCTGTTTGTTTATATGTACTTGTGTATCTATTAAATCTGTTTAAATGTGTGTATTTTACTGATAGACAAGATACTTATGCCTAAATGTGTTTGTATAACTGGGGAAGTTAAACAGGGTTAAAAGGTAACCACAGCTAAGGAGGTAATAAAACAAGAAAAAGGATTGGCAGGTCATAAAAAGGTTGAAGAAGAGTCAACAAGTAAAATAGGTAATCCGATACTAATTCATAAGAAATGGAAAATAACCAATCCCAAACAAAGATTTATCCGGGGGGGGGGGGGGAAGAAAGGTCTACAAATCCATCCCATTTCTCTGAATCCTTGGTCTGATGAGGTTGACTTTCTTTGAAGAGTGCAACCGAAACATGTATGCACATATGTAACCAATAATGTTTGTATAAATAAAAATTTATACTTATAAACAGTTCTACTTGTTATTGAGCATTTTTTATAAACACTTGAGTTTCAACGGATTTACATCTACAGAAACTAATACAATACATGTACTATATATATATATATATATATATATATATATATATATATATATATATGTGTGTGTGTGTATTGTTGAATATAAGAGACAACTTATGTCTGGATATCCTTTGGTAGATCCTTTCAATTCAAATCAGGATCTTAGTTTCGGAGGGGAATTGGCTGATGAATTTGCCATAGTTTTGATTAGTGTCCCAAGTACTTTCAGGCCCATCCGGGTCCATCTTCAGGGGAATGAGGATAATCAGGTACATTCATCAGCCAATTCCCCTCTGAAACTAAGATCCTGATTCAAACTATTGAAAGGATCTACCAAAAGATATCCAGACACAAGTTGTCTCTTATATTCAACAATACTTGCCTGCAAGAGAAGATACTGCCTCGATATACATATATATCACTTACTCACTCACTATCAAGATTTATCGTCTCTGTTCTCTTCAACAGAGGTTCGACGCTGTCTGGCTGTCCTTATGCTAAATCTCCAGTGATCACGATTGTGGGGATTGACTGCTCCCATTTGCCACTGCTTACAGTCTGTTGTCTCCCGACGACCCGTGTTCACTGTTCAATTTTTCACTGACTGCCATGTGATTCTGGAGAAGGGGTTTTTATGGTTGGATGCCCTTCCTATCGCCAACTCTGACACTTCCAGCAGTCCGAGATCTCTGTGTTTGTTCATGTGGCCGGTAGGTAGTTATCTTCAACCTCATATGCCCTTTGCCACATTACAGAGCAGTGCTATACGATAAAACGCCATGCCTGACATCTGGCATCCCATGAGAGGTACTATTATCAGGGATAGCTCCCTAGTAAACTGTCTAGGTATCAGAGCATATCCACATGCCAGTGGGTCATGCATACCCTAGACTTCAAGGGATTCCCACCCGAGCACACAACTGCATCAGCTACTACTGACCGCGAGGTCAGGTTCCCCAGGGAGACAGGACGAGAACCTGTGTAGTCCACTTGCAGCAGCAACCTGTACCAACCCCAGATAGAGCTGGAACCAAGAAGCATCCGAGGCCACTACTACTACTGGACTACTCACTAACCCCTCCCCTGTATGTATATAGTAATCCTAGTAAGGTTTGTATCGCCGGGATATCCGTAGAATCTTTACTGTGTTTATATAATAATAATGCTCAATAAACAGAGCACTTTATATATAATAAAAGTTTTATTTATACAAATATAGCATGGCTACACATCCAGAACATGTTTCAATCACAGCTCTGGTAAGCTCGATTTCTTTAGGACAAAAATAAGGGTCATTTTGAAGAAACTTCAAGGTTTGACATTTCAAGGTTTTGAAGAAACCTTAAAGATTCTTCAAAATGAAAACAAGAGAGAATGTACCCTTAATTTTGGAGGAAATCCAGCTTATTGAAGCTACGATTGAAACATGTTCTGGATGTGTAGCCATTGATATGTTTGTATAAATAAAACGTTCATTATATATATATATATATATATATATATATATATATATATATATATATATATATATATAGATATATATATATATATATATATATATATATATATATATATAGTAATCCAGGTAGGGTAAAATCCACAGGGTAGAAATCCAAAGGGAATCAAACCGGGCTTATAAAAGAGTGCTCAATAAAAATATAGAGCGCTATATTGTGAATGCTTTTATTCAAACAGGTTCTTCCTGGAATTCAGCGACCGGGTTGGATCACAAAAAACTTTCTGCCTGATGAGACCTCAGATCTTGATAGCTGTAGATCGATAACATCGACATGCCAGTGTAGCAGACCTTGTACATGTTTGAATAAAAGCATTCACTATATATATATATATATATATATATATATATATATATATAAAATTAAATAAACACTGTTACAGTCTATGGCAATTAACCAGCGTTTCGATGATATTACATCACTTCACAGACTGAATAAATCAAAAAGTGAAGAAAAAAAAGCTGTAGATCGATAACATCGACATGCCAGTGTAGCAGACCTTGTACATGTTTGAATAAAAGCATTCACTATATATATATATATATATATATATATATATATATATACATATATATATATATATATATATATATATATATATATATATAAAATTAAATAAACACTGTTACAGTCTATGGCAATTAACCAGCGTTTCGATGATATTACATCACTTCACAGACTGAATAAATCAAAAAGTGAAAAAAAAACGCATTGGCATATTTAATTCTATAAATGCTCTACTCGTTATTGAACACTTTTGAAAAAATATTGGTTTTATGTTCATTTTATCAATATATTTAAACTTGATTATTTATATATATATATATATATATATATATAGTTTATTAATATACTGAGCATGTCCATGCGATTGGCATACGCAAACTAATTTGAATATTTACTTGGAAAATACCATATCATTAATTCACTATTAGTTATTATTGTTTTCTGATTAAATGTTCAAAGTTCTATTTATGATAATGATAGGAAGTGATGAAGATTGACTGAGAGAAAAAGAGGTAAATAAAGACCTAGCCAGAGATAGGTTAGTATTGAAGGCAAGTTATAAAAGTCGTCCAACACATGCCAGCATGTAATACAGATATTAAAGCGAATATAATGATGAAAAGGAAATATTTCTTATATAATGTTTCTTTTAAGAAAGTACAGTTACCTCCCTTGCATAAGAATATTTTCATTTTGGGAAAGATAATCAAATGTTTCTGACCAAATCTAGTTTCAAAACTTCTAAAGGATTATCCTACCTCTAGTGATATTGGCTAGACGATATGCCTAATTAGCATAAGAGTACGAAAGTGTGCGTATATGTATATATATATACATATATATTTCTCTTTCTCTCTCTCTCTAAGAGTATGTGTATAAATATATATATACCCTCTTCTCTCTTTCATTCGGCCGTAGCGATAACTATAAAACACTAACTCCAGTCTTCTTATTTAAATTTAAAAAAAAACAAACAAAACCCTAATCCTGAAGACGACTACGAAAGTCGAAAGCGCTCGAGAAAATGGCCGAATTAAAAACTATCGGCGAAGTACTATACGGATTGCCACCTGAAACCAGAAAGATGGCTCGACGGTTTGAGAACCTCACGAGGAAAATATACAAACGCGAAAGTTCCGTGATGTTCAACAGCGCTTGCTTAGATATATATATACTTATGTTAGATATGTGGATGACACTTTTGCGATGTTTTCTTCACAGAGTGGAGCATTGGCATTCTTTCATAAGTTAAACTCTATTCATGAGGCTCTAAAGTTTACGATGGAAAGTGAAAAAGATAATTGTCTTCCCTTCTTGGATGTTCTTGTTGAACGTTCAAGGGGTGGCTTTCTCACTTCCATCTACAGGAAACCTACTTTTACGGGCCTATATGTAAACTGGTCTTCTTTTGTGCCTAAGTCTAGAAAGATAGGCTTAATTTATACTTTGGTACATAGAGCTCTCGTTATTTGTTCTCCAAATAAATTAGAATGTGAACTTAATAGGATCAGGGATATATTCATTGATAATGGTTATCCCGAGGACCTTATCAATGATTGTATTAATAAAAAGGTTGCTGATTTTAAATCCCCTAAAATATTTGGGCCTGTAAAATGCCCCATTTATTTAAAATTACCTTGGATAGGGGGAAATAGTATTAAACTAGGTAAACAGATTGTTGATAGCATTAGCAATTGCTTCTACTCTGTTTCCTTACGATTAGTTTATGCTACAAGACCTGCTTTTCCTTCCTTTCGCAAGGATAGTGTGCCCTATACAAATTATAGTAATATTGTATACGAATTTAAATGCCAATGTGATGCTGGCTATATAGGGCGCACTTCCTTGCATTTGCAGACTCGCATAAACCAGCACATTCCATCGAAAATACGTCAGGAAAGGGTAGGGTCCTTGTGTTACCCCTCCTCTAATTCTTTGGACTCTGCTATTGGCCAGCATTTGGTTGAAAACCCTAGCTGTGCCAGTGGCTATAAAATAGACCGTTTTGAGGTCTTGCATCGAGCAGATTCCAAGAACCATTTGAAAATATTGGAATCTGTCTCTATTGCCATTCGAAAACCTTCCTTGTGCCGGCAGAAGGAATTTGTAAGATCGCTGAATCTCTTTGGGGAACTTTGAACTCCTTCCCAATTTTTTTTTTTTTTTTTTTTTTTTTTTTTATCCCCTAACGTAGTGCCTTTTAATCGACTTTTAATCGAAATCATTAAATTGAATTTTAATCGCTTAACGATAATTTTGGCACACTCAATTTCCCCATTTTGCTCTTTCTTTCGACGTTATTATTAATTAAAACTATCGATTTTCTCCTGACGAGATGATAGTCGAAAGGGCCTTAGAGAGATTTCCGCGTATTTTTTTTAAAGTTATCTATAAATTTTGTACCTCAAAACATTTATTTATATATATATATATATATATATATATATATATATATATATATATTTCTCTCTCTATATATATATATATATATACGTTATAAATATTTTTAAAATATTAAAGTGTATTTTCACCTACAGACGACGTCGTTCTGGGCTCTCTTACCATCATCATTGTACGAGTGGCGGTTGCAGACGGTCGCATGGGCTCGAATGCAGTTCGTAGATTCAGCCTAAAATCACGAGACGAACGCCCAGGACCACACGGCCGCGAGAAATCGACACAGATAGTAATTGAAATTAAGGTACACTTACCTGGGAGGCAGGGAGGGGGGGGGATTTCTCAAGGTTTGATAATAAGGTTTATCTTACACTTCACAACAATGGCGTCGCCAATAGGATTTCCATTGTCTCTCGAGGATTCCGACTTTCAATAAGAAATGTTAAGGAAAGACAACACACTAACACTTGAAGAGACACTTGATATTAACAAAACCTATGAAGTTTCCAACGTCAACATAAAACAACTTTAGGTCATGCATAACAATATGAACAAAGATACACGCACTGCTATACAAGGCATAAGCCTACCAACATATTCTGGAAAAGTAAATAATTAATTGTGCGAGAAGTCATGGACAAAGCCTTTCCAACATTTGGATTAACGTGCAACACATCTGGTAAAGGCAACCACTGGGTTTGCTGTCAAACAAAACAAAGGTGAAGGGCTCGAATCAGAGGCCATAACAAACCAAGTTCACAGTATCAATCTCAACACAAGAGAAACTCTTACGAGGATAGGTAATCCATCCGAACTAATGCAGTATACAATACTCAAAGACTTGAGGAAGACCTCAAAGACTTAACATATAGTAGCATAAAAAATATTCTCCATCTCTCAGAGAGATAGAGGCTTCACCTATAACATAAAATAAGACTGCCAAACAGATGTGGAATCCACAGGCTGTGATTAAATATAGATACAGGTGCCCATTATTGCATCTCTTTGCAGAGGCTAAATTATTTTCCAAGCTTGATGGCTAAGCTAGTTACTAGTCTATGCATATAGATTATGGTAGATACTGATTCCAGAGAGTAACATTTGGATTGAGTGTATCACAGGGTATTTTCCAAATGAAGATGGATCAAATCCTTGAACAAGTTGATGATGCAGTAGCAATCACTGATGCTGCTATCAATGCCAAATCAGAAGCGGATCATGACAAATCAGAAGAGGATCATGACAAATCAGAAGAGGATCATGACAAAGCAGAAGAGGATCATGACAAATCAGAAGAGGATCATGACAAAGCAGAAGAGGATCATGACAAATCAGAAGAGGATCATGAAAAATCAGAAGCGGATCATGACAAATCAGAAGAGGATCATGACAAATCAGAAGAGGATCATGACAAATCAGAAGAGGATCATGACAAATCAGAAAAGGATCATGACAAAGCAGAAGAGGATCATGACAAATCAGAAGAGGATCATGACAAATCAGAAGCGGATCATGACAAATCAGAAGAGGATCATGACAAATCAGAAGAGGATCATGACAAATCAGAAGAGGATCATGACAAATCAGAAGAGGATCATGACAAATCAGAAGAGGATCATGACAAATCAGAAGAGGATCATGACAAAGCAGAAGAGGATCATGACAAAGCCTTGTGCAGAGAAGGATCTTATATTAAACTCAACAAAATACAAAACCAAGTCGAAAAGCGAATCTTTCTTTGGAACAGTAAACATCGTCCATATCCAGAGAAGATAACCGAGTTATGGAACATGACATGCCCAACGTGGGGAAAAGAACTATAAGAATTCTTAGGTTTTATCACATACTTGTCGCTCTTCATCTTGTTGGATCAGAATTATCTAAGTTATCTCCCTTGGATTTATTCTTGGCCAACATTAGAAAATGTGCTCTTCTATGTGAATGCTTCGAATCCTCATTTTGCCTATATTTCAGATAATATTCTAAAATAGCTAAAATACAGTAATAATGTATCGGTACAACAGTGTCAGAGAACTTGTTTCTTTATTGCCCATAATAATAATGAAGATAGAGAATAGAGCGTGGGGGAGTCAAGAAGACGTGTGACACTAGCACGACTTGATAATCATCATCATCATCATCATCATGAAGATGATGATGATGATGATGATGATGATGATGATGATGATGATGATCCTTTAATAAAGCTAATATTATCCTAATTATTTCCATCAACTGCAAAGAACATGTTTATATTTACGTATTATATTTTTATCCTTTCAGACATGCTTGCATCCTGCCGTGCTGTACGTGTTAATATATGGAATAATGACACCCACACTAATTATGGAAGAAAAGGCTATTGCAGACTGTTTGATTTGAATCTGCGTGCACTAAATAAAACCAACATCCAACCAGTAAGTGACTTATTTTGAGAGTTAGTTTTTTGAAACCACACCTTTTTTTTTTTTTTTTAACTTCAATTCACCCCAAGCAAGACATACAGCCACTGAGACGTAAGGGGCTACTCTGGATTAGGGACCAGATTTATGGGGGCATCCTAAGTGGGGAGTTGTGCAGCGAGGTGCCTGTTCATATTACATACAAATTTCTGCATGTTGGTACAATTGGGGAAACAGGGAGCAGGGAGGGTATTCCAAAGGTAATTATTATCATTATTATTTAGAAGTATTATTACTTTGCCATCTTGAATGAATGACTTTTAAGACTGTACATATGCCCACATACCACATACCATTATCGACTCTGATTTCATTGAAAATTCATAAACTGTGACGTCATATCTTTTCAGACATTTTTCTTGCATAACTAAAAACACTAAACCTCTTTACTTCGATATTATTATTATTAACTCACTGGGAGTTCTCAAACAAGTCATTATCAGTTATTGCACACTGACAATAACCAATGTTGTTCCCCTGGAGTCTAAGTGATAACAAGTCTCCTCAGATTTCCTAGCACTCTCCACCTCTTTCGATAACCTCTGCAAATTATTTTGCATTATCGCAACAGCCGTTTACTATTGATTTTTCGCTAGCAACAACCGTTCGTCTTCTCTGAAATTTGAGTGACAATAAGCCTTCCCAAGGTTTCAGTACTCTCGAACCCTTCCAGTCGAGATCTGGTTGGTGCTATTCTTCCTTGGTCTTTCCATCCTCCTTGACCTTTCACAACAAATTTACATATTATCAGCAGAGGTTGGTGCCACCAGTGGTTGTAGCTAGACGAGTTTTTATAGTGAATGTTTTACAGGGGGGATCAGAGATTGAAGCTCAGTCGAGCACCTGCCATGAAAATAATGATAGAGTAGAGAAAGACTAGCAACGTCTCTTCTGTGAGAAAGAGGGAGTAGGGAGGAGAAAAGGACATCGTCCACTAGATTTCGAAGTCGGTCTTGTACTCTGTCAAGGCAGGAAAGGAGCTCTGAGCAGCACCTCCCAAGATGTGGCAACAGTACCTCCCCATCTTAGGATGTATTTGGCTCTTATGCAAGTAGAGGATTGTGTCAGGAATGAGATACCTTCTGGAGCGGTTTTCTTCTAAGCCTGAAATAATGAAGAGTTCCCCATTTAAACTAATAACATGAAGAAAATCTGACGCATCATTTTCTATTTCTATTACAGGCTTACATCAACCACAAATGCTTTACGGGTATTACTGCGACGAGATATTTTCTCAAATTTACAACTTTGCCCTACATCACAGAGATAACGTACAGCATCACCATTGGACGTAAGTGAAATTTGAAAAGTTCAACCCTAACCCATTTTATAATATTTCCGTTCTTTTTTTTAATCAACTTCTTTATTATTATTATTATTATTATTATTATTATTATTATTGTTGTTGTTGTGGTGGTGGTGTTGGTGTTGTATTTTTTTTTTTTTTTTTTTTGTGCATTTAAAAGAAAAAATATGAGTTTTTTAAACTCCTGTTCTAACAGATAAAAAAAAAGACAAAAAATATTATTTAAAGATACCGACTCTTGATTAAGTAAGAATCTGCCTCAAAACAATTTCCGCTTCACATATCCCCGCGTTGCCCATAGCAACCAGTTTCAGACTCTCTTACTATTATTACTAACCTCGACACACAAGGCCAACAAGAGAAAATACATCTCACCACAAACATTTATTTTGCTCTATTTTGCAAGCTGTTATTTTGTTATCAATAAAACACAATATATTTCCGTTCTTTTTTTTATTCAACTTCTTTATTATTATTATTATTATTATTATTATTATTATTATTATTATTATTATTTTTTTTTTTTTTTTTTTTTTTTTGTGCATTTAAAAGAAAAATATGAGTTTTTCAAACTCCTGTTCTAACAGATAAAAAAAAGCCAGAAAATGTTATTTTGTTATCAATAAAACACAATATATTTTTGTATGGATTACTTCGTCTTTCATTTGATACAAGTTTTTGCCAAGGAAACAAGAAGATTATTTTGAATATAGAAGGGGTACAGAGAAGGGGTCATAATGATTATTGAGGGTGTGGCCAGTTTGAGATTAGAAAAATTGGGTATCACATTTCGAATTGGGAGCTTGTTGCAGATTTTTCTGATATCTGATATCCCACTCTGTTCAATATCTTTTGAATCTTGACGCATACTAATAAACCGTTGGCAGTTCGTTGCGATATACCAGAGGGTTAAATCTGGTTCATTTTCCAGTTTATAAAGGACCCTTTCTTTTGATTTCCGCATCTGTATTTGATACTAATCCCTATGCAAATATAAGGCATTTGAAATTGTTAGCACTCAACTCCGACAACTCGAAATCATCGCAGTGCTTGAAAACTATGCTAGCAAAATTTACACAAAGAAATAGATGGACAATAATAATCTTCCATTTTCCATTGTAATAATCTTCCATTTTCTTTTGTAATCTTTATTTTATGCTATGTCATATCAATCCTATGCTATATCATATCGATATTATGTTATGTCATATTAATCTTATGCTATGTCATATTCATCTTATGTTATGTCATATTAATCTTATGCTATGTCATATTTTATGCTATGTCATATTTATCTTATGTTATGTCATATTAATCTTATGCTATGTCATATCAATTTTATGCCATGTCATAGTTATCTTATGTTATGTCATATTAATCTTATGCTATGTCATATTTTATGATATGTCATATTTATCTTATGCTATGTCATATTAATCTTATGTTATGTCATATTAATCTTATGCTATGTCATATCAATTTTATGCTATGTCATATTTTATGCAACGTGATATTAATTTACAGTTTCTGGCAGGTGAATAACCATTAGAAACAATGGTTATTTAAATGTCAGCACTTAACAAATGATTTTCCTCTGAAGTAATTTCATTTTGTTTGCAGAGACCAACAAATATATTCTGGCAATTGCACCGGTGCACAATCAAATGGCAATCAGTATCATCTTGCACTTTCCAGTGGCCAATACCGTAGTATGTAATAAGAAATTCCGTTTGACACGTTTTCAAACAGCCACAGAAGACATTAAATCATCGGTAAGTTTTCGCCAGTACTTTCAGTTCATATGGTGGGAATTTTGCTTTAAGAAATGACAACTATGACACTGGACTAATGCGATTTATTGGAGGAGGAGGACGTGGAGGAGAATCATCATCATCATCATTAGTTTAACATCTGTTTTACATGCTGGCATGTGTTGGACAGCTTTTAGAAATTGACTTCCAAGTCTTATCTAACCCTCTTTCTCTCAAGTCCATTCTTATCATTTTCTCCCATCTCCCCCCCCCCCCCGTGAACTGAACCTGCTACCTTACTTATTCTACATCTTCTAATCCAAGAACTCTC
>OY744532.1:94679164-94684164 GCA_963556195.1 Sepiola atlantica
AAATTAATTTTAACTTAGTCACATGAAATTAATTTTACCTTAGTCGCATGAAATTAATTTTAACTTAGTCGAATAAAATTAATTTTAACTTAGTCACATGATATTAATTTTAACTTAGTCACATGAAATTAATTTTAACTTAGTCACATGAAATTGATTTTAACTTAGTCACATGAAATTAATTTTAACTTAGTCACATGAAATTAATTTTGACTTAGTCACATGAAATTAATTTTAACTTAGTCACATGAAATTAATTTTAACTTAGTCACATGAAATTAATTTTAACTTAGTCACATGAAATTAATTTTAACTTAGTCACATGATATTAATTTTAACTTAGTCACATGAAATTAATTTTAACTTAGTCACATGAAATTAATTTTAACTTAGTCACATGAAATCAATTTTAACTTAGTCACATGAAATTAATTTTAACTTAGTCACATGAAATTAATTTTAATTCAGTCACATGAAATTAATTTTAACTTAGTCGCATGAAATTAATTTTAACTTAGTCACATGAAATTAATTTTAACTTAGTCACATGAAATTAATTTTAACTTAGTTCACATGAAATTAATTTTAACTTAGTTCACATGAAATTAATTTTAACTTAGTTCACATGAAATTAATTTTAACTTAGTTCACATGTAATTAATTTTAACTTAGTCACATGAAATTAATTTTAACTCAGTCACATGAAATTAATTTTAACTTAGTCACATGAAATTAATTTTAACTTAGTCACATCTAATTAATTTTAACTTAGTCGCATGAAATTAATTTTAACTTAGTCACATAAAATTAATTTTAACTTAGTCACATGTAATTAATTTTAACTTAGTCACATGTAATTAATTTTAATTTAGTCACATGAAATTAATTTTAACTTAGTCACATGTAATTAATTTTAATTTAGTCACATGAAATTAATTTTAACTTAGTCACATGAAATTAATTTTAACTTAGTCACATAAAATTAATTTTAACTTAGTCATATGAAATTAATTTTAACTTAGTCACATGAAATTAATTTTAACTTAGTCACATGAAATTAATTTTAACTTAGTCACATGAAATTAATTTTAACTTAGTCACATGAAATTAATTTTAACTTAGTCACATGAAATTAATTTTAACTTAGTCACATGAAATTAATTTTAACTTAGTCACATAAAATTAATTTTAACTTAGTCATATGAAATTAATTTTAACTTAGTCACATGAAATTAATTTTAACTTAGTCACATGAAATTAATTTTAACTTAGTCACATGAAATTAATTTTAACTTAGTCACATGAAATTAATTTTAACTCAGTTACATGAAATTAATTTATTAAATAATTTGTAGGTTTTTACTTTTCTTTCTTTTTTTATTTTACCATAATTTAAAGAAATTACATTTTTTCTTCATACTTTTTTTTATTAACCATATTTCAGCAACGTCTATATTTTTCAGAGATATCTATAGTCATAAAGATTTAAAATATTACACATACTGTCTGCTGTATATTAGCAACACTGATGTCTCAGTTTTCGGTATACTGTGAAAATCTAGACTTGAAGGATACAATCAGTTTCATCTATTATTCAATCAAAAATCTCTTGTTAAATAGTCCTTATAACCAACCCACATTTTTACATATAGTATAAATGAATGCTCTAACTATCCTATCTTTTAAAGTAACTTTGCTCAAATATAATAATTGTATTTACGAAAGATTTTCGGTAATAAATTAAAGAAACAAATTTGGCCACTAATTGGTTGTGGGCAGGTCCACTTTACAGGGGGGAGGGGATAAGAAACGGGGTTTAAAAAATAGCAACCAACATTTTCCACTCAAATTGATACCATTTCAACATTTTCTTCAAAGGTTGAATCACACTGCTTGGCAACTGGGCAAACCATAGAGTCAGACATCATCCAACTAAAAGATATTTCAGGTAATATTACAAACCTTCACTCTCAGATAAAGGATTAGCTACACTACAATAAAGACCAATGTGTATTTATTTGTATATGAATAAATGTACATTCGTCCCATCACACAAAATTTAGCGAGTAGAAAACGTGCCTTTTTTTTAGCCCCTGGACGAAACCATTTTAAGTGGTGAGAGTAAGCGAGAAAGCAAATAGCAAGTCAGACAACACCCACCACCTGAAATAAATTTGCAAAGATATTCTCCACTCTAAATTAAAAATAAACGGTAGGTGTTTTTTTTTAGATCATCAGGAGTAATAATAATAATTTACACGTGAAAAATTAAATTGTTGACGTAATTCTATAATTTTATATGAATATTAATGTTAACACTAGCGAAGCATAATTTTTTGTCATTTTTGATAAAGGGTGTACACTAATTTTTTTTCTTTAGGTCATCAGAGATGATTATAATAATTTATATATGTGTTATGATGTTTATATCTACACTATTTCGGGAATAAATGGATTCTATCAGACACTATAATAGAGTTACGACTACGTGTTGCGGCAGTCATTAATGGCAGTCATAGCCACAGTATCGGACGCACACTGTCTGTAACATACTATTTCTATACGTCTGTAATTACACTCTTGTAAATATACCACCGTGTTGTCTAAATTATTATCGACCCTTCATGGACAAAACACTGGCGACAAGGATTCGAAACCTATATATTTAACAACACTGGAGACAAGGATTCGAAACCTATATATTTCACAACACTGGAGACAAGGATTCGAAACCTATATATTTCACAACACTGGCGACAAGGATTCGAAACCTATATATTACGCAACACTGGCGACAAGGATTCGAAACCTATATATTTCACAACACTGGAGACAAGGTACTCGAACTTATTCGGACCAACATTTTTTCTCAAATCTGGGGACAAGGAATTCGGATTTATTCAGACTCGAAAATAATCCGAACTTATGTTGCAACGGAAACTCGGATTGATGCCTACAATTGGAATGTATGTTTCAAAAGAAAATACTTTGGTGGCATGCTCTGGATATTTGTTAACAATAAAGCGAGAAGTTCAAAGCAAACTGAATTTTAACGAGCAAAGTGTGTAAATTCTGCGATAAACAAACTCCCAAAAACACCCCAACGTCGCAAAAGGAATTGAAGAGAAATTGTCGTTTTCTCAGTAGGACGAAACAGTTTTCAAATCAATGTTTTGAAATTCAAGTCGTTTAACCGCGATGGAAAAGGCGAAAATAACCCAACATGAAGGTTGTCGATTTTTTTTCGTTAATCATAAACACGTAAATAAGTTTTGTATGAACTTTTTTTCTTTCTACTGAGAGGTTACGAACGTATTTCCCAGTAAGAAAAACTACTACCGTGTGAATAAAAAAAGGATATATATATATATATATATATATATATATATATATATATATATATATATATATATATATATATATATATATATATATATATATATATAAAGGTGATCCAACAAAAGATATAAGAAGCAACTAATATCTTTAATTAGTGAACATCCGGATAAAACTGAAGCTCAATATACTGGATAGAGCATTAATATGTTTTAGTTTCTTTATCGTTTTTATTAATTTGCATACATCTTGAATACATTTTTCATTGTTATTTACTGCATCGATTGCAAACGGGTTTCCCGCTTGGATAACTTTTTCGTTTTTAGACTACCATTCACCACTTTTCAATCAACATCTTGGGGGTCTTTCCTGTATATGTTTTAAATTGTATGACTTGGATGAACTGTATAGCTTTAACAAAAAAGTATGTTTTGGGCTGATATATTTGATGTTTTATATACTTTTATGTATTTTTATATATTTTCAAAGTTGAATTTTATTATCTGCAGTAATGTAATTGCGGTAATGGTCCTCTGACGAGAAGAATTTTCTTTGAAAACTCATGAGTTAATGACTTTAAGGTACTTTGCCTTAACATTGAATTCTAATAAAATTTGATTCGCACCTTATTTTATTACTTCATTTTTATATTATGCTATATATATTTTACATAAAATAAAACAAAATGTAAAAATTTCAAAGTTAAATGTTACCGATAATATTTACAATTACATTGTCGGCTTTCCTCTATCCTCTGATGAGAAGAGTTAATCTTTGAAAATCCATGGATTAAGGATATGAGGCTCCTTGCTCTGAACTTTTGATGTTTTAATAAATACTGTATCTTTACAATTTTTTACTCTCATCTTTCACCCCTAAAATTGATTGCTCTATTAAATATATTGAGCTTTATATTATCACGAAAATTCTATTATTGTTATTTAATTCAACATTTAAATATTAAATATTAAAAATTCAACATATATATATATATATATACATGTGTGTATGTGTATGCGTATATATACGTTATATTTATGTGTATGTGTGTTCGTGTATGTATATAGGTGTGGTGCTTAGGTATTTACTTGTACAGGCAGATGTTTTTCTTGTATTAAAATTAATTTATATATTGAAACTGTTTTATATACTAAAAGTATATTCATAGGCAAGTACGTGCGTTTAAATATATTTTTTGCTTGAAAGTGGATCTGTGTGTGTGTTCATGTTTAGATGTGTGTGTATATTGATGTCTGTTTATTTATGTGTACTTGTGTACCTATTAAATCTGTTTATATGTGTGTATTTTACTGATAGATAAGATAAATGTGTTTGTAGGATTTGGGAATTCAAATAGGGTCGAAAAGTAGCCATCGCTAAGAGGGCAATAAAAAACAGGGATGGTTAGGTCGTAAAAAAGGATGAACAGTCAACAAGTAAAATAGGTAATCCGATACCAATTCATAAGAAATAGAAAGAATAACAAATCCCAAACATGGATTTATTCTGAAAAAATCTGCAAACCCATCTCATTACTCTGAATCCTTGGTCTGATGAGGTTGACTCTCTGTGAAGAGTGCAACCGAAACATGTATGCACATATGTAACTAATAATGTTTGTATAAATAAAAATTTATACTTATAAACAGCTCTACTTGTTATTG